>OX411307.1:10257696-10547696 GCA_948150685.1 Rhaphigaster nebulosa
AAATATCTTTCCTTCTTTCATTCATTTGATATAAATATACTTGTGTACATGTAGATGTAAAAGGAATGTCATTATATATTAGTTATCTCAATAAACAAATTGAGATGTGGACACTAGATGACTTCCTTGTACGCCTATTATACTGTAAATCAGTGTAAATCCATTTCCGGCCAGCCGATTATACCCAAAATCCATTATATTATTTAAATTGATATAAAAGTCTTATATATCAAATTTGAGATGTTTTGTATTATATTTTAATATAATTTTTGATGAACGTTTATTATAACCTTCTAGTAGAGTACCACTTCCGGCAAGCCAATTTCAAACAAAATCCATTATATTATTTATATTGATATGAATGTCATATATACCAAATTTGAGATGTTTCCCATTATATTTTTTATGAAAATTTATTATGACCTTCAAGTAAAGTACCACTACCGGTTTGCCAATTTTAAACAAAATCTAGTAGGGAGGTGTACAATCAGATGTTACAACAATCCCGAATGCAAAATTTCAACATTATAAGGATATCTATTTTTGAGTAATGCGAAATACAAACGAACGTACGTGCAGACGTAACGACGAAACTAGTCAAAACGGATTCAGGGATGGTTAAAATGGACATTTCCGTTGAAATTTAAAAACCGAAAATTTTCCGCGATTGCAATACTTCCTTTACTGCATACAACGAAGTAAATGAAATATGTTTTAAGGAAATGTATTGCGATCATGAAAAATTTTTAATCAAAGTTTTCATCGGAAATACACGTTTAAGGCCCCCCCAAATAACCCCGTCTATGTGCGTGTGTGTGTGTGTGTGAGCATGTGGTTTTTTTTATACGAGGGTGGTTGGATATCTTCAAAAGACACGGATAGGCCCGTACCTATCCGCGTGTGGGATTTCTATCCACTAAAACCACCTCCCTACACCTCTTTCCCATCCTCCACGGGACCACCGTTAGGCATTACTTCATGGAGGGTGATTGGCTTTATGCCGCCTCATTGTTTTAGGCTGCCACTATTTAGGCGCGCCTCTCCTTCTCCTCCTTTCTCAGCTTCTTGATGACCTCTGCCGCTAAGCGCTGGCCTGCCATCCAACACTCCTGTGAAAGCAGCATCAGGCTGACGATGCTGTCTACTGTGGGTCCTGAGCCACAGATTCCTAGAAATTCTGCCCTCTCTTCTTGAAAGCGAGGACAGCTAAAGAATACATGCTCTACAGTCTCATCTATTGTTGGACACCTTGGACATACAGCGGTATTGTCCAGCTTGAACCGCACTTGGTAGGCTCTGAAGCAGCCATGTCCTGTGAGCATCTGTATTAGGTAGTAATCTACTTCCCCATGTTTTCTATCCAGCCAAGGTTGGATTTGAGGTATCAGCCTATGGGTCCACCTCCCTTTCAATGTCGTATCCCAGCTACGTTGCCATCTCTCGGCCGTCTGCTTCCTTCTTCCTTTCTTCGGTACTGGAAATGCGATCAACTCTCTTATATGTGTGAGCATGTGTGTGTGTGTGTGTGTGTGTGTGCGTGCGTGCGTGTGTGTGTGTGTGTGTGTGTGTGTGTGTGTGTGTGTGTGTGTGTGTGTGTGTGTGTGTGTGTGTGTGTGTGTGTGTGTGTGTGTGTGTGTGTGTGTGTGTGGGTGGGTGTGTGTGAGCATGTGTGTGTCTATGTGTATGTAGTAAGTCTAGCTCAAATACCAAAAGTTTTACGAAACTGAAATTACATATTTAAGATATTATATGCCTGGGATTACAGCAACTTTTTCGACAAAATCGACCAACGGGTAGTGCAACTTTATATCATTGATTTTATACATTTTTACAATGTTCTCGAAAAAAGCTCAAACGATTTTTATCAAATTCGTTATATCAATGCATAATTAAACGATTTTTAGATCTTATCCTCATTGAAATAGTCTGACAGGGCTTAAATACCGAATTTTCAGAATGTCTTCCTCTCAAGTACCTTTAATTATGTTTATTTGAAAGAATTAGCCATCTTTTATTGTTAGTAGTTATAAAAAATGAATAAATATAAACTATGAAAGATTTAAGGAAAAAAGAAGAATTATTTTCCCAGGTTGAAAAAAAAATACCGGAAATAAGATTAGTGATATGGGTGGATAATATACCGTTGGAAAGCTAAATATTTTAGAAAAAATATTACTTAGCATATAAAATCGTTATAGGTAATGGAGAGTGATGAAAAACATATAAACGTAAGTGATTATTGTATATAATAATTTCTATAGTTATATTATTTATTAAAATTTAAGCATTTCCATGGAAACTAATTGGAATTTCCATGGAAACTAAATATAAACTTTTAAAATTTATTTCAAGTAGGGAGGTAAGTGAATGTTGTGTGATGGGCGCACCAGATTTGTTTATATCCTATTTTTTGTGTATTTTTAAAAATACACGATTTTTTAGTGATTTTAGTGATTTTTTAGTAATTTCTGGTTGATGTATCGTAAAAAACGAGGATATTTTCAAAAACTACATTAATTCCTATAAGGAACACCCCCCTTTAAAATTTTATTTATTCACACAAGCGGTATACAGTAATTAATAGCAGTTAAAAATTTAAAAATTAGTATTTTCTGATTGTTTTTACACTTTTCTAGCACAGCCAATTTTAGGCGCAGAGGTTTGCCTCTGGGTCAAAAGTTGCATCAATTCATAAGCTTTAAAATGATACCCCATTCACCCAGCAAATAAAGGTTTTGTGTAAAAAACTTTAATTTCCAATTCCAAAACCATAATTACGCTAAATTTATCGGCGGCGTAGAACAAAGAGTGAACACACTGAGAACATAATACAAAGAAGGAGGGGATTTTTTTTTGCTTTTCTCTTTCTTTTATTTTTTATTTTATTATAACAATCTAATGTTTGGAGAACCTATTTAGTCACTCACATTTTGAAATTTCCATATTTGTGATGCGCCACGAGAAAAGGGAGCTTAGGATGAAGACCCAAATTTTTCAAACTTTTTTCTAGTAAATGTATTTCTGAACATCTAAACTACATGTTAAATACTATTTTTGACGTTGGTCACTCTCAAGCATTGTGTAAGAGCGCTGTTTTGTGAAATTCCGCTTTAGACCGGACGGTTTTTCAATGGGAGCTTGCTTTTTTCTAAAATTATAATTTGTAAAAATTAATAAAACTTCAAGTCGTTATAATTCTGCGATTTTTGCCCCTAGGGAGCTACAGAAGGGCTCATTTGATTCGTCTCTTCTAAAAATTAGTGGGAAGAAATAGATTTTCATTTGTTCACTCTAAGCTCCCTTTTATCATGGCGCGTCACTATAATTATTACAAAGGTAAATAAGGATTATTTTTTTTATGAGCGAACACTCCTAGAACATAATAAAAATAAGCAGATTTTTTAAAAATTGTTTTATGAAAAATATTAAATTTAAGGCATAATCATAAATTTAGTTCTTACAAATTATTATAAGTAATATATATCTAGATACATAATGTCTTTTACACTTTAAAATAAAAATGTCTGAAATGTAGGTACCTAATAATACTAATTCTAATTACTACTCTTTTAAAAGAAACAATAAAATAAAAAATATTATTTACAATAAAAAAATACAAAACACGAAAAGTAAAAAAACTTGTTTATGAAAAGTAAAAGTACTCCTAGGGAAACTGTTAACGAACACTAGAAGAGGGGTTTTCATCAAAAAAATTCAGCACCTCTTCCTCCACGTTCAGCATCCTGGACATCCCGTGCCCCGACAGGCTGTTTCGGCAGCGATCCGGTCTCCCTCAGGGTACGAAAAGTAGAAGAAAACGTTCTGCGATCCGGCAACCGCTTGTCTGGGAAACGACGACCATATTCACGGACAGCTTCCGAGGCATTTCCATCGGAAAGCCATATACAAACACAATATCAGCATATTCTTCAGTTGTGAAAAAATTAGGCATGTTGCTGGAAGCAAGTGCACCTCACCACTAGTAAAGTGATAATGAATGGCCATTTGATACTGGGAGCGAGTCTCGAGCTAGACAAGCACGGACAGGATTGGTTGACTAAAGGTATGAGCTTACCTTTGATCTATCTTTAGACATGAAAGTATTAGAAACATTATTATTATTATTATTATTATTCAATAAAAGTTCTTTTGGGTTGGACCTTGCCACATTATTGTAAACCTAGATTATGCTCATCTTGCTGTGAGCCTCTTCAAGATTAATGTCGTAATGAAAAAATAAATAAATAAAGAAAATAATTCTAATTTACCTATGTAAGAATGGAAATTTCAATATGTGGGTGACTAAATAGGTTTTCCACTCATTTTATTGTTAAAAGAAAAAGAAAAAAAAAGAAAAGCAAAACAAATCTCCTCCTTCTTTGTATTATGTTCTCAGTGTGTTCACTCTTTGTTCTACGCCGCCGATAAATTTAGCGTAATTATGGTTTTGGAATTGGAAATTAAAGTTGTTTACACAAAACCTTTATTTGCTGGGTGAATGGGGTATCATTTTAAAGCTTATGAATTGATGCAACTTTTGACCCAGAGGCAAACCTCTGCGCCTAAAATTGGCTGTGCTAGAAAAGTGTAAAAACAATCAGAAAATACTAATTTTTAAATTTTTAACTGCTATTAATTACTGTATACCGCTTGTGTGAATAAACAAAATTTTAAAGGGGGGTGTTCCTTATAGGAAATTTAATGTAGTTTTTGAAAATATCCTCGTTTTTTACGATACATCAACCATAAATTACTAAAAAATCACTAAAATCACTAAAAAAATCGTGTATTTTTAAAAATACACAAAAAATAGGATATCTCTTCGATGGGTGAAGATATAAATTTCATTTCTGCGCCATTTAACTACCAATGGCTTCTAGAATAACCCCCTAAAGTATTGACATCACGAGGTGGGACACGAAGTATATAGTAAGAGGAAATATTGCGATCCTTTCTCAATTTTCGAATTTTCGAATTCGAGTTTTCAACAGAAATACACATTTTAAGGTCCCCTAAGTCCAAATAACCAAGTTTCGCAAAACGGTTTGTGTGTATGTGAACAGCCTAACTCAAAAACTAAAAGTTGTACGATACTGAAATTACGTATTTATGGAAGGCTGATATCTGTGATGTTACAGCATCTTTTTCGTCAAAATCGACTAACCGGAAGTGCCACTTTATATAATCGATTTTACACTTTTTTACATTTTTCTTGAAAACGGTTCTAACGATTTTATTTACTATAAGAATATTTTATTTACGCATAACTTAAAAAGTATGCATTTTATGGTAATTTTGTAAGAATTGTATGGAAGATAATTAAATTATCTAAAAAACAAAAAAAGAATCATCAAAATCGGACCAGTATTAGCAAAGATACAGTGTTTCGGACTAACCGGAAGTGGCAATTATATATTTTCGATTTTACAATTTTCTCGTAAACGGTTCAAACGATTTAGATGAAACTTGCCCAATGTCTTCTCCTTAAAGTTCTTTAGCTTTTTAGTAGAATATCAACGAGAAAATGAAGGGGAAAAGTTATAGCAAAAAGAAAATTTTATTTGCGCATAACCCAAAAAGTGACCATTTTATGGTAAATTTTGTATGAAATCATATGAAAGGTAATTAAATTTCCTAAAAAATAAAAAACAATTATATAAATAGGGCCTGTATTAGTAAAGATATAGTATAACTCATGAGGAAAACTTGACCCTAGATGGAAAGCCGAGCGCGTCAGGAAGGAGAAGAATGCCACCGAACCTCCTCCCACCAAGCCGCCAACCTGCTGTTAACAAAGCGCTCTGTAACAGTGTATTGTAATAAAATAATAGTATAAATTTACTTAATAATTTCTACTTTTATATTATTTAATGAAAACAAAATGATTCCATGGAATTTTCTGGGAAACTTAACCGAAACTTTTAAAATATATTTTCAGCATGAAAAAACAAAAATATTTAGTGTAAATAATTGTAGTTCTAAAGTTATTTAAAAAACTAATTCATTATACTTTTTTGAGAAAAGACTTGAAGAAGTGCATTCTGCTGAGTTTATTATTGGTTAGTAAGGTAAAGTTGTGTGATGCGCGCACCGTACCAGGTTTTTTTTGTAATTATTATTATTATCTTATTTGTTTACTAAACCTGATAAATCAGACAACCACTTATTTTTTTATCATTCTTTTTTTTTTATTGTTTTACTTAATGAAATACTTTTACGTACAGCGACCATTCATACACTTGCTAAATAAGAAAAATAAAATAAACAATTACAAATTATGGATGTTTAAAGTACATAATATTTTATTAGAAGAGTGTAGATTCTTTACACTGTTCTCTATCATAATATTTTAAAAATCATTTTTGTCATATTTGGTTTGTCGGCAACCGCTTTTTCGATTTTCCGTTTAGATACTTTTCCATTATTAAATGCTATTTGAAACCATGTTTGGTAATGATGATTATCCTGTAAATAGAATTTCCTCTCAATAAAGGAATCAACGTGCAACTTTTTTTTTTTTTTTATAAAAACGAAATTGAATAAAGTGGAGCCAACTATCTAATGCTAATAATTACCTATAATTAACTATAAAGATAGAAGAAGAATTTATCAAAGAATGCTAAGGCTTCTTTAATTAAATGAGTGATATGAATTTTTTATGAGCATTTAACTCGACGAAGGCGTTTAACATGTTCGTACCAGTTATATTTTGTAGTTAAATAAAAATATATTTCAATACGAGCATGTACATAGGCAGCATTACAGGACTACTAGTCGACTTAGAAAAAGATTTAAAAGGACTGATGCTGAGGCCTTTGTCAATGGCTCTCATATCGATTTATCGACCTGAAGTAACATTATCTCAATGAATATTTGATCCATCCCACTTTTGCTGGCTTTGGGGTAACGGAATAGAGTTGGTAAACATTTCATGACAGTATAGGTCTGTTTAATGTGGAGATTCAACATAATTTTCACACAACCCACACTAATATAAGTTCTCAGCAGTATAAGCATACAAAATCAAATGGAAATGATGTGCTAAAGAAAAATTGAATCGAGAACATATCCATTAGCATAAAACATTTAATTATTATTATTGAAACTGGTTTTTAAATTTAAAGTTATCTTTGTAGGGTTATCAAGGCTACTTTGTCATAATGGAGTGTTTGGATAGTACATCATCAAAGTAGTATGTAATAAATGATCTCATACAACTTCAAAATATACAATTCTGGCATGTCATTCAGAGGATTCATATATATTCATTTGTATTTATCGTATTGTATTTATATGTAAAGATAGGAATTTCAGGAACTAGCCATTTTTATCACATTCGTTGCCACCGGAATTATTCGTCAACTAATCGGCATCCATCCTGGCCAGGAGGTTCGAAAACACGTATATATTTGTTTAAGACCTCTAAAATCCCCCCCCCTTCAATAAAGTTCAAATAGGACCGCCTATTTCGACATTCTTTGATAAAGTTTAAAATGCTGTGCGTCTCCTGCATTCGCATCGAATTTATTCTGAATATTCGGTTTTCAAATTGCTCCTGTTACGAAATCCTCGGCCAGACCTAAACATTGACCTTTTGGTATTACCATTAGGCAAATTGATCAGTTTAACACAGATTACTGATAATCCACTCCATTTCTTTCACTTTGCAAAAAAGTCCCCTTAGCAGCATCAATAAGGAGTCCTAATTTGCTCAATCAGGTCCCATCCCATTAGACCATCCCCTCTCAATACTACGTCTGCAACCACGAATCGGCTTGATAAAGCCATCGACTGAATTTGACACTGTTAATGTTGCTCACCACGAACCGCTATCGGGCTACCTGAAACGCTGAAGGCGATTAGTCGAGTTGGATGTAGGATACAGCCCTGTATAGGTTCTTTCAATGTTGAAATTTCAGAACCACTATCTACTAATAGTTAGCAGCGTTGCCCCTTAACACTACTGTTTGCAATAGTGCCTAACTATTGCTAGGGTTTCGATGGCGGGGCACCCATCGAGCCTTTGGCTTTTGGGGAATCTAATTTTTAGAAATCTTCGCAAGCATTTATAGCGCCGCGACAGGCTCTTGCGTTTCGTTGAACCGCATACGGAGCAAATTCCTATATTACCGGATCGAGTATACTTTACTTTGCGCTTCAGTTGCTCTTGGTTTTGAATAATCTTTAGCGAAGTGACGCGGCTTCTGGTACCGGTAACATTTTTACTCAATTTCAGGGGGTCTTTGATTCCTCCGCTTGTTGTAAGAATGGCCTTGTACTACCCTCTCATTTTTCGACGGAGAGTCGTCTGCCAGCGCTTCACCCACTCTGAACGCCTTATTCACGGCCTCTTCAAATGAAGAAGAGAGCACAAACTGGAGTTGTCACCTAATTTGCGGTTGGAGACCCTTTATAAATGCAGCCATCACGGCTTTTTCGTAATGACCCTCGCCCAACCAGCTTCTTCTACTGACAACGATTTGGGAGTAGCCAGCTTTACCAACCTTCGGCACATATTTTTTTTTTTTTTTTTTTCTCCCCTACCTGACCTTTCGGTCATACGGGGTCGTTGCGGCAGCGGGGTATTACGCTGGGGGGGAGGGGCAACTGCCACCAATGAACTACACTTTTATTTTATTGTCTTATTGTACAATATTCAATAAGGATCATTTATTTTTGGGAACAATAATCCTGCTACTGCGGTGCAGCCCGGTGTGCGTTTGCACACCTTAGGGCTGCACCTTATCCTCTCCATCCGTCCGGTGCCGTCCAACCCTCCTGGTCAGCCGCATCCGTCCGGATCCCATCTTCAACTCCATCCGTCCGGATACTGGTCCAGCCCTCCTGGTCCACCGCATCCGTCCGGATCCTCTCCCTAGCTGCATCCGTTCGGAAGCCAGTCCAGCCTACCCGGCCCGCTGATTCCGTCCGGATCCCATCAACCATCTTCAGGCTCGCCGACGTCGGGTGGTCTGGCCTTTCCCAGTGTGAAGTGCTCAGGGCTCACCACCTCCTTCCACCCGTATATGAACTCCTTGAAGAAGGGGTACGTTTCTTCCTCCATCAGACGGGGGAAGTCCGACTCGGCGAGGGCGAAGATCCCGGTCTCGATTACCTGGCACGGTGTCCTTCTACTGCGGTGCAGGGTACGATGACGTGTTCTGCTGTTTCAGGGACTCCACAGGTGGGGCACCGGGGGTCTATGTCTTTTCCATGGTCGTGCAGTTTCCCCCGGAAACCTCCATGCCCTGTCAGCATCTACGAGACCCAGTAATCAGGGAGGACCCTTCTCGCCTTCAATCTTGCTTGGACGGTGGGGAAGAACTTCCTCAAGGTAGTTCCCTTCTGACTACCAACCCACCGTCTGTTCCATTCCTCGATGGTATCCTCCCTCAAAATCTTCTTCCATTTGTTGGGGGTCTCGCCAACTCTGTTACGGAGTCCCTCCGGAGGCGCGTCGAGCCCCTGCCTCTTCACATTATACTTTATTCTGTCCTCCTTGAGGACGAGGTCCAGGGGCATCGCTCTGGCTAGCACCTGCACCGCCTAATGCGACATCGTTCTGTATGTCTTAGTGACCCTAAGCAGAGCCAGTCTCTGGATCGTCGCCAGTCTCTTCCTCTGCAACTGCGTGAGGTGTTGCTGGGGATGCGTGCCTCAAGATACCCATGACCACCCCCTTGTAAATGGTCATTGTAGCTGGGTATATGATGCCCCAGAACGCATCCCCAATCCTGTACAAGCCATTTATAGACCGGGCCACCCTATCCTTCAGGCAGTCTAGGTGAGGGGTGACGTCGAATCTTCTCCTAAGTACGTCACCTGCTCACCCATCCTCACTCTCTGGCCATCTATGTCCAGTATGACAGGGTAAGTCCTGTCTGTGGAGCCTCTTACGAGCATGGCTTCGGTCTTGACTGCGACCATGCTCAGCGTCCTCCTCACGCACCATTCCGACACGAGACTGGCGCACCTCTCTGCCTGTGTTTTCAGTCTGGCTCTGCTATCCTCGGCCACTATGACCGCCAGGTCGTCGACGTAGGCAGTGGCAAGGAACCCTCTCTCCTACAATTCCTCCAGCAGCTGGTCGAAGACAAGCTTCCACAGGGCCGGACCCAGGACAGAGACCCAGGGTGGTTGCCTGGGCTCCCCCTATTCTAAGGGAAGCCGTCATCGTGAGAGGCTTCACCTTGCCCAATGCCACCCTGTACGGTATTCCCCAGGGGTTCTTCTCCGTCTCTTCAACGATGAATTCTTCCCAGGACCTTTTCTTCTGGTGACGCACGCCGTTTCGGACACCCTATACCTACGCTTAGTCTCTTGGCGGAGTGCAGGTCTCGACTCGTAGTCTCTGCACTCCTGGTACCTACGCCTTGCCCTGTAATACTCCCTCTTCAGTTGGGACCGGACGTACTCTCGCCCTTCGGCGTCGGAGGGATGCACTAGCCGCTTCCGTGATGGAGCCCGTCAGCATTGCCACCCTGTGGTCAATTCCTAACTCTACCTCCATCGACGCCATCTCCTCCCAGTCTCTATCCGCGAGTACACCCTCCAGGTCACTGGAGAAGGCCCTCCAGTCCGCCGATCGGGTCACGGAGCCTTTTTCCACTTCTAGGGCGTTCTCGCCTTCCTCCTGCACCACACTGAAGGCAATGACCCGGTGGTCGGAGCTCGTGTCAGACCGTATTGTCCAGTCCGCAATGCGCCGCGCCATCGTAGCCGTGGCGAGTGTCAGGTCTATCCAGCTCTGACCCCTCGCTCCAACAAATGTGGGGCCAGAGGGCTCGTTAACGATCAGGAGCTGACAGCCTCCACGGCAGCTAGACTATCCTCGGCGTTAGCCAGTCTCGGCAGCATGTACGTGGACACGAGGGCGAACGTGATGCCGCCCCATCTTAGATAGTATGCCGCCTGATCTGCCGTGGGGAAGTTCTTCAGTTCCATCACGTCGAGGGCAGGATTGGCAATCACTATTGCCGCTCTGGGACGCCTCTCTCCACTGCTCATAGCGACCACCCTCGACGCTACACCAAATCCAACGACCACATTCTTCCGACAACATGGCTCCTGGATCGCCATGATGTCAACGTTCCGAGCGAGAGTACGTAACTCATCCGCGACCATTCCTCTTCGGCCCATGTTGACCTGCAGGATCTGCAGCCTACGCATACCGGGTCCTCTTCACCAGCCCCTCCATCATCTCCAGATGTATCGGGCACTCCCTGCTGCCCGCAAAATGCTGGAGGTCCTTCCCCTCTCTGCCCTTCGTTTTGCAGTTCCTGTAGCAAGGGACGGCTCCTCTGGTCTTCCCCGGGCACTTACTTGCCTTGTGCCCGGTACCCGTGCACCATCTGCCCGCAATCTCCTTGCTGCAGGACTTCGCAGGATGGCCATAGTCTTGGCACTTTAGGTCGAGCGGGGGGTCGAGGTAGAGGTAGTCTCTCATGGAGAGGCTCCACCATCCTCCGCTGACGTCCTTCTCCGTCAGCTCCATTAATGCCAGCCTCCATCACCCAACTCCTTTTGAGTCCACTTCTCACTGGGGTGGAGAAGCAGGATCTTATCCACCCCCTCCTTTACTTCTCCTCACACTTAACCTGTGGGATCTTTCCCCGCAGGTATCTCTCCAGGGTCCCTTCCTCCCAGTGTTTCGCAACCTTTCTGACCTCTATTCGGGGCCACCTAGTCTTGGCAAGGCTTACCTCGAGCCCCTTTTCCGCCATTTTGCCCCAGGTTAAGATTTTTCTGGCCTGGTCGGCCCATTCCGTCCTTACCAGGACGGCACCAGACCTTGTAACTTTTTCAATTTTTGCTGTGGCCCCTAAGGCCTCGAGCTCCTCCTTTGTCGGCAACTGTTCATAGATCCTGCTGGGGGACCAGTTACCATCGGTCCCCTTCCCCTTCACCGTGATGTAGGTGACTATCTCCTCTTGGGGTTTGGGTACCGACTTTAGGGCCACTTTCCCCAGCACATCCGCAAATGTCTTCTTCTGGGAACTTTCTCCTTCTTCTCCCTGTCCTCTTCGGCCCTAACCCTGGGTCTCGGCCTTCTCTTCTTCTTCTTCTTCGCCTCTGTCCACGGCTCCTCCTCTTCCTCTCCGGTTGTTGCCGTGACCAAGGTAACGCGTCTAACCATTTCCTTTTCTTCTTTCTGGGCCCTAGGAGAATGTACCACCTGCTTCATAGTTGGCCCCGCCAATCTTCCAGGCTCCTTCTCTTTCCCCTTCCTCTCTTCTTCCCGGGTCTGGGCTGTGTGTTTCAGAATTTGGGTCTCCTCCTTTGACAGCTTTAGGATGTCGATAATCCTGTCGACACTGTGCACAGTTGGGGAGACCCACTTCTTCATTTCTTCGTCATAATTGGCTCCGACGGATTCACTTATAGAGTTTGCCACCATCGAGGCAACTACCGCCGAGACCTTAAGGGCTATGACCTCGTGGAGATAATCCGTGGCTAGAGCCTCTCTAACCATGTGTTTCACGAGCTGGGGAACTTCTCTCCACTTCTCTTCGAGGGCCACGATCATGTCTCTCATCTCCGTGACCCTTCCGTTCAAGTAGGCCTGCTGATCTAGGGTACACTTAGTCCTTTTGCGGAGATACTCCCTCATGCCCTCCGCTGCTTTATATGCCTTCGAGGAAGGCCTATCCTCATCTTCCTCTCGCGGTGGGGGGTTTCGTTTCTGGCCCTTTTGGGTCTTCTTAGGTTCTGAGGGGTAACCTTTGGACCCTGGTGCTCCTCGGCCCCCGTCTCCTCGTCCGTATCCTTATAGGACTCCACGTCCGTCGAGGTGCGGGTCCTGGCAACGCCAGCATACGAATTTGTGGATTTAACCGCCGCCATTTTGTTCTCGAGGTCCATGTTAGCGGTCAATTTGACCACCCTTTGTGGTTTTGGTGGCTCTTCTTCCTGATCCATCAACAAAATCTCAGTATTTTTCGATTCCTTGACCGGGGTTTCAGAATCCCCCATTTACGTAATAAATTACGTAAAATTGGGGTTTCAAAAAAAATCTTTTTAACTGTGCGCTTTCCGCGCGTGGTTTTCACCTTTCCGCACTTAGCCTAACTTATAACTAATTTCGGTCAAATGACCTGTCAAAAGTCAAATAAAATTAAAAACACAAAATAAACCCTACAACGGGTGAAAAAACTTAATAAATTTTTTGACCCTCCTGTCCTCCGGGCGTCCCGATTCGCCACTTAGTGTCCCTCGGGAATACCCACGCGCACTCACTCGCGCCAGCACAAGGATAACCACAGACAAGATAAAAAACGCACCTTACCTCACCGGTGTCTGGGAGCAGACTGAGCTCTGAGTAAAACTACGATGGGTGGGGATAATCCCACGGAACGGCCAGACGTAGGTCCTTCTTCATCGGCAGCCAGAACACTACTTCCCAACCTTCGGCACCTATCGGCATACTCCCGAACTCCTTTCCCTTGTAGTTGTTCAAACAGAGTTTAGCTGCAATAATTGCTGCTCGGATGAGGGAAAACCCCCGAACCGCAAGAGGAGTATTGTCGTCATTTGACTAAATCGAGCCGTCGATTTTAGTAGTTCCGGATAAGACTCTTTTTAATTTTGACCTACAAATTAGCATCGTTTCCCTTTTAGTCCAACCCTCTGTGGTAGCCGCAATTTAACATGCTCTAAATATTTCTCCACGTCATCTTCATCCCCAAAGTTGTATCAAATTTTACAAACCTAATTATTTAAATATATTCTCTTGACGTTGTCTGTAAACTTACTGAAGCTTGCTGCAAAGATTCCCTTGCAAACTTTCCCTTACCACCCCATTATAATAATCTTTTTAATATAATTTTGTTAAAAACTTCACTTAAACACTTCTTGAAATAAATCAGCAGCATGCACTTCCTCAAGTCTTATCTCACAAAAGTACAATAAATAGTTTTTTAAATTTTAGTACGACTGTTCAGTACACTGTATATTTTTGGATTGTCAAGCTGAAAATATATTTTAAATGTATTTATCATTTTAGTTTCCATTATCTAGGTAATAAAAAGTAGAATTTATTAAGTATAATAATTTCTACTTCTTTATCATTATATTACAAAGCGTATTATTGACAACAGGTTGGCGGCTTGGTGGGAGGAAGTTCGGTCGCATCCGTCTCCTTTCGGAAGCGCTAGGATTTCCATACAGGGTCTTGTTGTCGTTATAAGATACGGTGTATCTTTTCTAATACTGTTCTGATTGAGATAATTTTGTTTGTGTCTTTTAGAGAATTTAATTACTTTTCATATGATTTCATACATAACTTACCATAAATAGAATACTTTTTGAAATATTTCTATTGGCTATAACTTTTTTTCCTGCATGTTCGGTGAAATACTAAGTATATGAAAAGTTAAAGGACTTTGAGAAGAAGACATTAGGCAAGTTTCATAGAAATCGTTAGAGCAGTTTACGAGAAAATTGTGAAAAAGTGTAAAATCGATGATATAATTGGCACTGCCTGTCACTCCGATACGCTTTATCTTTTCTAATACTAGTCCAATTTCGATGGTTCCTTTTTTGTTTTTTAGATAATTCAATTACCTTTCATATGATCGGATATATAAGTTATCATAAAATGCATACCTTTTGAGTTGTGCGCAAATTATATATTCTTTACATCTTTTTTCCCTCCATTTTCTCGTTGATTCACTACATATATGAAAAGTTAAAGGGCTTTAAGGAAAAACATTTAGGCTTTAAGCTTTAAAAAAAATAGTTTCATCAAAATCGTTAGAGCCGTTTTCGAGCAAATTGTAAAAAAGTGTAAAATCGAAGATAACTTCAACTTCCGGTTAGTTGATTTTGACCAAAAAGTTGCTGCAACATTACAGGCATATATCCACCTTAAATATGTAATTTCAGTTTCCTACAACTTTTCATTTTTGAGCAAGGCCGTTCACATACACACAAACATTTTACCATTCTTGGTTATTGGGACTCGAGGGATCTCAATACGTGCATTTCCGTTGAAAACTCGAATTCTAAAATTTTCGCGACCGCAATACTTCCCTTCACTATAGGTACGTATATATCTCATATAAGGTATATCTTAGGTAAGAGAAAGTAAAAAAATAAAGAACTTGATGGAAATACAACATTTTCCATACAAAAAGTAAATGGTGCACTTCGTGCGCCGCACAAATACTCAAGGGTCAAAAGAATATTGGTTTTCTAGACAGAATGGCAATGTTGGGATTGATTTAGTGAAACCAAATAATGTCGGTCATTCCAGATGGGTTGGACCCAAGATCCTACCTAATCAGTGACGATCTAATCGTGATCGCAATACCATCTCAGGTTGTGTGGCTGTTTAGTTATTATTTAATTATTTTTTAATTTGACTGTGTTTAATTGTTTTTATTATTTTTTAGTTCTGGCAGGTGATATCAGAAGAACACGGAATAGATGTTACAGGTCATTATGCAGGCACTTCTGATTTACAACTTGAAAGAATAAGTGTTTACTATAATGAAGCCACGTGTAAGATATTAATTATTTTAATAAATAGAGACATTTGTTCCATTATGATTCCTCTCGTCACAATTCCCGCTCTTTCTTTCATAATTATTGTGTTTTTTTTCTTTGTTTTGCAAAGTCTTCTTCTTCTTCTTCCTCGTTCCCTCCATTTAAATGTCCATGTCAGGAGATGAGAACAAAAACTCGGCAGTCCTCTCGAGATCCCCCAGACTCCTGTAAAGTTTCCTCTCTAGTGACACTGGCACTGGCCAGATCTTTTCTCGCAAATTTCTTAGCAGTTTGCGGGATTGTAGTATGTGGTCTGATTTTTGTTCAGCTTCTCCGCAGTTGCATAAAGGGCTAGTTCCTATTATTAGTTTTTTATATAAGTGGGATTTAAAACGGTTGTGTTCTGAAAATGGTTACCTGTTCTTTTCTGCTTAATTTGAAGAAGTCATCCTGAGGGTTGTGTGTTGGATGTGCGGTCAGCCATCTTTGTCTGATGACAGCCTTGCTTATGGTTTTTGCTTCATCTATGGTTAGTGAGGGATCATATTGTTGCATCGATGAACCTGTCTTTGCCAGAAAGTCAGCCTTTTCATTGCCTGCGAGCCCACAGTGCCCGAGGATCCATTGCAAAACTAATTCTGCGGCAGCATCGACCACGCTTTTGATAGCTGCGGTTAAAGTTTTCATATTTGTTTCGGCTTTGTGTCGACTTCTCATTGCCTGTAGGACTTATCGTGCATCGGTGAGAATTACTATTTTATTATTGGGGACCGAAGAAGAAGATGAATTAATCATTTTGCAAACCTCAGTGATGGCATCCTGTTCAGCACGGTAATTGCTTGATCTGCTGCCGGTAGGCATAGCTTTTTCCAGGGTGGATCCATCTGTATATTCAATATGGATGCCTGCACCCCCATCCTCGAAAGCTCCATTAGCTGAACCGTCTGTGTATGCCCTTATCCATTCGCCTGGCGGGTATTCTTCATTTATGAGTTTTAGGCTCAGGGCTTTTATCTCCTCTGGTGTTAGTTCACCTTTGCAGTTTACTCCTGGGATATTTTCCACGATCCTCGGTTTGCCTAGTGATTCCCAGGATGGGCGGAGGCTCGATGGGTCCAGAGGGTTTAGTTGGACAGCTCCAACTTCAAGTTCTTTCTGCAATGTTTTGATTAAATGTACTGGGCTCTTTCGTTTGAGTCTGGTTAAGTAACCCGTTTTAATTCTGTCTTGCAGCGGGTGATCATG
The DNA here is from genome assembly GCA_948150685.1 of Rhaphigaster nebulosa. NCBI lineage: Eukaryota > Metazoa > Arthropoda > Insecta > Hemiptera > Pentatomidae > Rhaphigaster > Rhaphigaster nebulosa. Next base: position 10,274,428 of record OX411307.1, read on the forward strand.
TATGGCATTTGCTTTGGAACTCAGATTCAGATATTTTTGGTCTCGTCGGTCAAGCACAGTTGGTAAGTTTGTTAAGGCTTCCATCTTATTTACTGGAGTAGTTTTCATGGATCCAGTGATTATCCTAAGACCATGGTTCTGTACAACCGAAATTCTATGTAGGTTTGAGCTTGCAGCAGAGCCCCAACGTGATACCATATTCAAGAACTGGGCGATCATATCCCACATAGAGGTTTCGGAGTGTTGCATGGTCCGCACCCCAGGTTGAACCAGTAATCTTCCTCATGATGCTTGTTCTCTTAAGACCCTTTGCTACACATGCTTCTATCTGAGTTCTCCATGTGAGTCGTTGGTCGAGCTTTATTCCAAGGTACATTGGTTTTTCTTCGTTCTCGAGGATTTGCTGTCCCATTTTTAGATCAAGTTTCGGTGTTTGTATTTTGGAAAGTGTAAAGATGGTATATTTGGTCTTTGTGGCGTTGACCTTCATTCCCCACCTGTTTGTCCAGTTCCAAACACTATCAAGTGTTTGTTGGAGTCTGTATTTGGAAATCCATGCTGATTTTGATTGCGACCAAAGTACATGGTCATCTGCATATATTGCTGTTTTTGCTCCTCTCGGCAAGTCATTCGCAATATTATTCATGAAGAGTATGAAGAGGGCTGGGGACAGAACGCTTCCCTGGGGAACTCCTTTTTTAATTTTTTTCTGTTTACTTTTTTTCCCATTTAGGTGTACTCTTGCCTTCCTGTGACTAAGATAACTTTTAAACCATACCAGTGCTCTGCCTTCAATCCCGCTTTTACTGGCTTTTAGGAGTAGCCCTGTTTTCCAAACCTTGTCAAAGGCCTTTTCTAGATCTATCCAGACAGCGATTACTTTCCATAAGTTTTCCAACGCAGCTGAGGAGGCTAATAGGCCTGTAGCTATCCGGTTGTTTTTTAGACTTCCCTGTTTTTAGTATGGGAACGAGAATGGCTTCTTTCCAATGATTTGGGAAAGTTCCGTTCCTCCAACTGTTATTAAATATGTTTAGGAGTCTCTTCTTGGAGAGTGGACCCATAATTATCAGCATCTCGTTTGTGATGCCATCTGTACCAGGTGCGCTCTTTAATTTCAGGGCAGAGAGAGCTTCTTCCAGTTCAGATATATTGAAGAGAGAATCAAGGGGAGAACTTTTCTTTTTGGAGTCAGCCAGGCGCTCCGCAACTTCCCTCTTGATACTCTTGTTTCTTCCTGGATCTATATTAATATTGTTGTGCTCCTTGATATTCTTTAAAAGAAGGTTGGCTGCTTCTTTGCCTCCGAGGATCCTTCCGTCGTTCTCCAATGTTATTGGATCACATCGGTGTTGATCTTCTGCAAGAGTTTTTGCAAGTCTCCAAAGTTTTTGGCCACTTCTTTCCATGTTCATTCCACTGGGCCACTTCTCCCTCCAGACCTTGGCTGCCGTTTTCTTCAGTTTGATATTTTTTTCTATGGAGGGGTGTTCTTCAGCTTTATTTCTTGCAGTGGACAAGTCTGACTCTAGTTTTTCAATTTATAGGGTCCAGTATGGTAAAAAAAAGTTTATCACATATATATTTTAAAAAAAAATATTTTTCGACGTTTCGGGAAATTTCTCCTATCTTCAGAATAAACACTCTTATCCTAATTTTCCTTTATCTGCTCTTTTTTTTTCTCATTTCTAAGATAAATTTTATTTTATTTCCTCTCGTATTAGTCACTATTATTAAAAAAAAAAAATGAAAATTAAGATAAGAGTGAATAATTCATAAGGTAAAAAATCTAATTAAATATTAATAGTTAAAGCTGTTTATATAAAAAGTTTGTTGATAATTATTTAAGTACAGTATTTTGTTATTTTCAATAGTGTTTTTGTTATTTATAACATGAATTTACAATGTTGTTCCGTAATTTTGGAATGTTGATCCTGAAGATGGGAAAATTCCCCGAAACGTCGAAAAATATATTTAAAAATAAAATGTGATAAGCGCTTTTAAATAAAACAGAAAATAACGGAAGAAAGTTACTTTATGAATACTACCCAAATTTAAATTTAAAAAAAAAATTCTTCTATAAATACCAAACAAATAAAAATATTATAAAATTTCTACAGGGACGATTAAATATAAGGATTTTAAAAGACCCTAAAAACGAATCTAACTTGCTTTTTCCTAACATTTTTTTTTGCCTTCTTTACTAGAACCGTCTTTTGTTTTTTGTACACACAATCAGCTATATTTTTTCGTATTTTACACAAAAAACAAATCGAATGGTGTATGGAGTATACCATTAACTCCATGCAGAGCAAAGATATAAAAAATTGTTGAAATTATATTTTTTTTTCTATACCTCCTAGGAAGGAGGCATTAGCAAGAATTCTCGGAAACGTTTCTAATATTTTTCGACCTAGTATCACCAAAAAAAGTTTCATTGAAATCGGTGATGCCACTTTCTTTACATACCCTTGTTAGTTGCTAATAACTTTAATCTGCATTGCCATAATGAAATTATTCTATTTCATTATAATAAAGTTATATGTTAAGCTCCTAGGTCAGACTCAACAAAGCATGTACCAAGGGCTGTACTGCTGGACTTGGAACCTGGAACAATGGATTCTCTGAGATCAGGCCCTTATGGTCAAATATTCAGACCTGATAATTTCGTCTTTGGGCAGTCAGGAGCTGGTAACAATTGGGCTAAAGGTCACTATACAGAAGGTGCAGAACTAGTTGATGCTGTATTGGATGTTGTTAGGAAAGAAGCTGAAAATTGTGATTGCTTACAGGTACTTCAATCAAGGATGTGTATAAGACAGACAGATTTTGTAAATCTTAAAAATGAATCACCAATATTTTTTAGGGCTTTCAATTAACACACTCCCTTGGAGGTGGGACTGGAAGTGGATTAGGGACATTACTAATATCCAAAATCCGGGAGGAGTATCCTGACAGGATCATGAATACTTATTCCGTAATGCCCTCACCAAAGGTAAAAAACAATAATAATGTATGGTACCTGATGTTGAGTAAGCTATGAAATATATAAATATACAACTATTCATGTACGGTACCTTCAGCATAAGCTCTTAAACCCTCCACCTTACTTCTCTTACTACTTGGGTTAAACATTCATTATTTTATTTTTTTATTGCTATTTGAGATTATTGATCATGTTTCGAAAACAGCTGTTCTCTTGATAAATTTCTAGGTTACTGTTATTGTTCCAAATAACAACATATCATTGCACAAGAATATATGAAAGGAACATTGCTTAGTCTATTATCATCTAGTAAATAATTGAATTTATATATTAATAGTTAGCTATATTATTTGATGTATCTATTGTTTTATTATAACAAGATATTGGTTACCTCAGTGGCCAGCACGGATAATTTTTCAATATCTTTTCAGGTATCAGATACAGTTGTTGAACCATATAATGCTACATTATCTGTTCATCAACTTGTCGAAAACACAGATGAGACCTATTGTATCGACAATGAAGCCCTTTATGACATTTGCTTCAGGACCTTAAAATTACCAAATCCCTCTTATGGTGATCTCAACCATCTCGTCTCTCTCACCATGTCTGGAGTGACAACTTGTCTAAGGTAAGTGATGTAATCGTTTGTTTTATATATATTTTTTCTTTATAATGTAATTTTAACTTTTTAATATGATTTTCTTTATAAGCCCATTACCGACTTAAGTTTACTGGTATGCAACTTTCAATTTAGACTGGTGTCTACCACTATAGTATCTACCAGTATATACACACTGTGTTTTCATTGTTAGAAGGAGAGAAAAATGCTAGAAGACAAATTTGTAGAGAGTAAAGTTTTCTTGCAGAATATATATCCATTATTTGAAACTTTGATATGACAATTTGACACACCTACAACCTGACGCGCTTCCAAATGGATGTGGGTAATGAATGGGTAGGGGTGTCGATTTTTATGAGGAAAAAAAACGGTTTTCGGTTATTCCGATCACTTTACCTTCAATTAAATCGGACCGGTCTTAACCGATGCAAATAACTGGTGATTGGAAAATACTTGGTGTTGGCGTCAACAGCACAATAATTCTAGTTACAGGCTATGCACACGTTGTCACGAACAATCTTGTCATACATTAAGTCTTTGTTTTCTCCTTGTGCATATAATCTATAGTTTAATTTCACTTATAAGAAAAAGGAAATTTCTTTTTAAATTGTCTTAGTTTTGCATTAAATTAATTTTATTATATATTAAATTATTTCTGGTCAAATTTCGTTTATATGTCGAAATCAGAATTTTTTCAACCGCAGTTTGTTTAGCGTCATCAAGGGGCAACATGACGGAGTCTCTATTTATTAACAGTATCCTTGTACAGTGGAAATACTGACACACAAAATATGACAGGTTATCGGCGGGTTTTCGAGATACATATGTAGTGTCGGTATGTTTACACGCATTATTATTTGTGAAATTTTATTTGCTTATATTATATTAGTGAATAAAATAATTTCAAACTTTGAGTGTATTTATTAATAACAAGAGGGGCATTTGATTTTGAATTGTCAAGCTTCGAATGATTTTGCTATTGTTAATGACAAAAATAATCTCCTTATTTTAGGACTCAAAGCTGGTGGTGTAATTTAGTAAAAAGACTGGGAGGCGTTATTACTGGCTTTGGATCAAATAAAGATGTCTCAGCCAAGTTATTGTATTAGCAAGATTATCACAAAACAAACTGTGACAGGTAGCCAAAGTCTGAAGGAAGGAGAACAAGGTATTTACATAAATGAAGGAAAATGGAACCGAGGAAAAATAGTAAAATCTAATTTGGCACCTGTCTTTGCAGCTGTCTCATTATAACTGGAGATGGCAGAACGGCTCCCTGAAAGAGACTTCACCTAAATCCGTTTTGCTGAGAGCCATAGGGGCCTACCACATGTCCTAATCCCACCACCTCCTAATGTCTCTCAAATATATTTTTTTCTATATAAAACAGTAGATAGAAGCGAAGTTTAAAGATTCAACTTAAAAAATCAAAAACAAAGTACATGTTACTTAAAACTAAAGTTCAAAAGCTTAAACCAAAATGTATTTGTAGTCCAAGAGTCTCGCTCCTGCCCTCCATCTCCTTACTCCAAGCAACTTGAGGTCCTCCTCGACATCATCCAACCATCTCACTCTTGGTCGTCCTCTGTATCGTTTTCCTCCAATTTTGCCATACAGCAGGCGTCTTGGCATCCTAGTTTCTGGCATGCGTTATACATGTCCCAGCCACCTGAGGCTGGCTTTTCTCACAAAAGATACCAGGTCTGGTTTCCCATACATTGCGCGGAGCTCACAATTCTTCCTTGTGATCCTACCCCTTTCTCTTATTGGCCCATACATCTTCTGGAATATTTTCCTTTCCCAGACATTGATTCTCTTTTCACGTTCATGTCAGGATTCACTGCCATAAGTAACTCTGCGCACGCCTGTCTGAGCATCAACAGACATGAGAAGAGAGAGAAGTTGAACTTTATAAAACTCTATAAGCAGTTCGAAAACCATAGAGTTTCGAATGCAGATCCGACTGCATTCTTCCATTTTATTTTTATTTCGGAATTTGAATGATATTGTTAGTTTTTTATTTATATTCACTTAAAAGTTGTTACGTGTTAACTATATTCTTAAAAGGGGAAATATGTAATATGTGAATTACGAAGATAAAATTATTCCACCTGCGGATGGAAGGTTATATGGGTTTTTGTTTTGCTAAAATAATAAATGGAATTTCATAAGTGCAACTGTTATTTTAAAAACCATGGCATATAAAACAATTTACTGATTTTAAATTATTTTATACTTGACTTGAGTATTTTAATCACATGTGAACCTCGATAGTGAAACAAAGTTATTCTCTCAGTATTCAATCCCTGCTAATATTCTTTAGTCATACTGACATATGTTTCCTCCATTACAGTTTTTTGTAATAGAAATGGCTATACCTTTTGGAATTTACAGGTTTCCTGGACAGTTGAATGCAGACTTAAGAAAATTAGCTGTTAACATGGTACCATTCCCTAGATTACATTTTTTCATGCCAGGATTCGCTCCTTTGACATCAAGAGGATCTCAACAGTATAGGTAATAAATTTATTTAACTTATGTGGTTATCAGTTCTGATCATGTGAAAACGTCGTAGTTTCATGTGAAAAATAGACTATTTATATTTCAAAGGCCCATTTAGAGGGCCCATTTCGACCATTTTTATTTTAAGAGGTTATGGGCCCAGTTAGTAGACTATCTAATAATTATTAGTGAATAGTGAAATTTGGTGAATATGCCACGTGCTTGAATGCAACTGAGTTCCGATTGTTATATTGGGTGTGCAATAATAACCAGATCCAACCCACAAGGTGAGTGAACGATGTGTCCGTCACCGATTTTGATCAAATTATTTTGGGTGACTCTACATTAGAAAAAAGTCGAACCGTATCCTACAGTTTTGTCCAACTGGCCCTAGGAGCTGAGAAAAAATAAATAAAACATGCTTTTATTATATCGAAATGGTTTTCCCAGTTAAAGATTCAGTTTTTAGATTATACTAGCTGGCCCGAAAATGCTTTGCTATTGCTATATTTGAGTATACATAATAGATTAAATAAACACAATTGAGAGTGTGGTATCAATGATTGTATTCAGTTAAATTAAGATATTTACATAAACATTATAATTTTTATGTTTTGGATCACATATATTGTAATTACTGTTTTATTCAATTTTAAGTTCATTGCAATGCTCTTGGATATACAATTTTTTGGTGATTCCATTTAGGATATATTCAGAGAAATCCATTGGTTTTCCTACTCGAAAACATGCAACGGTGATTGTCCAAGAGAAGAACATGGATTTTCCATATTCTATATAAAATCGAAAAATGCATTGGTTTTCTCATAGTACCTTCGTTTTGACGAACAAAATCCGCTAATACGAACTGTGGAATATTTTTGGACCCATAGTGAGAAATAACTCGGTTATATCCAACTTCCAAGCTCGTATATGTTGATTGTAAAGAAAAACATTTCATTGTTAGCAAAGCGTATGTATCAAAAGCTTGGATAATGGCTTAACAAAAATGATTCGTTACAGTAAACACTCGGAATATTTTTTTCTTCCTCTCAGTCGGGAAATCCTTCTTTCCACGAATGTCATTAAGCTCTCCCCCCTTTTTGTTTTGTTTACTCATGAGAAACTCCCAGTTTAGTTTGGTTCAGTTATACAAGTTAAAGAAAGATTTCGTGTCGAGTTTTTATTTTCTTATGTTTTTATTCGTTAAGGATGAAACGCGATATGCCTCGAAATTAACTTAGAAATCTTTAGAAAGATTTGGAATCGGGGATATCCAAAAAATAAAGATGGCGGAGAAGCATAGAATTCCAAAGTCGACATTATCGACCTTTATACAAAATAAAAATTTAATTGATACGCCTGCGGCCAGCGCACAGTGGGGCAAATAATAAATTTACAAGTGCAAAACTCTTGAAAGGAACAATCATGAAAAAAATTCCTATTACCAATGTTTTAATGATACAATAACTTCCTAAATTGTATTATGAATAAACAATAAGGGCCCAAAGGATGATTAGATAAATTAAATTAAATAAATACAACTGTAACTTGTTAAAAAAAAAAATGTTATAATTACAAATATTAAAGCTCATCATAATCATGAATCATAGAAAGACAAAAAATGTTCTGGCACTGTTGCCATCATTTTTTGTATCATAGTTGGCGTTTGTAACATCTATTAATAAAGTAAGCTGCTTTTTCATTTCGGCTTGAATCCATTTTCTTTTTCAAATATTAATTTTTCATCTCAACTGCTTGCCATTTTTTAATACCAAGCCGATAAAATATATGGATAATGCATTCAATACAAGATATGTACGCATGGAATATAATTAACCCATAGCCATAATGCGTTAGTGTCACAGTGCCTTTTTTCCATAGATACAATGTCATTCATGAGTTTTGGCGTTGCCCCGAAACTAGTACAATTATCAGTTGACATCCGCATTTCAGTTCTAAAAACACAAAAAAATTCAAAAATAAGCAATTCAAAATTTGTACGGTTTGGTATTATTATACATATTAAATTAGATATAATATAAATCAGTATTATGAAACATTTATGAATTATGAATTTAATTAAGACAAGAAATCAAATACATGTTGGTACTCACCAAGGTTTAAATGAATTATATCAAACAGAAAAGTTTGTACTGGTTTCTTCTCGCACTGAACTAACAATGAAATAAAGATAACCGGTTATAGGTAAACGGTTTAAGGGTCGGGGTTTTTCCAGTAATTCCGCTGAGGAATTGGTTTTTCTGTTATAGATGGGAATAAATTTAAGATTGGACTATTGGAGATATTTATTTGGTCATTTAAGCAAAAATCTGGATTGGGTTTGAAGAATTTTATCGTTTCAAGTTCTTCATATATATTTAATTTGAGGCTGTTTTCAATGTGATGTATTAATTTAACTCCTGAGTCTTTGATGAATTTATGTTTTTGTTTTTTTTTCATTTAAATGAATTGCAAAGTTGAAATTCTCTGTCTTATTACTATATGCACGTATATGTTCCTTTAATCTCTGATTTAGTGATCTTCCAGTTTTTCCCATGTATTTGGTTGCACAATCATTACAATTTAGTTTGTATACTCCGCTTTTATTTTGTCTATTTTGTCTTTAGGACAATCAATCACATTTTAAAAAAACAAATACAAAAAAAGACATTTAAAAGATATCTATTCAACAACGCCCGAAGATAGGCCCATCCCGAAACATTATGTCTTGATTCCATATTTCGGCCCTATGTCCACCAAAGTCGGAAATGAAATGAAAAAAATAGGATTAAACCCTGCATTTAAAATAGAAAAAATCCTGGCAAAATATTATTTTTTTCATAGTATATTAAAGTAAAAAATGTTAACATTAAAAAATAATTGATTTTTGATCAGAAAAATTTAAAAAAGTGTTTATATTATTAAGTAAACTATCCTTACGGATTTTCTTACTCAAAAAATTATAGATTTTGATTTAGCGCACCAAAAAAATAAAATAAAACACAAGTGAGCGCGTGATTTTAAAATCGATATTTTTTTCATAATCAGCACGTTCGAAAACCCAGTGTAATGGACCTCAATATCGAGGAAATCGGAAATGTTAACATAAATCGATACACGAATGTCCGATTTCGATATCGATAGATTTTTAATAATATTTAAAAGGACCTTCAATAATCTAATAATGGATCTCAATGTCAAGAAAATCCAAAATGTTGAAATAAATCGATACTTGAGCGCCTGATTTTATAATCAATTAAAGAGCATATATATATATATATATAATCAAATAGAGAACTTAAAAAAAACTTTATTGTCTAATTTAGGTTACAAGAAGTGGTTCATACTACCTCAGATCTGCAGACAGAATGAATATCTTATCCTAGCAAAAGTACATCGAAAGAGACAAGACTTGAAGGGGGTTTCCTAGTGTGCCAACACAGAGTAACTGAGAAAAAGGATTAGGTTCAAGTCTTAGGAAAGGTTATTGGCCTTTGACTCCTCCCTCTTTTAGTTTGACGTCCTTGGAACATATTAATTTTGGGAAGTATTGTTGATATGGGTATGCCAGGCTCTTGTTCTGGCATCAAACTCTTGAGGATATCCCATAGGTGCTGAGGATTGTGAAGGTTGCAAAGGGTTTTGGCTTACAATATTTTTTTGATTTTTACAAATATAAAAGATGAATTTAGTATTGATATAAACATGAATAAATAATAAATAACATGAAATAAAAGTTAGTACATATATCCAGATATCATTATGGCTTATCGTATAATCTTCTATTTGTTCTATTTCTATAGGACCAAGCTTAATAATGTCTAAATCATCTAAAGTAAAATTAGTTACAACTTGTTGTTGAGGCAAATGTTCAGAAATAAAAGGTAAATGTACAACATCATTGTAATATCATTATAAGCAATAGTAAAGTTGGTATTATTTACAAAGTGCTCCTTATTCTTTAGATTGATTAATGAAGTAGAATACAAATGGGTATTACGGACTAAATTATCTTTCTTCGTTTCAATATACTTAATTAGATGGGCTACATATTGTTGTAATTCTGGAATATACATTATCATTGGGTTTGACTTTACTGTCAGCAACTTACAATCATTAAGAGTTCATTATAAGCTGATTTCTTTTATGCATTCATTATTTAATAATGCTACGTTCTTACAATATGATTCAGTATTATTATTAAAACAATTTATAGGTTTATTTACATTGCTATTGTTTTTGATAATAGTAGTTTTTTCAATATCTATGTTATAAGTTATATTGTTATTTACATAAGGGTATGGCATAGCGAGATATGGCATAGTTCCACTTGTATTTAATGAGACTTCTATGAAATAATAAATGATGCCAGTGTTAGAAATTGAGCATGTGCTTTTTCCAATGAGCCAGCGTCTCTAGTAAAATAGATTTCTTTAAGAATTGTAAACATTTGCAAACTGATTAGGTTTAATAATGCTTGGATGGAGTTGTCCGTTTAAGCAGTGCTAGATTGAATCTTCTAAATCTTTTAATTTTTCATTAAGCAATGTTAAAATGGCGAGCAAATCGTGATGTTTTAGTTTTTGCAAGGATAAATCGGACGTTACGTTATTAGAGGTTATTTGAGTCTTATGATTTAATATTGCTATATCTTTAATCAATTGGGAAGAGTTAACCGAGTACTAATGCTTAATCTTTCTTTTTCGTTGTGGTTGATTCGATACATATTTCTTTAAATTTCTTGTAATTGCTGTCGGGCGAACCGGGCAGAATTCATCGCTTTTCCAACGGCATTAAAAATACTTCTTTTGGCGCGTGTTTGTTTCGTTAAATGAGCTATGCGGGTTAATTAGTTTTCATAACGATATGTCAAAATTTAATGCAATATTTTAAATTCCTTTTCGGCTTTAAGTTTCCATATATCATATTATTATCTAAATTCATAATTTCTGTAAATAATAAATTTAAATTCTTATATTCTAAAAACTAGTAGTAGTCGCTAATTATATAGGTTTTATTAACTAGAAGAATCATTGCACCTGGTCTAGTCGACAGCTTTGGAATGTGCAAACATGTCGTTCTCAAAATCAGAAGCGTCAGCAGCGATAAGGTCATTGAAATCCGGAGGACTACCCACATCTGTAACAGGAGACTGAAATGAACGTTCTCTTTGTACATCTTTTATTTTGTTATTCAAATCGCACATTACTTCATCGCGTGATTGTAATTTTTCATCGCGTTTTTGCTTTTTTATATTTTTCGCGTGTACTTTTTTCGTTAAGTGTTTTCGAGCGTTGCCTTTAATTTTGCTAATTTTTATCAAATTTAGAAACCTGCCGGGGAGTTTTGACTATTTTTTCTCCTCAGGATATGACACTAATGTCATCTCGTCTTTCATTTTCTTTATCAATATATTTTTGCTTGGTCGTTTCAATTTTTTCGTTGATAGCTCTATGAATTAAATGTAAGTTTTTATGATAGTCATTAACTAATTGTTCTTGTATAATTGGATGATCATTTATTGTATTTTACTTTTATTATTTTATTATTTATTATTATTACTTTTACTTGTATTTATTTATTTTACTCCGCAAGTGATTTCGTTAGGTGTTAATTTTAATTTATTAATCATCGAGTTGTTATAAAACGATAGTAGCTAATTCTAATATTTTCTTTAAATTGTTTATCTGGGTGTTCTAAATGAATCACACCTTTTTTTTTTTTTTTTGAACAGATTGGTTCAAAAAGGGTGGAACTTTCTCTGTTTAAAGTTCCTAGAGAATTAGAATTTTTAGAGGTTGTTTCATGCCTTTCATCCGTTCATCATACTACCGTTATTCGTTGTTATTATTTTCAGCTTAGGAAAAATATTTAAATAAGCTTTGAGAGCATTTTTTGTATCTCTTTGGTTGTTAGTTTCCGATAAACATGTGAATATTCTTTTTAAAAAAACGTCGAGGATAGAATGAACATATTTCCCACGAATATGTATAGTATCCAATTGTATATTCTCAAACGGTGTAACTCATGTAGGGGTTAATTTGAATTTAGGTTTTGGTGGGTGCCTATTATATTTGGCTTGCAGGCAAATTTCACATTTAGAAATCCAAGTTTTTATGTTGCTCAACATATTGGGCCAGTAGTATTGTGTTTTTAATTTTTCCTAGGTTTCTTCTGCTGCCCTATGGTGAGTTTTACTGATATGATAGAGATCAATTCATCTTGTTGGCCTTAGTCGGTTATTTCGGTAACAAAATTAAAGTATTTTTTTAAACGATTAGTTTTAAATTCATTTTTTTCTAATAGTTCCGTTTCTGACTCTATATGACTATTTGTCGAGCAATAGATTGCGTATGTTACATTAGGTTTTATTATTTATAATAATAATTTTTCAAGATCTTTGTGGTATTCATATCCTAAAATTAATATTTCACTTCTGGTTTTTGTTTCGAACGGTTGGGTATTTATAGTTCCCGAAAACCCTTTTTTAATATTATTCGGTGTTTATCTATTTTAATTGGCTTCTGTTTATCTTTGTTTATCATAACTCTATTTTCTGAGGGAGATTCATCAGAATGGACGGTTGCGAGGCTTTCTTCATTCGTTTCGCTAATACGTAAAAGGCCTTGCTTGATATTCTACAGGGGACCGCGATATATAATCCGCTACTGTATTAGATTTACCCTCGTGTTTGATGTCGAAATCGAAATCCTCCAACATAATATTCCATCTTATAAGCCTCGAATTTTGCATTTTACAAGTTTTCATATACTCTAAAGTTTTATGATCCGTATAAATATGGAATTTTCTACCGTAATATGTTTGCATACCTATTTTATACCTAAATATTCTTTCTCTATTGTTTAGTAGTTTTGTTGGGATTTGTTGAGCGTTCTCAAGGCATAGCAAACTGGTAATTCAACGTTGTTATGTTTCTGAGACAACACCGCGCCGATAGCAAGATTGCTTGCGTCGGTTGTTCAATAGATGTCTTGAGAAATGTCAGGGACTTGTAAGACTGGGCTGCTACAAATCAATTCTTTTAATTTATTATACGCATCCTTAAAAGATTGGGGGTCGATGGTTATACCCTTTTTTAACGATTTAGCGAGGGGAAATTCTAATTTTGCATAATTAGGAATCATTTTGCGATAGAAGCCGGTCAATACTACAAAGCATTTTATTTCGTTTTTTCAAGTACGGTTTCAATGTGTTTCATATTTCTGGAAAAATGATAATTTCATCCTTGTAGATAAGAGAGAATATCGGCGACATCCGAAAAAATAATATTAATGGCTCTTATGATGGTAGCAGGTGAGTTGAAAAGTCCAAATGGTAATCTTAGAAATTCGAAATGCCCTTGGTCTGTAGAAAATGCGGTTTTAGGGATTGAGTATTTTTCTACTCTGACCTGGTGGAAGCCGGAACATAAGCCAATTAGAAGCACGACCTAGCTTTTCAAGCAAATCTTCTATGTTGGGAAGGGGATACTTATCGGGAATAGTCTGTTGATTTAATTTTCGATAGTCAATCGCCATTCCAATTTTTCTTTTTCCCGATGCGTCTAGTTCTTTTCGGTACAATCCATACCGGTGAATTGTACAGGGAGTTACTTGGCTTAATTATTTTATTTTCTAATAATTAAGTTACATATTTAATATCTTCGCAAAATTGGTGTGGATACCGGTAATTTTTCGGATGAATTGGCTCTTCGATTTTTTTTTTGATTTTCTGTTCAAATATGTCAGTTGCGGATAATTCATCTTTGTCAGTTTTGAAAACTTAAGGATACTTTCTTAACAAAAATATAAGTTTCTCTACCTTTTGTGCTCAGATGATCATCGCGAATTGAATTTGGAATTTGTTCTAATATGTTTTCCGAACTGGGAGGGGTTTCTTCAATTTCTTCACCAAGAAGTTCTTGAAAATTTCACTCTAATGTATTTTGATTTTTACTAATTATGGTTAAATTGTTTTCGTAAATACCAGCGGGAATTTCAATATCGTCATTTTCTAGTTCAACGTAAAAAATACCGTTTCTATTTAATGGAACGGAGTTAATGCCATGTTTTAAAGTTACTGGGCGTTTTTCATCCCGTAAATGAAAATTAAATGAATCATATTTGGTGGTAATTAGTCTGTCTTTAAATAATATTTTTGAATCCATGTCGTCCAATATTTCATTACCCAAAAGTATGTCATAGTTGGGGCTAAATTTATAAATATAAAATTTAATTTTTTCAGGATTTTTTAAAAATATTGTATCTGAATAAGTATATAATACTTCATCGCCGTATTTTTTGCCTGCTGCGGTTTTTATTGTGATTTTTCTTTGACGCGGGGCACGCCCTTGGGAATAATATCAGGGCTTATAAAATTACTCTTTGCACCAGTGCTGAGAAGCTATTTTCTATTAACATGATCGATAGTATAGGGAAGTTCATCCAAGTTTAAAGTAAATAACTGTAAAACTACGGGTTGTCGCTTTGGTTCGTAGGATTTCATAAAAAAAGGGACAATTGAGATTCTAGATCTCTTATTTTCGTGTCTCTCGGATCTTCTTCGGGTTCTTGTTCTATTTCATATATTGGCTGCCTATGCGACTGAGAATTTGCACTTCTCATCGAAACGGTTGCCCTGATGTACCGTTGCAGGGTCTTTACTGGTTATTTGGATGATTTTGTCTATATTGCCCTGAATTGAAGTTATTAAAAAAATTTGTTGATCGTGATCTATTCATTGTAAGAAGTCTAACCGGTGTTAGATACCTCGAAGAGTGAGTCTTTAATATCAAAGTTATTCAGAGTTCAGACTGCGAAGATGACTCAAGATACCTGGGAACAGTGATTTCTTGATGCTTGCAGTCCCTGTGTTCGGGCGCCAGTTAAAGGGCTGCTCAAATAGAGAACTTAAAAAAAAATGTATTGTCTAAAATAGGTTACAAGAAATGGTTAATAATACCTCATATCTAGAAACAGAATGAATATCTTATTCTAACAAAAGTAAATCGAAAGAGACACGACTAGAATGGGTGTTTCCCAGTATGCCAACACAGAAAAACTGAATAAGAGATTAGGTTCATGTCGTGTCGATACTTCATAATCACACCTTCGATAACCTAATAATGGACCACAATATCAAGAAAATCCGAAATATTAAAATAAATCTATACGTGAGCGCATGATTTTATATGTATGCAAGCTCATTCTATGTCCCTATACCTACGAGTACACCGGATACTCGGCTGCTTGGGACTAAGTCGATGGGGCTCGATGGTGTAGAGGCAAAAAGAACCCGGCAGCCAGGTACGTCTGCAAGCATCCTCCTATGTCCCTACACCGATGACTAGGTGTGTGTGCAATGGCCCTAACTCAAGATTAGATAAGCTTCCCATGAATTAATGTCATAAATTAAATAAAATAATTTTTTTTTTTATGTGTTTAAGGTGTTATATACATAATTTTACACATTTTGGTTTCTTACTGTGTGATTTTTCAAATTTTGAGCATTTTACTGCGTGTTTTTTATTTAACTGCACGAAAATCCCCTCTCTAGTTATTCGGAATATTTTGACAATATAGTTTTATTGTTATTTTGAATCTTGCCGCAATATCAAGGATTTTATATTTAAAATGTTTGTTACTTTTTTATAATCTTATATTTTTCTATATTAGTTTTACATACCTGAATGCTTAGCATTGAGACTTGATTGAAATCAAACATTTTTTGTACCATACTGTAAGTTTTTATTTTTATATCTAGGGCTCTCACTGTCCCTGAACTCACACAGCAAATGTTCGATGCCAAAAATATGATGGTAGCATGTGACCCACGTCATGGAAGATACCTCACAGTAGCTGCAATATTCAGGTATGAGGAAAAAATAAATAAATTAGAGATAATTTAAAAACAATATATATATATATATATATAAGATATCTTTGTAATAAGCACTAAGACTATTTTAAAAAGATTTATTTGAAGTATAAAATAAAATACAACATAAAAAAAAAAAAAAATAACAGAGTGGAAAGTGGCGTGGAGACGGGCCTAAGATGGACTGAAGACAGTGTTACAAAGTAGTGGGGGTTTATAAAGGTTCACAGAGGTAATTCTAAGAAAGCTTATACTAGGATGTACACTTCTCATGCTAGTGTAATAGTTCCCAGGGCAGAGTTCTAAGAATTTAGATACCATCGTGAGAAACAATATTACAATATTATAAACTAAGAGAGAATAGAATATGTAAGTTCTCCCCTCTTAGATACGAATTTCCCCTTGTTGGGTGAAATGAGTTACAATTTTATTCTTATAAAAATAAAAAATAAAAATTACTAAGCTAAGAATAATTATTAGAATAAACATAAAGGCTATCCATAGAAGTGGAATATGCAGTGTGGTTGAATCATTGTGAATGGTTGTGGTTACAAAATGTGAAAGGTGTGAGTTTCTGAGTTCGTGAAAATTTAAATTTTTAATCTCAAGAGTTGTATTTAAAAGTTGTGAATCTTGAATGTTTAAATGTTGTTGATGAAATAATGTTACAGAACCATGTGTTTTAGAGGAGGATACAATAGTTTTATTATGATACAAAATATAATTTAAATTTGTTTTTGCTAAATAAGTTCCTTGCATATGATAATTAATTGTGTCTGCATCTTGCTGAACCTGAAGATCATCTGAGTTGTAAAAAGCTATGAGGATGTAGGTTGTTTCTGGAATGACTTCAATATGGTTTTCGGGCTGACCTAGACGTGTGTATAGGCAATTTGAGCTTGATGCTTTCTGTAAAATATTCTGGATACATGGATCATTATGATGGGATAAATCTGCTGCATGGCAGTGATGGATGGTGTTTCTCTTGATACCTTGATTATTGAAAAATTTGAAGTTGTTATTAACATTTAAGAGATATTTGAACTCTGGTATTACTGTTATAATTTCATCCTTTATAACTGATGGTACGGAATATATATTATACAGGTTATAAACAATGTCTTCAAATATTGGAAGAGATATGGTATAAATAATTTCATCCTTTATAACTGATGGTACGGAATATATATTATACAGGTTATAAACAATGTCTTCAAATATTGGAAGAGATATGGTATAAATAATTTCATCCTTTATAACTGATGGTACGGAATATATATTATACAGGTTATAAACAATGTCTTCAAATATTGGAAGAGATATGGTATAAATAATTTCATCCTTTATAACTGATGGTACGGAATATATATTATACAGGTTATAAACAATGTCTTCAAATATTGGAAGAGATATGGTATAAATAATTTCATCCTTTATAACTGATGGTACGGAATATATATTATACAGGTTATAAACAATGTCTTCAAATATTGGAAGAGATATGGTATAAATAATTTCATCCTTTATAACTGATGGTACGGAATATATATTATACAGGTTATAAACAATGTCTTCAAATATTGGAAGAGATATGGTATAAATAATTTCATCCTTTATAACTGATGGTACGGAATATATATTATACAGGTTATAAACAATGTCTTCAAATATTGGAAGAGATATGGTATAAATAATTTCATCCTTTATAACTGATGGTACGGAATATATATTATACAGGTTATAAACAATGTCTTCAAATATTGGAAGAGATATGGTATAAATAATTTCATCCTTTATAACTGATGGTACGGAATATATATTATACAGGTTATAAACAATGTCTTCAAATATTGGAAGAGATATGGTATAAATAATTTCATCCTTTATAACTGATGGTACGGAATATATATTATACAGGTTATAAACAATGTCTTCAAATATTGGAAGAGATATGGTATAAATAATTTCATTCGCATGCATTGCACATGCTACAGCCATTGTACGTTCTATTTCTAGAATAAATTTAAATTGAAATGGATATAAATATTGATTTTTATAATGTGGAGCAATTTTTTCTAATTCCTTAAATAATGTTTTAGTATTTATTATATAAGGATGAAGGATATTTAATTTATAAAAGGTTAAAGAAGTTTTTTTATCAGAAATTGTTGCAGAAATTAAAGATAGAATGATTTGTATATGATCTAATAATTCTTTAATCGTAAACAAGTTGACTGTGGTTCCTCTAAGATGAATTTTTTCTGCGACATGTAATGTGTTATCCTTTATATTTTTAATAGTTTTGCTGAATGGAGAGATTAAATCATTATTTATAGAATAATGATTATGTATTTCATCTACTATTTGGTCTTTTCTTTTTAAAGTTTTTAATAATCTAGAAAAACGTCTTTTATTATTTACATCTAAAAATATTTTTTTATACTTTTTACGATTGTACCTACAAATTAAAATATACATTAAAATCTAGTAATTATAAAAAATAAAATATTTATTTTGCTATGTTAAAAAAAATGTTTCTTTTTTTTATTTATTTATATTTTTTATGTTTGGGCATGTATCTGCAATCTTTTGAACTGAAAAGAGCTCATATGCTCTGAACTCCTCAGTTTCATTAACTTATTATCTCTTTATTCTCTAATGAGAATTAATTTATATTATTTATTATTATTATAATTGTTATTGGGCTTTTAGCCATCTTTTGACATTGACGAGGTTTCATATGCTCTGATCCTGTCATGTTTAATTACTTTCTAATTATAAAAAACAATTTCAAATTGTTTATTTAAATAAAACTTATTATCTTTTTATTCTCTAATGAGAATTAAACTATATTATTTATTATTATAATAATTATTATTGGGCTGTTAGCCATCTTTTGACATTGACGAGATTTCATATGCTCTGATCCTGTCATGTTATAATGTTATAATTATATTAAAAACAATATTAAATTGTTAATTAAATAATATTTAATTATTTCTTTATTATTTTCTTTATTAGAGAAAAAAAATGAAATGAATCTTAAATCTAAATATATTAATTACGAGGTTAGTTATTGTCTTGTGATGTGTTGTTAATGCACTCCTTATCTGTTCTAAGAATGATGACTTGAGCTGGGACCAGCTTCATCAGGTGGTCGGTTGTGAACTATATTAACTCCTTTACGAGGTTTTTAATATTTTTTAAATGTACCTTTTCACGCGTGTTATAACGTTTTTTATCAATAACTGCGGTTTCAGATTTCCTATCTAATTGTTTAATTTTTTCTTTTTTTATATTTATTTTTTAATTTTGATTGTTTTTGTTTATTCGCGACAAAGACTGTATCAGGAATATCTTTTGATAATTTTTCGCGATTTTTATTTATACTCGAAATATAACGGCGGTTTATATTTTCATGTAAGATTTTGACTTTTTCTTTATGTCTCGCGACATATTCATTTTTAATTTGTTTATCAAGATCCATTGAAATGGGTGTATCTATATCTAAATGTCCGGAAATTATTTCAATTGGTTTTAGTTGGGTTATGGAATGAATGGTATTATTGTATGCGAGTACGGCGTATGTAACGTTTTTCTCAATTTTGTCATTTTTAAATTCATCTCTGTTATTTAATATTCGCAAATGTTCTATTAATGTGCTATGAAATCTTTCAATTGGTCCATTTAATTGGGGTGATTGAGTAGAGGTGTAATGTAATTGGATCCTGTGTAATTTCAACAAATCTGAAATTAAGGAATTTCTGAATTCTAAACCGTTATCTGTTATAATTTGTTTTGGTGAACCGTGATGAGAAAAATGTGAAATTAATTTGTTTACAACTTCCGTTGCTTGACCGTTTTTTAATTTATAAACTTCCGCAAATTTGGAAAAAGTGTCAATTAAAGTTAAATATTTTTTATTCTCTAAAGTAATTGTATCCATGTGGACTATCTCATATGGCTTAGATGGTGTTTGAGTAACGTTATAATGAGGTTTTAAGGGATTTCGATCATATTTTGAAACTGCACAAATTTCACAGTTGTTAATATAAATTTTAATTGAATTTTTCATATTAGGCCAATAGTATAATCTTTTGATTCTATTACAAGTTTTTTCTGAGCCTCTGTGGTTAGTTTTGCCGGTATGATAATCATTTATTAAATTTTTTTGTTTATCGGGGTCCTGGACATCTGTGAGCCTACTTGTATTTTTTACGAAATTTAGTTCTGAGTGTTTGAAGTATTTTATCATCACTTCATAAAATTGAGTATAAAAATCTGTTTCAAAGTACAAACAATATTTAACTTTTGGTTCTACAAATTCTTCAATTAATTTTATTACATCTTGTTCGAAGCTTTCTTTTGAAATTTGAGCTATTATTCGTGTTTTGAAATTATTAAAAAGTGTTTCGATTTTTGGTTTCGCGGGGTTAATATCAACTAATTTTAAAATTATTTGGTTTGTTCCTAAATTAACCGGAGAGTCTGCTATTGGTATTTCAATGGCGGTGTTTCCTAATGACGGTGTTAGAATGAACGGAATTTGTTTCAGACTCATCTTCTACTTCATCTAAAATTTCATTTTCATCTACATTTACAATAAGGGATTCATTTTCTGATGTTTCATTTTCGCGGTAAAATTGTTCAACCAAATCATTAATAATTGCGTCAGGATCTTCGGATTCTGTTGAATTTATTTCTACTCGCGATAACGCGTCTGCGACTTTGTTTTCATGCCCTTTTTTATATTTAATTTTAAAAATTAAATTCTTCTAGTTTTAATTTCCATCGGTATAATTTTGAATTTGGGTCTTTTAATGATTGCAATCATTGAAGTGGTTTGTGATCTGTATAAATTATAAATTTTCTGCCAAAAAGATATGATCGAAAGTATTTAGTTGCCCAGACAATAGCCAAAAGTTCGCGTTCAATTATAGATAATTTTGATTCACTTTCGTTAAGCGTGCGGCTCGCATAAGCTATGGGTAGATCTCGTCCGCCATATGCTTGAGATAAGACAGCACCTAATGCAACATTTGATGCATCGGTAGTTAAGCAAAAAGTTTTATTAAAATCCGGGTATTGAAGGATGGGATTGTTGACTTAAATATTTTTACATGTTTCGAAACTATCTAAATAATTTTTATCCGCGGCGTTAATTTTTGCCCCTTTCTTTAAACATCTGGTTAGTGGTTTTGTCAAATGCGCGAAATCTGGTATGAAACGGCGGTAATATCCAAGTAGTCCAAGGAAAGCTTTTATTTGTTTAGTTGTTTGGGTAACGGATAATTTTTTATAGCAATAATTTTGCCAGGATTAGGTTTAACTCCGTTTGATGTGACAAGGTGTCCTAGATATTCTATTTCCTTTTTCAAAAACTCTGTTTTATCTGGTTGAATTTTTAAGTTTTCCTCTTTTAATTTTCTAAAAA
The DNA here is from genome assembly GCA_948150685.1 of Rhaphigaster nebulosa. Classification (NCBI taxonomy): domain Eukaryota; kingdom Metazoa; phylum Arthropoda; class Insecta; order Hemiptera; family Pentatomidae; genus Rhaphigaster; species Rhaphigaster nebulosa. Next base: position 10,295,848 of record OX411307.1, read on the forward strand.
CTTGTTTTAAAATGGATAAATGCTCCTGAAGGGATGTACTATAGATTATTATATCATCTAAATATGCAACGAAATTTGGAATGCCCATAAGTATGTCATTAATTACTCTCATGAAAGTTGGTTGGCTATTTTTTAAACCAAAAGGAAGTCTTAAGAATTCAAAATGACCGTTTTCAGACGAAAAAGCTGTTTTTGGAATGCTGTCTTTATCTAATAAAATTTGATGAAATGAACTTGTTAAATCAATTGTCGACAAATAATTACTTTTGCCTAATTTATCTAGAAGATCAGTAATATGTGGAATAGGATATTTATCGTCTACTGTTTTCTCATTAAGTTTTCGATAAACTATTACAATTCTCCATTTTTGCGTTCCGGATTGATCTTATTTTTTAGGGACTATCCAAATAGGACTATTATATGGTGAAAAAGAAGGGCGGATGATTTGTTGTTTTAAAATATCGTCTATTTGTCTTTTTACTTCTTTTTGAAAAATTTGGGGATATCTATAATTTTTAGTGTAGACCGGAATTTCATCTTTGGTTAAAATTTTATGTTTTACTCGCGTATTTGCTGTTAGTGGAGTACCTTTTCTATAAAATAATTCCTGATATTGTTTTATTAAATTTTGAATTTCATTCTTTTCTTCATTATTTAAATGATCTATACGGATGAGTTCTTTTATTTCCGGGAAGTTAGTTTTTTCTGAATTTAATAAATTTATTTTATGGGCTTCATCTACTTTAAAATTTTTAATTGACTCTACATAAATGGGGGATTTAAAATTTATTCTAAAAGATCGATTTGATTTGTTTTTTATAGTGCAAATTGCTTCATTATGTTTTATTGTTATTAAGCCTTCATGAATAGAGATAAAACTATTGAGATCGGTATGAGGAACAATACCTTCTCCATTACAAATGTTTTCAATGGGAATTTTTACTACTGTTTCTGAATTATTGTTTATCATATACGTGTATTCGGATTGAGGGGGTTTATTGTCATAATGGATTTTGAGATTGCCAAAAGGTGTAGTTATTATATCTTCTAACATATCAATTTTAGCGCCTAACAACTTAAGGTTGTCAGTGCCTAATAATAAATCAAATTTTTCATGAAAATCAAAAATGCCAAATTTAAGAATGGTTTTGGTGTTTGGAAATAATTGTGATGACTCTATATTGGTATTAAAATTTTGCAATGAAGAACCATGAGCACTTTTGAGTTTAAGAGGCTCACGGCTAATGTTATTAAGAAAATATTTATTTGCTATTTGCGATGAAACAAGTGATTTTGTGCTTCCGGTATCAATAAGAATTTTTAAATTAGAATTGGGTGCCAAGACGAATGGTTGAGCACTATAGTGGGTCAAATTTAGAATATCAGCGCTGGGAATTATTTTTTTTACGTCCAAGATCCTGGTGTTTGGCTCTGATCTAAAAAAATATTTTGTACATTATTCGGATCATCCTCATTAAGGTATTCGGAAGTTTCCCTGTAGTCGTCTGGAAATGAAACGGTGGGTTCATTAGGTGTTTGTTCAATTTTTTCCTCCTTTACTTTATAACTATTTTCTGATTGTTCGGAATTTAAATTGTGTAATTCTTCTATCTCAAGGTTGGGATTTCTACGAACCGGGGGTTGAGAAAAGACTTGTATCTTATACTTGGATCAGGTTGTCTTTGAAATGGAGTATTATTTCTGAAATTACTACTAATACTCATAGGAGTGGATTGATAATTTTGATGAGGCCTGAATTGATTTGGATTGTAATTAATAGGTCTAGAAGGTTGAATTGGTCTATAATAATCGGGACTATTAGAATTATTAGGTCTGGGAGTTTGAAAATTATGATAATTTTGATTGATTGGTATGTATCTTACCAATTGTTACGTGTTTTTATAATGCGGTTTATTAAATTTATTATTTACTAATGGACGTTTCGTATCCGTAACGAATTGAAAATCATTAGTCAACATATTTATTGCTTGGTTCAAATCTACTGGATTTTTAGTTCTCATGAAAGACCCTAGTGGTTCTTTCAATCCTTTTAGTAATACACGTAAAGCTAATTTTGCAATGTATTTTGTTAGAACCAGTGCCTCCATAGGCATTTCGCTATGTAAATATGAGATTAGCAATTGCACTATTTTTTTAATTTTGTTGAAGAATGATTCGTTACCTTGAGTCATTAACGCTAATTCTATATTTAGTGTATACGCGTCTTGTTTGTCCGCGTATCCCTGTTTTAAAGCGTTTTTTATGTCTTCCCAAGTATTCACATATTTACAATTTACTATATCGGCTGCTGGACCCTTTATTTTAGCTCTTAAAGAATTTACTAAATAATCATTTTGGAAATCTGATGTTTTCGTGATTATAAAATTTATTGATTAGTTTGTCGGAAATTTCTAAGAATCTGGCTAACGACATTGGGTCTTCATTAAAATCTGGAACCATGTCTAAATATTCCTTTTTTAATGTGGGAGGTGCCATTTTAATATAAAAACTTACAATGAAATATATAGAATAATATATAAAAAAAAAATCATCCTTATGTTAATGTTAATTAGCAATAAACTTAGTAATATGATATAAAATGATATAAAGTAATATGATATAAACTTAGTAATATAACAATAAAAAAATAATTCACTCAAATTATTTTAGGTTTGAAATCATAACTTTATAATATTATAAACTCTATTATAATATAAAAAAAATGTTTGCTTATATAAAAAAAAAATAATATCTCTTAAATATTATAACTTACATTAAGTTGACTGCGATAGTCAGCATTGCCAAGTTTAATGTCTCGTTTTCCTCTGTATGGACTTCGTCAATTAACAGTTGATACTGAATCTTATCGATCGACGTGTCCTACCGACTGCGCCAGTTATCTTTGTAAGAAGCACCAAGAGTTTTTTAAAAAGATTAATTTGAAGTATAAAATAAAATTCAACATAAAAAAAAACAGAATGGAAAGTGGCGTGGAGACGGGCCTAAGATGGACTGAAGACAATGTTACAAAGTAGTGGGGGTTTGTAAAGGTTTACAGAGATAATTCTAAGAAAGCTTATGCTAGGATGTACAGTTCTCATGCTAGGGAAATAATTCCCAGGGCAGAGTTCTAAGAATATAGATACTATCGTGGGAAACAATATTAGAATATTATAAACTAAGGGAGAATAGAATATGTAAGTTTTATATATATATATATGCCAGGTATGTAAATATGAAACCGGAATTTGCCAATAGAAAGCGCTAGCTGTAAATTTAGCTACCGTGAAGTCCCGCTGGGGGCACCATTTTGTTTTTTTATCAACTGTGAAGGTGTTACAACTCACAATTCAGTTGTCATACAACAGTGTATTTTGTGAAACAACAGTAAACATGTCGAATTTTGTGCCTGGAAACTAAGAATATAGTTATCGTTGCCTGATCACGATGAACGAGCAAGCGTTCAACATAAAGTTTGTCGGTGAAATAGAGAAATTTTCAGTGTTATATATTTATAAACTCAAAGAATACTCCAGGAAAGATGTTACGGAAAAGGCGTGGAATGAAGTAGCCAAGATAGTTAATCTTTCAAGTAAGTTCAACCTTATCTACTTTATTAAAATTAAATATAGGTATTTTAAAAATATAATATAATTATACAGTGAACAACAAAATACAGGACAAAATAGCTATTGGAAATTATTTAAACAAATGGTATAGACAATCTTACTATGTAACCACAACAAAGTCTAGGTTTAATTTGCGTATGCATTTGATAAAATGCATTACTTCTTTACACTTGACTACTATTTCATCGGTTTCAAACGTTAGTGCGTTATTTCCATTGCCATGGGAAGGAAGCACGAGGTATTAGAAAATAGTTTGCTAAATAGTTCCTTACTTCATAAGCAGTGGACCGAGATTGCAATGTAATATCTCTCCTTGTTTGAACAAGAGTAGTAGAAGTATCGAAGTTTTGTTGTGGTTCATCACTATGGTATTGAATACCTTCAAATCTACGAATGAAATTATGCAGAATGCACACTGATTTTATTATGTCAACAACTCTCTTCGTGGTTCGGGAACGAATAGAACTGCTCAAGACTTGAAATTTTTTTGTCATCATTCCGAAAGCGCATTCCACACATTTCCTTCCTCTACTCAGACTGTAATTAAAAATTCTTTTTGTATTATCAAGAGTTCTTTGAGGGTAAGGCCGCATCAGGTACCTTGCTAATGGAAAGGCTTCATCACCAACAAAGTAGTAAGTCACACTCATTTTCATCATCTTTCATCATCAGGTAGTCTTGAAGGTGATGGTAAGTGTGATAGGCCACCTGTAATCCACTGTTTGGTAACTGATGCAAGAAATATTCCTCCATCACTATTTCTACCAGAATAACCAGTTTTAATGGTGGGGAAAAAAACATCAGTATCACTACATGCCATTAGTACTATGGAATGATACTGTTTATAATTAAAATTGGTCGAACCAGTCCCAGGTAATTTTTCGATGCGGATGTGCTTCCCATCCACTGCTCCCAAGCAATTAGGTAAATTCCACAGTGTGTAGAAACGTTGAGCAATTGTTTTCCATTGCTCTTCGTTTGGAATGGGCATGTAGGTGTGATTCAACACTTGCCAAATTAGTTGGGTAGCTACACGTATGATGTATATAACCGTGCTCTGTCCTCGCGCAAAGTACAATGACAGCGATGTAAAAGTACAGCCTGTAGAATTACTTTCAGTAACTTATTCTTATCGATTATTTATGTTTAAATATTGATAGGTAGTTCTTATTTTATTTATTTTTGTTCAGTTACAGAGTGCAAGGAGAAGTGGAAAATCCTGCGATCAGTTGTTGTACGCCGCTTGAAGCCACCACCGTCAGGTTCAAGAAACAAGACAAAACCATATTATTTGTCAGAGGCGATGCAGTTTACACTTCCCTATATACGAACAGTAGGGAAGCCAGAAGGAAATTTGCCTGAAGAAGCCAATGTACCACCATCTACATCTGTTGTGTCTGGTCAGTTGTCTGAAGACACATCTCAGCAACACCATTTGTCTGAAGAGGAAAAAGATTCATCATTCACTCATTCAACTGAAGTCCCACCATCTCCACCTTTTCTTTTTGAGAGTCAGTCTGCTTCTTCTCACCTAATTGAACCTCATTGCACACCCACAACTTCTGTAAACACTCCAGCGTTTAAAAAAAACGTAAACAAGATACGTTCACAGATGTAGACAAATCATTCAAAGATTATATGGACGCGAAAAGCCGAAAACTTGAAAATCAAGCAAGAGATTCTCAAGCAAAAAAACAATTCCTTGATAGTTTACTTTCCGAAATTGAGCCACTGACGGAAGAGCAAATGAGGAGTTTTAGACGTAGAGTCCTACAACTTATTGATGAGATAAGGTTTCCACATGACCAGTATCATTTGGACGACACCCGTATCACTTCACCAAATTTGTATTCTTCCTCTACATGTTCCTCAGCTCCCATGCACACTGAATCTCGTCCAAATGTATCAACGATGGAGGAGGAAGGACAGACTACTTCCCCACAATATTATGAAGTACTCCGCAAGGCGTTAGACCGTTCAAATTGATACTGACGTTTATATTTGCCAAAAATTGAATAAATAAAATAATAACTACTGTAAATTGTTGAATAATAACTGTACATATATTGTAACTATAGAATAAATAAAATTGCTTGTATACTGCCACTTTCACTTACCTCAATGTAATAAGAACTCGTTCCTCCGGGCTCAAACATTCTCTCATGTTAGTATCGGTATAATGAATAGCTGGAGCAATAAGCTGCATTAGTTTTTGGTAAGTATCCTTTCTCATTCTGTAGAATGCGAGGAACTTCGAATCTGATTCCTGTAATTCTTTTGCAGCAACGTATAATCGGCAATTAATGTTCTTCTCTATGTAGGGATGTAACCACATCTTTCTCACTTCCCTTTTTCTGTATCGTATGTAATAATAATATTGGATGATGATGTCCTCATCACTACTAGAATCAATAGTCATATTATAAAAATTAACAACGCCACAACAACAACAGACCTCAGTTGGAAACTGAATACTAGCAACCCGAGTAGCAACTGTGTGAAGATGACAGGCAACTGAAGTCTCCCATTATCCGAGTATCCAAGTCTCTGAGTATCCAAATCTCTAGTATCGCATGATTTCGGTATCCCCGTGTGAGCAGTGCCTGAAACCCAGAAGCGACTAATTGTTTGTAGCAGTTATCCAGTCTGTCTCTAGCCGTCGTGAACCTCGTCCCAATTAGAATTTTTAACTTCTGAATTGTTCATCATGCCAAGTGAAGATTTATCAATTGATGGTGGTATCATTGTCACCTATCATTACTATTCTTATTACAGAAAAAGAAAGATAGAAAAAATAAAGTGCTATCCTTACATTCAAAGGAACTCTTTCTGTCGTTTATTTGTTGCTGCTAAAGAGGTAGAAGTCTGATTCTAAGTTTTGTTTATTGTTTTGTCCTTGAATTTGTGCCTTTTTGTATTAGGAAATTCGGGTTTTTTTATACAATAGGTATCCTATAGGAATAGGATATTTCAGTATCCGCGTTGCGTCTCCTCAGGATTTCTCAGTGTGAAGAGCCTTAGTCTTAATTTCTCTGATAATAAATAATAAACCGATTGAAAACAAATTTCGCAAAAAAAGAAAAAAAAACATTATCATCATACTCCGATCCTCATTTACCGCTGTGCCGTGTTAGTATGCCCTCTGTAGAGCTTGGATCAAGTGTCCCTCTTCTGTACCAGCCCTCTCCTCCTGTTCCAGTTCTGAATACCTCCCGCATGCCCTTCTCCGTGGTCTTCCTCTGGTCTTCTTCCCTCCACTCGTGTCCTATAGGTCATCCTAGCGATTCTTCTTGGGTTCATCCTGAGAAGGTGTCCAAACCATCATAACACAGGCCAACAAATAAAGTTTTTTTGAAAACTTTTTTAACTTTAATAATTGATCTTTATAGCTTTTTAAGTGCTAAATCTAAATCTGGCCTTAGTTGTTTTTGTATCATCCATAGTTTTCCAGCAATATTCTTTGTATTATATAGTATAAACCCCTATCTAAACTCCTATACGGTATAAGGGGGAATTAATGAAACACTATGTTATCATAAGCATGGTTTGTATTTACAGTGACTACTTAAAACAGTGATCTAATGTACGTTTTTTGGATCTACGAGGTTTTTGCGTAGAATGTTCTTCTCACCATGTTTTAAAGACTTCCTCACAGGCCAGTTCTTTCTGCACCAATGTTGGTACCTAGCCCTACTGTCCCATTCACACAAGAAACATAGAAATTTGGTAAAATCACCTTGCTGACCAACGAGCATGCATGTTATTTTTAAATCACCACATATCATCCAACCATGAGCAGAATAGCCTATTCGATTTAACACTGTTTCTAGGTTTTCATAGTTTTCTTTCATATGTACAGAATGACCAACAGCAATCGATGAATCAATAAACAACCTCCAGTCTTCCTTTTTGTATTCAATACCAAACACATTCATCACACCGGGAATGTCTGAGCAGTACACTAAATCACCTTTTTGTTCAAAAAACTTGGAAAATTGTTGCTCTCTCTTTCTGTACACATAAATGCTGGTTCCAACCGCCAACAAGTTCTTTTCTTTTAGTCTAGACCCAAGCAATTCAGCTTTTTCTTTCGTTAAGCCAAGATCCCTGACCAAGTCGTTAAGCTCGATTTGAGTAAACGGTTTAGGCTCTACATTTTCTGTAAAACATTGGAATTCTTCATCATCTTGTTCATCTAACTCCGATTGCACATCAGAAAATACTTCCGTTGGAATAGAATTTAAATCATCTGGTGGTTCAGGGACCGATAAATCTACACCGTACCCTATTGGTCGGATGGCGGACGGAAGGTTAGGGTAGCTTATTACCTTCTTGTTTTTTGAGTTATGACCAGTAATATCGACACTGCAAAAGTAGCAATCATCGGAATGATTTCTTGGCTCTCTCCATATCATAGGAACAGCAAATTTAAAGGTTTTTTTCTCCTTTTTTGACCATTTTTTTAGATCTTCAACGCATACATAACATACCTTATGCGGGGCCTGATCACCAAGTTTAGTTCCAAAGTATGATAGATAAGCCTTGTTGACAAAGTCTGTAATGTTTCTTTGGTGTTTTTTAATCTCAAACTCACCACAAATAAAACGAAAACTGTTAGCAGAGTTTTTACAACCGCGATTAGACATTGTACTGAGCACATGTACAGGAAACGTGAAAGTGAGGTTAGGTTGACAGTAAACAAAACATCAGCTGTTAACAGAAAAAAGAATCAACCTTTTTTGGCCAGCAAATGTGTTTCAGCAGTGCTACCAACTTCATCCACACCAATAGACCTAGTTTTTCAGTTATTTATTTTAAATATTAAAGCTGTTCAATTCTTTAAAAATCGCTTAATTTAATAAATTTAACTATAAAATGTGAAGAAATTGTTGGTGATACGGCTTTTTTAATATCATATTTGGATTCAGCACCCTAAAAACTATAGGAATAAGGTATTTTCAGTACAAAAGTTTTTTCATCGTTGGCCTGTATAATTTATTCTACTCTAGGGTAGTTTCCAACGGCTGCACCTCGAGGTTTGACCTACTACTGGTCTTGAGGATCCTGTCTCTCCTGGTCTTCCCTTATGCTTTTCTCAGGTACTGCATCTCCATTTCCTGGATCTGGCTCCTGTGTTTGGAGGTGAGGGTCCATGACTCAGAGGAATAGGAAAGAATGGGCAGGAACGTTGAACTGTATACGGACATCTTTGTCTTCTTGGTAACTTCTCTTCTGTTGAGGAAACCTCTCCGGATCGAGTGGAACATTCGTCCAGCTGCTTCTAACCTCTGTGTCACTTCCCCTTCGATATAGCCGCTTTCGTTCAGCCAGGCACCTAACTACTTGAAATCCTGAACCTGTTCCAAGATTTGCCCCTCCAACCTCAGGATTCTCATTACTCTGTGAGTTTTCTTCCTAATCTCATTCATTTCGTTTTTCTGGGTTGATATCCATATTAATGCTGGACATCTCTTCTTGCGAAATACTTTCGTTATGTTGCAGATACCGGTCATTGGGAGCAATTATGATGAGGTCGTCGGCAAATGCGAGTGTTGTGTAAAGCGTAGGCTGCAAGTTCCTACGCCCGAGTTGATAGAGCTGCTATCAAGGTTTAGCTTTTTTCAGTGCCCGGCCCAGGACCAATATAAAGAGTAAACGGCTTAAACTACCCTTGCTTATTCCCCTCGTCGTCTCAAACTCCTTGGAGGAGTGGTTACCGGTCCTCATGTTTCTCACCTTGTAATAGAGACTCTTCACAGACAGGATCGTGCAAACATCTACTTTCTTTTCATTTTGACTCTACCAAAGACCTTTTCCAGATCCACGAAGCAGACAGAAATTTCTTTTCCTTTCTCTATGGACTTCTGTATTCGACTGTATCTGACACCCAGGTCCTGGGTGCTCCTCGAATTCTAAATCCATACTGCTCCTATTCAATCTGGCAGTCGACAACTCTTCTTATCCTTTCTTCTACAATTTTTGAGTAGAGCTTACTTTACACACTTAGCAGAGATATGCCACGATCGTCATTGCATTTTCTATTGCCTCGTTTCTTGTAAATATACACAAACACAGCGAACTCCCAGTTCTTTGGTATCCTTTACTTATTGCATATCAGGTTCAAGAGATGGAGAAATATTTCTTTGCCTTTGCTACCCCTATACCGCATCATTTCGAGAGTTATTCCATCCAGTCCTGCTGACTTGCTTTAAGTAAATTTCACATTGATCTTCGAGAAATAACGTAAAAAAATCTTTAAGCAAGTGAATATATAGCTAAAACCCTGTAAATAACTGATTATGGTACTTCTTTACAATGCAGCCATCATATAATTTACTATAACTATAATTTACTTGAATTAAAGGTCTTGCCAATGACCGGTTGTTTTTAAGAATTCCAATAATCGTTATTTGTGACGTCAGAAAAAAATTTGTTTAAGTGGAAGTTATTTCATTTAAAATAACCGTTTCTTTTTTTAAGATTTTTCCCAAAACCGATTATTTGCACTAATTAAAACCGATCAGTTTTAATTTAAGATTAATTAACTGGAATAACTAATAACCGGTTTGTTAACAAAAACCGACAACTCTATTGCCAACCCTCCATCTACACGGAAAACTACAACATAGCTTTTATATAGTTTTTTAAAAAGTGGGAATCAATTTTTGTTTTTCTTCCCGGAATAGACTTCTCAAAATTTCGCCCGCTACATCAATGGTAAACACTTTTGAAAGTATGCATTTTAAAGCAAATTTCATTGTGATTAAGATAGTATAAATAATATTTTTATGGCTTGCAGACCGGTATAAACATGTTTTTTTTCCCCGAAAAAAGTCTATTTTCAACCAGTGTGCGGCGTACTAAGAGACATACATCAGAGATCCTTTGCAACAAGTGGATGACTGCGACGACTCAGGAACAGTTCCTATCCAATGATCGGAACAATGGAAGACTTTATAGCAGGGGTTACCAAACCGTGGCGTATTGGATGATTACAATTGGCGTATTGCATCTTTGCGCCTATATGTATGTTTATATCGTGGGTTTTGGCCATAGAGTCGAATATACCATATACTCTTGGTGTATCAGGTCTATAAGTTAATTATATCTTTAAAGCATGCTTCTATTTCCAATGTTATTAAGCATATGCCAGGACCAGGACTCTTAGCACGGAGAGAAAGCAAATCCAGATTCCAAACTGATCTGGCTCTCAATGCCAAAAACTGTGGTCCAGAGTTATCTTCACCAAACGATACTCTCTGCCAGGCGTAGCAACATTACGAAGCGATTACCCACTCATATAAGCGATAATTAATGACTATTGTAGAACGATACTTTAATAAAATTGTGTAAATTAATTAATTTTATTGTGTGATTATGTTATTCCGTTTTCAACCCTAATCGAAGCAGAGATTATATCCTTATCTCTATCTTCCAACCTCTAACCATGAACTTGAGAAGGCAAACCATGAAGTAAGGAAATATCGCATTCCGTTGGAGGGTGGCAAAGGTGTTCGAACCGGCTGCTGGGTGCGAAGGTACCTGGAGGGATTAAGGGTCACCTTCGACCACTGGTAGGGTATGCAACAACGAGCCCACCTCGAGACGTCGGCGTTCATACTTGGCCAGAGAAAACGCTTAATGATTAGCCGTCTCGAGGCTCGTATCACGAGGTGCCTGAGCCAATGAAGCGGTGAAAGATCTCTTCTCGCATGGACTCAGCGAAGTAGGGCCGGGCCTGAGGGGTAGAGGTCTCGCTTCTGTACCCGAAGGCTTGATCCAGCCAAACTGAAGACGGATATTCTTCTGAAGCTCTGGAAGCGCTGGATCCTTCTTCTGCTCAGTAGCAATAAGCGCATAGTCTTCGGTACAGTTGATGTCCTCCACCTTCGAGAGTGCGTCGGTTACGGTGTTATCTTCCCCGTGTAACTGTCGGATGTCAGTCGTGATCTCGCTGATAAAGTTCACCAGCCGAATCCGCCTGGGCGTTGCTGTCTCGGGCTTATGATGAAATGCATATTCCAGCGGTTTGTGGCCCGTCCATATTTCGAAACTCCTTAACTCCAGGTAACTTCGGAAGTGCTTAGTTGCCATATTGATCACTAATAACTTCCTATCGTAGGTGGCATCCTTTTTCTGTGCTGGAGCGAAAGTCTTGGAAAAAAATCCGAGAGGCTGCCAAACTTTGCCATCTTTCTGCTGCAAAACTGCTCCCATGGCAGTGCGAGAGGCGTCACACACCTGGACGAGTTGGGCTTTCTCCTTCGGATCTTCCAGTACTGCAGAGTTCTGGATGGGTGTTTTGCAGAGCTCGAACGCACGGCTTCTTCGTCCCAGTTCACATGCCTCTTGTTTTTCTTCGCTTCAGCCAAGAACCTGTTAATAGGTACTTGCAAATCTGCCGCTCTGGGTATGCAAAGGTAGGAGTTAGAGATACCCAGGAAACGTCGCAGGTCCCATATAGTAGCCCACCTAGAATAGGATGCGATTGCTTCCACCTTCGCTGGAATTTCACTTTGTGACCCAAAATTTCAACTTCCTGGTGCGCAAAGACACACTACGTCTGGTTCATAATGAGGCCGTTATCTTCAAGCCGCTGCAGAATTTCCTCCATTTGTGTCTTGTCCTCTTCTTCATCTTTTGAGCTGATGAGGATATCATCTAGGAACCACCAGGAGAAGTCTAAACCTCGAAGAACCCGATCCAGGAACCGTTGGAAGGTCTGCGACGTGTTCCCAAGGCCAAAACACATCCGGAGGAATTCGAAGAGACTGAATGGAGTGATAACAGCCGTCTTCGGGATGTCTTCTTCTGCCACCGTAATTTGATAATATGCACGGTTGAGATCCAACGTCGTAAAGTTCTTTTTCCCGTGCATATTTACGTTCAAGACCGCCAAGCTAGGAACTGCATATCGGTCGGGGACTGTCTTGGCGTTTGGCTGCCTATAATCTCCGCAGGGCTGTAAGCCTCCATCTTTCTTCTCCACGGTGTGTAGTGGGCTATCCCAAGGGCTATTAGATGACCTGCAGATTCTCGGTTGGCGGCATTGTATCTATCCTGTGGCAGGCGGCTGGCTCTCGCTGTGACTGGGGCGCCGTGCGTTTGGTGGACTACATCGTGTTTCGGCTGCTTCACGAAGGATACCAGTTGGATAACGCTGGGGCTCCGGCGCATTAAGGGGGTGTACCACTCACCAGTTTGTACCGAATACATAGTGGGTACCGGCACCTTCGCTTAACGGGTCTGGTCCACCTGCTGATATCCGGCGAGATCTATCATTATATCATACTGATATAATAGATCTGTGCCGATGATTGGATAATTGACGTTCGCCACCACGAATTGCCACGACATCTTACAACGAAGCCCAGATCGAGATTTTGGACCACGCTACCGGATGTAGGAAGGGGCGTTCCATTTGCCGCATACAGGCAAGCCTGGCTAGGCTTGGCTCTTTTCGTCTTTATCGGGTAGACAGATAGGTTGGCTCCTGTATCCACCAGATATCTGACCGCGAACTTTATGTCGGTGATAAATAATCGGCGGTTGGTGACCTCAGCGACGGAACCCGTCTCATTCGTCTCTGCGACTAGTTTAACACCCTATCCGGCTTTCAGTCGCAGATCTGACGGCACTTGGTATCCTTTTCTTTAAATCTCTCGTGATAACAACAAAGACGGCGTTGACTTTTGCTTCCTGAGACCATAAGATTCCGTTTGGAAGGTCTCTTCTCCCATCGACTTGTTCTGGTTCCCAATTGCGCAGCCACCACCTTTATTAGGCGATTTATCGGTTGTTCGTTCTTTATGTCGTTGACTCCGGTTGGCTCGTCATAATAGGATTATCGGGGGACAACTGTATCTCGGCTATATGGGATAGAATCGTTGTGTCGGTCTAGCCGGTCTGTAGCAGCTAGAGCTGCTTGCATTCACTCCGGTAGCCCTCGGAGCCACAATGTGCTGAACATGCTATCGGGGACCTTATATCCGGCCAGCTGCTGCATCTCTCGGAGGAACAGGGATGGTCGCTGGTCGCCTAACCTTTGCTCCTCTAATAGCTTCTTGATTCCAGCTCTGTCAGACTGCCCGAAGCTGGAGAGTAGGCGGTATATAGGCTTCTCGTATGGCTCTGTTGGTGGCGGATTACGTGGCAGGTCAGCTATCTGTTTCAATTTACCGAAACCCAACAGTGCGATAAGCATTTGGAACTTCGTCTTATAGTTGGTTATTTGCAGGATCTGAACACTGCCTCTACCTGTATGAACCACAGGTCCGGTTTCTCTCTATAAAATTGGGGTAGCCGAGATAAAGCGTTGGGTACCGACTCCAAATCTACCGTATCTTTCTCGTCGACCGGTTTCTCTTCTATATTCACCAATTCGTCCAACAAATTCCTATTTGGCATTTTAGCTACTTAATATTTTTAAAAATAATAAATTAAATAGACTTAATGTTATATGGGTGACTGTGGAAAATACACCAACTTCTCTGCACAATTTTTATTTACCAAATCGTATGACAGTATGTAATAGCCAATAACAACTTCCAGGTCAAGAGAAAACAATAAGTCAATCAATAAAAAAAAGTTTTTAAACACAGCACAATGCTAACCACCACAACAGCTGGCGAGAAGTTTCTAATGGATTTGTTCCTGAATGATATGTAAAAACTAACTGTAAAATAATAATATAGAAAATAAATAATAACTGAATATGAGTATTGAATTAATATTAAGAAGAAATAAAATGTTATGAATAATTGCAGGAGTGACAGATCCATTTTACACCTCTTTGCTCCCTCCCAGTTGTACGACGATAACCTTCCAAACTGCACACCCATCACAGACATAAAAGGATCATTCAAACAATTACAAAATCTTTTAAAGACTTGCTTAGTGTAAAGCAGGTTTGTAATTTCTGGTAAATTGGAGAGTCTTTCTCAGAGTACAAGTTTACTATTCTTATGATATGTCAAACAGCATATTTTGAAGAAATTAATTAAAAATAGCTGATTATGGATAAGAATGAAAGGGAGCTAATTGACGCGCTTATGAAACCAGGTAATTGGCATTAAGAAAAATACACACAGAGGAGACGAGGCTCAAATCTGGCAGGTATTTTCATATAAAGTTTTGGGCTTAAATTAATTGAAATGTGAATATATAAGAGGAAAATTATGTATGTAAATAAATTAGTCTTTTCATTCTCCTCCTTTGAGAATGTTAGCTAACTAATTTTGATCTACAATAAATCAGATCAGGTGTCTAACATGGTACAAGTTTTACAATTTCTTAAATGTTTTTTGTTTTTTATTAAACTATATGCTAAGTAGTAAGGTGTAAACTGGTTGGCATGAGTAATAATTCATTTTTAATATATATATATATATATATATATTAAAGATTTCATGTTCTAAGTACAAATTGCTTTCTTTGATTTAAGATACTGTACCCATTTTAGATAAATAGGCAACTATCGATCTGCCATGTAAGGTAAATGTTTTTTTAGGGGACGTATGTCAATGAAAGAAGTAGATGAACAGATGTTGAACATTCAAAATCGTAATTCTTCATATTTTGTTGAATGGATTCCTAACAATGTGAAAACTGCAGTGTGTGATATCCCACCGAGAGGCAAGTCATTTTTTTTAAGCCAATATCATTAAGATATATATTGTTGGTCGGACTGATATTATGTGCAGTTCTCTCAGTTTATGAATGAATTTTTTTTTTATTTAAAAATTATGATGAAACTCATATTATACGCTATTCAGGCTAAATCTCAGCGTTTATTTTATTTTATGGCTACCATGTCGCGCTTTAAAACTAGGACAATTTATTATACTTCCAAATTTTCTTTGAAACGGAAAGTTCGATTTCACAGGCCAACAAAAAAAGTTTTTTTTGAAAACTTTTTAACTTAATAGTTGATCTTTATAGATTTTTATGCGCTGAATCTAAATCTGGCCTTAGTTATGTTGTATCATCCATAGTTTTTCAGCAATATGCTTTGTATTATATAGTATAAACCGCTATCTAAACCCCTATACGGTATACGGGGGAATTAATGAAACACCATGTTACATCATAAGCTTGGTTTGTATTAATAGTAGCTACATAAAACAGTGATATAATGTGCTAATACAGGTTTCACTTCTCAACTGGAATTGGTCTATACTTTCTTTCTATTTTTTCTTTGAAGCTTCTTGTGTAGCTTTTTCTACGATGAGTCGCTTGTTGAACTTGGATCTACGAGGTTTTTGCGTAGAATGCTATTCTCACCAGGTTTTAAAGACTTCCTCACAGGTCAGTTCTTTCTGCACCAATGTTGATCCATAGCCCTACTGTCCCATTCACACAAGAAACATGGAAATTTGGTAAAACCACCTTGCTGACCAAGGAGCGTGCATGTTATTTTTAAATCACCACATATCATCCAACCATGAGCAGAATAGCCTATTCGATTTAACACTGTTTCTAGGTTTTTCATAGTTTTCTTTCATATGTACAGAATGACCAACAGCAATAGATGCGTACATGTTATCTGTGTAATAAAACAGCCTTTAAACTAGTTTTCGATGAATCAATAAACAGCCTCCAGTCTTCCTTTTTGTATTCAATAGTAAACACATTCATCACACCGGGAATGTCTGAGCAGTACACTAAATCACCTTCTTGTTCAAAAAACTTGGAAAATTGTTGCTCTCTCTTTCTGTACACATAAATGCTGGTTCCAACCGCCAACAAGTTCTTTTCTTTTAGTCTAGAGCCAAGCAATTCAGCTTTTTCTTTCGTTAAGCCAAGATCCCTGACCAAGTCGTTAAGCTCGATTTGAGTAAACAGTTTAGGCTCTACATTTTCTGTAAAACAATGGAATTCTTCATCATTTTGTTCATCTAACTCCGATTGCACATCAGAAAATACTTCCGTTGGAATAGAATTCAAATCATCTGGTGGTTCAGGGACCGATAAATCTACACCGTACTCTATTGGTCGGATGGCGGACGGAAGGTTAGGGTAGCTTATTAACTTCTTGTTTCTTGACATAACATACCTTATGCGGGGCCCAAGATTTATCCTGATCACCAAGTTTAGTTCCAAAGTATGATAGATAAACCTTTTTGACAAAGTCTATAATGTTTCTTTGGTGTTTTTTAATTACAAACTCACCACAAATATAACAAAAAGTGCCAGCAGAGTTTTTACAACCGCGATTAGACATTGCACGGAGCACATGTACAGGAAACGTGAAAGTGAGGTTAGGTTGACAGTAAACAAAACATCAGCTGTTAACAGAAAAAAGAATCAACCTTTTTTGGCCAGCAAATGTGTTTCTGCAGTGCTTCCAACTTCATCCACACCAATAGACCTAGTTTTTCAGTTATTTATTTTATATATTAAAGCTGTTCAATTCTTTAAAAATCGCTTAATTTAATAAATTTAACTATAAAATGTGAAGAAATTGTGAATGATACAGCTTTTTTAATGTCATATTTGGATTCAGCACCCTAAAAACTATAGGAATAAGGTATTTTCAGTACAAAAGTTTTTTCATCGTTGGCCTGTGTTTTCGTTGTGTAAATTGTAACTTACTCCTATGAAACATAGAATTGCCAATAACTATGTTTGAAGGTTATAGTATTTCAAATAAGAGTAGTAAAACTATTTTTAAAAAATAAAATTGGCTTAAGAAGTTGAATTAAAAAAATGTAGGAGGAGGTATTGGTTGAAGGAAATATCCACACAACTGTTCCCTTCAGGGGCGTAAATTCAGGTAGCAAGGTGGGTAATGCAACGGGCCTCGGCCCAAGTGGGCCTCGAACTGGTCTTTATAATTATAAAATACAAGATAAAATAATATTATATGTAGTGGCGCAATTAATAACTAACATGGTATTATTTTGTATAACACACTACAACATTTTTAAGTTTTAGAAATAAGCTCATTGGACAGCATGGCTGCCACGGGCCTCCAAAATCATAGCTATGCCACTGATTCTCTCCCATTCTATTTGGCGGTAGGTCATCACCGTACCATTTTGTGTACTCTACTAAATTCTTTCAATAGTGTTTTTTTAATCAAAAAGTTCGTATCTTGTGTCGGCATATTTTGTTAGAAAAACGAGTGAAAATTAAAGATTTTCAACATCTTCCTTCCGAATATGATCTCAGCGAATAAGATACAATCTGGTCCGTCAATGAAAAAATGACAAAGTATTCTCTCTCCCTCTCCCTCTCCCCCTCCCCCTCCCCCTCCCCCTCCCCCTCCCCCTCTCCATCCTTTATTATTATAGGATTACTCTATTTCATAACCAACAATTTCATAAATTATGTCTTTAGGCCTCAAGATGTCATCCACCTTCATTGGTAATACAACAGCTATTCAAGAACTATTTAAAAGAATATCAGAACAGTTTAGTGCGATGTTCAGAAGAAAAGCTTTCTTGCATTGGTATACTGGAGAAGGTATAATTTTTTGAGTTATGAAAATGTAGATTGTAGTATTTATTACAAACTTAGTTTTTTAAAATGAAAGTTTACTGCACTACTAGTTAATATTTTTAAATTTAATTGTTTTTAGAAATTCCTTTCTAACATGAAATATTGAAAATTTGTATTTTTATTTCTACCCCTTTCATTTTTACTTCTTGAGTACATTGATATATTTAATGATTATATAATATTTTCAATTTCTGATTTGGATCTTTAGAGCTTGAATATTATTTTTACTGATTGAAATTTGACTCAGGTATGGATGAAATGGAGTTTACAGAAGCTGAATCAAACATGAATGATTTAGTATCTGAATATCAACAATATCAGGTAAAATGTTGGTCATAAACGTATATTTATATTCAAGTTTTATTTTTAGTTTGTACATTATGAATGCTTGAGTTATTTTTAGCATGATGTTATAGTCTGCTAATGAAGTTATTGTCTGGAACTTGAAACTTAGATTAAAATATGCAGAAAAATCACTAAATAAATCTCAAAAATATATTAACATTTTTGCTTAAAATACAAAAAAACATATAATCCTGTAATGTCAAAATCATCCCTTTTCACTAATATTGGAAGACCCTTCATACTCAAGCAAACATTGATGATAATGAACAACGAAAAGACAAGGACTCAAATTATTTAGACCTTAGCCTTGATAGAGAATAAACCCTTTGGTGGGAACATCTACCTTGCAGATTGATACACTTCCATAATTGCTAGATGCGCCAAAAGTTGTATGCTTTATATATCTACTTCTCAGGCAGATTTTCTTACAGTTGTATGTTTTAATATCTATTTCTCAGGCAGATTTCCTATAAACGAGCTAAATATATTTTTTGTTTGCTTCTATCTTTTCACTGGTGAGGTACTGTACGTCTACACAATTTGACGAAATATCTTATCTTGACATTAATTATTGTCCTTTTTCCATCTCATTCTTTCTTTCTCAGATATGTTTTACTTATTTCCTAGCTTTTGCGATATTTAATTACAGGCTGAACATGGTAGAATCAAACGCATACACTCTACAAATTATACCCAAACACAAAAGAACATTCGAGATTTGAATTTTTAAAAATGCTGGAAATATCCCTCGCACATCCTTTTATGAGACGTATAGTCTGTGGGCCCAGACCCACACATCGTGCAACCCACTCATTGCAGATTGCACATCGCTGACAAAAATACATAAATGTTCCCCGAAAAAAAAAGTGGCCGCACCTTGCCAAAATGTCGTCCAATGATGGCGGACTACCTACTTTGACTTGATTTAGTTTTTAGTCACTGTCATTCGGCACTTGGCTTAAATTCGCCATAATTGACATCGTTTCAAAGCCGAATAGTCAGAGAATCAATAGACATTAAATAATTGGCTAGGACATTATAAAGAACCAATAAAGTAATTTTTTTCAATTCGTTCACACGAAAGTTGAAATTTCTAGACCAGTGGCCATTAAACGGCCAACAATAACGGAAAAGTCTTCAAATAAAACAATTTGGACCACTTATTATTCTTTAAAAACCAATAGTCAATTTTTAAAGTATTCGAAATGGTTCCTTAGAAAATGCAGTTAATTAGACGTGAACGCTGTCAGTCTTATTCCTCTTAAATGCAACATTTATTAGAAAGATCGACATCATAACGAGCTTACATTAGTGCAATAATTTAAGTGCTAGTAACCATAATATAATATATATACATGCTAAAAAACAATTGGAAGATTCCAAAACACAAAGCCTCAAGTCTCTAAAATAGCGTCAAACAACTAACCAGTCAACGTTTCGCTAATTCATGCATCATCAGGACATGCAAAAAAATGAGTGCCTAATTTCGGCCCTTGCTCCAGTTGGCAATATTTATGTTAAATTACGATGTGGTGGAAGTATGAGACAGCGCTTATGTCCCTATCGCTTCACCGCTAATTAACTGCATTTTCTAAGGAACCAGTTCGAATACTTTAAAAAGTGACTATCGGTTTTTAAAGTATAATAAGTGGTCCACATTTTTATTTGAAGACTTTTTCGTTATTTTTGTCCGTTTAATGGCCACAGGTCTAGAAATTTTAACTTTCGTGTGAACCACTTGAAAAAATTGACTTTATTGATTCTTTATAATATCCTAGCCAATTATTTTATGTCTATTGATTCTCTGACTATTCGGCTTTGAAACGATGTCAATTATGATGAAATTGAGAATTTCAGAATGACAGCGACCAAAAACTAAATCAAGCCAAAGTAGGTAGTCAACCATCATCAGACGGCATTTTGGCGAGGTGCGGCCACTTTTTTTTGGGGGGGAACATTGGTATTTTTGTCAGCGATATGCAATTTATAGAGATTTGAGGGGAGTGCACGATAGGGGAATCTGGCCCATAGACCGAAGTAGGCCAAAAGCTTGAAAACTATAATTGAGAATGCAAAAGGAGAAAGGCTAAGAGCAGAAAAGGTGATCAAATTGATAAACACAAAAGCCTGTAAGTACTGTCCTTACGGGAAAAAAAAAAAAAAAAAACGGGCTACCATGTATAAGTGTGTTTAGTGTGAAACGCTATTTTTCAAGTTAAACTTTAGATTAAAGTCTTTTTAAATAGAAAGATGCTTCAAAAAACAAAATAGTTTTTTAATCTCACGATCTAACCCTTAGTTCACTGAGTTATTGGCGTTTTTGACAATGTCTGCCACTCTGGCAGATACTCCTACTGAAAGGGAAAAAAAGCATGTTCCAATCAGAGGGTTAACCTTTCGAAATTACATGAATATCATTGTTAACTTTATGTAGTAGGCAAATAAACTTACTTTAACACTTAGCAGAAACTGATATAGTGAACTTATTTTACTTATAATACCAGAATATTGTTTTCCTATTCTTGCCAGTGCATCAACCATTTAAATGAAGAAGCTCGATCATAGTCAAGCTTCATAATCAAAAATTATTAAGGGACTAAGAAGATCCTGTGGTAATAACATAACTCAATACGAAGCAGGCTTACCGCTTACTGACAGAACGTAGTCAACTTGATATTTTAATACATCAACCAACATAAAATCTTCAAAAATTGACACATAACTGGTATATTCATCGACAAATGAAGATCAAATCTTCTCTTCTCTCCTAAACTCCTCCTGTGTCCTTCAAGGGCCCCAGCCATAGTTCACTGTTTCTGTCGTCCCTTTGTATGACCATATTTTTCATCTGCGTAATTGATTTTTCCCTCTGTCTTCCAAGTCGCTCCAGTTACTGTTTGTTACTGTGCTGTAGTCTGCCTACCTTCCTTTTTCCTTTCGGCTTAGCTTCCATGAACTATTTCGCTTTTCTGCCCTCTAGGAGTCTCCACACATGTCCAAACCAGTGCACTCAGTGTTCTTCCATTCAGTGACACCACTTTTAATTCCTTCCGACGAGGTGAACCCTTATGTAGTCCTTCTTGTTTTTCCTATTTTCTTTCCTAGAAACCTCATTTATGAGGCTGTAATTCTATTAATAACGCGCTTTTGGGCAGTCTAGTGATCTGCCCCATACAGTAGGATGGGGAGGAAAATGTTTTATACAGGATGGGGAGGAAAATGTTTTATACAGTATTAGTTTGGTGGCATTCACTGATCTCCTTTTTTCCAATTGATTTATGTGATTGATTTGGTGATATGCCAAGGTTGGCCTTCTTAATCCTGCTGTTTTACTGCATGTTCGACTCTTCCCTGCTTATATTCTTGCCCAAATACTCATACGTGTTAACACACCTCAAGAAATACTCATATGTGTCCACAGTCAAGAAATTCAACATAATGTTTTTATTTTCATCTCGCCCCTACTTGCATCATTTTACTTTTGTTAGCATTTCTGGTAATTCTTGTTTTGTTTTTTTTTTGTATTAGTTCGGCTGATGGAATACTAATTTGCATCGCTCAGACACTGAGCCTCAGACAAGGGCGGCACTAACCGGTAAGCAAAAGATTCACCGCATGGGGGGGCGCCAAAATAATTTTTTTTATCGAGAAAATAAAATGACAGCCAATTATATATGTACAAAGTTATATTATTTGTTGTTCAAGATATGTGCTCAGTTAACGTGAACGAACTTGTCTGGAGGGTCATTTATCCAACTTCAAAAAAGGAGGTTGTCAGTTTGGTTTAAAGGTTCTATGTATGTCCACTCATAACTTCACCATTCTTGAACTTATTTCCATCATTATTTTTTTAATCAAAAGGGTACACCCCCAAACGTGGTCCGATATACATTCTATCAGGATCCGATGAAAACTTTTAGGGAGAGAGTAATTTTTCGAGAATTGGTGATTTATATTTTATAACATATGAATCACATAAAATAATATGAAAGAGCAATAAAAAGTCGAGGCTACTTAAAATATTTTTTTCAGTATTTTTAGCTCAAATTAATTCAAAACATTAACAGAATCTCACTGAGTAATTTGAGGTATAAACTTAAAAATCGCTTGAGCCGTTTGCTCAAAAAAATCGTTACGATACCAATAAAAGGAAAGATTAAAACACATATAATACAATATTTATTCAGTATTTTGAGCTTAAATTGTTTCAAAACATTCACTGGGCCTCATTAAATAATTTGTCCAATCAAACTTAAAATTGGTTTAGCCATTCGCTCCAAAATACATTGTACCTTGATCAGGAAACCGATGAAAACTTTTAGGGATTGAGCTAGTCAAAATTTTGCCTCTCCCTCACTTAAATTCGGTAGATAATGTTATTTTGCATCTAGGGGGATGTACTTGAAATAAATTATCTTCAAATAATACAATTTTTAAATATTTGTTGCCATCTTTTGATAATCACCATTTCGTAACGCCCTCGCTTTGAGTAGGCAGACAAGTGCTAATAATTGAATGCTGAGGTTGGATATTTTATGAATGAATGACTAAAAGTGTTAGAAAAATTTCAGACTTGAGAAACCTACTTCCAACTGGCAAAATTGTGGTAAAATATTTTACTAAAACAGATACTAACATTTAGAACTAATATCAATACCTTTTGGAGTTAAGACATTAGGATTTTATTGATTCATTTTGTGTTAGAATAAAAAAATAAATATTGTTGCCTAGTGTCAACATTCGCAACGGGTAAGTGAAAAGTTCAAATCCAAAAGAGTTGGGAAATTTCATAATTTAGTTGGGAAAATTAAAATATAGTTGGCTAATCCATTCAAAATTGTTGGGAAATTTTAGATATTGCAGCACCCAATAAATTGTATAACCAACATGCCTGCTTCCAGCTTTTATATATAAATCATATATATGTAATAAAAATAATAATTATCTTTTGTAAATAAAGTATTTGTACTTAAATATGGATCGTTTCAAATTCCGTAATTAATTAAATTTACGATAAAATAATATGGAGATTTATTTTTAACCATAATCCTTCTATTAGCTATTGTATTAATATGCATTTAAAACAAATAAAAAAAAATTTTCTTTAAAAAAATTGTAAGGGTGCCTAGCAGAAAGTTTGCGCCGGGACCTCTAGGCCCGGCTTAGGTCTTAGAGCATCATATTTTACATTGCATTAATTGTTACAGATAAATCTCTCTCCCTCTCACCTCCCTTCCCTCACTCTCTCTCACTCTCTCCCTCCCTCTCCCTCTCCCTCTCCCTTTACATCTACCTCACACCCTCTACCTCTACTTCTCCCTTTACCCCCCCTCATTCTCATTCTCTCTCCCTCTCCCTCTCCCATTCCCTCTCCCTCTCTCTCTCCCTCTCCCTCTCCCACTCCCTCACCCCTCTCTCTCTCCCTCTCCCTCTCCCTCTCCCTCTCCCTCTCCCTCTCCCTCTCCCTCTCCCTCTCCCTATCCCTATCCCTCTCCCTCTCCCTCTCCCTCTCCCTCTCCCTCTCCCTCTCCCACTCCCTCTCCCTCTCCCACTCCCTCTCCCTCTCCCTCACCCTCTCCCTCTCCCTCACCCTCACCCTCTCCCTCTCACTCTCCCTTTCCCTCTCTCTAATAATACTCTGTTAAAATATTTTGTGAAAATATATTACGTTTAAAGCTATAATTTTATAATTAGGAGGCAGTTGTTGACGATGATGATGTATATGCTGATGACGGAGGTGAAGAGGAGCAACAGCAGTATGAGTAAGGTTTCTTTTGTTAGTAAAATAACTATCAAACAAAATGTAAATCTTTAAAACAATCTTCATATTATGTTCATTTCCTCGATTGTGATCATTAAAAGTAGGTACCACCTTGTAATGTACATTTATTTATTTTACAGTTATGTTATAGCTTTTTATGATAAGTACTTGTATGATTTTCTATGATTGCT
The DNA here is from genome assembly GCA_948150685.1 of Rhaphigaster nebulosa. Taxonomy (NCBI): domain Eukaryota; kingdom Metazoa; phylum Arthropoda; class Insecta; order Hemiptera; family Pentatomidae; genus Rhaphigaster; species Rhaphigaster nebulosa. The sequence goes on from OX411307.1 coordinate 10,320,276, forward strand.
ATTTAGTTTGCATGAACATGATTTGAATTAAATATAAAAAACTTAATATGTACACGTTACAAGAGTAGCTTCCACCTTTAGTAAGTAGATGGCAATAATAATGCCTTCAGGTTACAGTGGCTTGATAGACACAGTGTGGCCCTACCGATTCTCGTTTCTATTGGCTGACGCGAGCGCAGCCATTTTGGTTCATAGTTCTATACTTGCTTATGCTGCCTACACCTTAAAACTGTTTGATTTTCCTTTTTTTGTTAGAGATATTTCAGTTTAGAAGTTTAATTGTTTTGTTTTAGTAATAATTTTTGTGTAGTAATAGGTTGTTTTTCTTTAGTAGTGATAGGTTTTAGTTTAAAGTGTCAAGTGTGATTTCGTCTTATGAACTTTCAAAACCGTATGTAAACTGTAATTTATTGTTGTATTGTATTTATTTTCCGTTGTGATTCAGGGGTAGTGAAAGAAAAACATTGAAATGAAGTTGAAAACTAGGCAATGTGATTATACTTTTTGTAATTTGAGGATAACCACAACACAATTTTTATTTTAAAGTAAGTGTTTTCCAATATGTAATTAGAAATTTGTTACAATTTAAGTTATTGTTTTAATATGTGGATAGGTGATAATCATTAGCTTTATTGAGAACTCAATTTACTTCAATTTATAAAATCCACTTCCTCCAGTAGGCTTGGAAGTAATTTTTTTTTCTTGTTACCTGCAACTTATACCATTATAACATATATTTCACAGGCTATATTTTATAATTAAACCTTGCTATATATTTAAATAATGGTATGAGCTAACCATCTAAAAAAAAATCATCCACCCAGGGCAATCTAATTTTAATTTCTCTCTCTCTCTCTCTCTCTATATATATATATATATATATATATATATATATATATATATATATATATTTTTTTTTTTGAAGGAGAGGTTTCAGGAGGAAAATATAAAATTTGCCATGGTTGTTGACATTGAATTTAGTACGTTTTTTCCGAAAGTTTCTACTAAAAGTTCAAGATCACGCACTTCTTTTTATTTTTTTTTTTTTTAAATTTTATTATTTATTTTATTTTTTTTGTAGATTTGGCTGATGGGAGAACTAGATAAATAAATAGGTGATCACAATAGACCGAAGCTAATTGAAATATATTCCTATAAAAATTGCCTAATTTAAAAAAAATAAATGAATAAGTTTCTTTTTATTTTATTTTATTTTTATTTTCTCATGATATTATGACTTATAGGTCTCATACAACTTGCTCCAAACCAATCCGGTCTTCCAATATCAACGAAAATCTATTCAAATACAGGGACTTGACTGAACCAAAATGGTCACAACTTCGCTATGACTACACTGAGTCTATCAAGCCACTGTACTTCTAGTAACAGGTTCATGCCTTAAGTCTGCCCGAGGTATAGAGGTTCAGAAATACCAAATTCGTGACCAAAATTTCTATACGTTCAAAACGTATTCAATAGTGATTTTTTTTTAATAGCTCAGTAAACATTTCAACTATATTTATAAAATAAAATAAAACTAGGCATTGGATAGTTGTTTTTTTTATATTTGATTTTGATGTTTATGTTTAACACTTCGGGTTATATTGATTTATAACTGAGTTACACATTTTTTTTTTATATTGACTGTGAGTTTCAGTCAAGAGACCATACTTACTACTTCATTACGGAATCAATATTAAAAAACAACTTACTTGCTGATAACGAGTCCATCTATAGGAGAAAAGAAAGATATTTTTTTCAAAAACTTGCACAGTTCGGGTGTAGTTCGCATTCAAACGTTCTCACTCGATCTGTCAATATCAACTGATGACGTTGAGGAGGAGCTGCAATGAAAGGGTCTAATTCTTTTACATTTTGATAAGTGTATTAGCGAGTTAGTATAGAACACTTTCCACCATTAATAGTTTATATTACAGCGAAGTGGCCTAGGGCTCTAGCTAGGATAGGGCGAAGAGGACGGCCACCCTGGGCGCCGCATAAAGAGGGTGCCACAATGCCAAGAAATAATCTTTAATATTTTTTTTAGGCTCCGAAAAAAATATTTCATATTTATTAAATTAGTAATCATGAAATAATGTTTATAATAAGCAGATAGGGACTTTGTAGTTTTGGTATCGATACCAATGATTCAATATTCCTTTCGATATCTTAATAGTTTTGAATTTTGGATTTAAGTGCTTGAATGAGTGCCGGTATCAATACTTTGTTGATATCGTATTTCTCTAGAAGCAGATAACATGGAATTGTGGCAGCTCAATTTTGCCGCCCCTTCTTTCATCCCCTCAACAATAAAAGTCAATACTTTGTCCCTAAGTCCCTAATTGCTTTCCGTTTTTATACTTTCTCGTCCCTCAATGAATGCCGGACGAACTACACCAGAATTGGTGCGGGTGTGTTATCCTGCTTGGGTCTCATCCTCTCCACGCTGTCCACATCCTCAACCTTCAGACTTAGGCTCTGACCCGCGTCGACACCCATCACTAAGCCCATTTGAGTTTCCTCTATTCTTACTGGGATTCCCCATATCTCCACTATCCTGACGAAGTAATGCTGCTCCGATTAATTGAGTTTAATCTTAAGTTCGGGAACTCGAGACTTGGATGCACCAGCCTATCCATTTTAATGCTTTGGGCCTCCAGAACTGTCTAGATTGTTTTAAACTGCTCTAAGTTTTCAAATGCTATAGTCACCTGCTTATCCAAAAGCATTTTTATTTTTTTTACTTCCTCGGCATTTGCGTCGTGGGAGCTCTTGACTTGTGCTGTGAGGTCTTTAATGGCCAAGAGAAGTAAGTTACTGAATCGTAGCGTCAACATTTGAATGCTACGGGGGTGATATGGGTGGGCTCAGACTTCTATCACTGGGGAGGCTGCTTGTAAGGCCTTTTCACAACTTGGGCATACCCCGTTGTTTTTTAAGTACTTAGTTTTTCCGATTTCCCGTTTTTCAATATTTATATATTTTTACTTCCACTTTTAAAAATTTCTCACAGTTTTTAAATAAATAGGAATTATGCTTATGTTTAAAAAAAATAAAATTCGATACAAGATAAGAGCCAATTTATACGTATATTTAAAATTGAAAAAGCAAAAATATACAACATAGCATAAAATATAGGTAATAATCTTTTATAAATGCATCTTAGATCAGGTAATTAAATTTACGAATTTCTGTTAACATGAAGTTTCGCATTAGTTCATTATGAACAAATACTTCTCACTGTTAGAAAAAGAGATTTGAATATAAAAACTCTGGGGATATGGTGGAGCGAGGTTCTACTGTGGTTTATTCATGAAAGGCAGTATAAATTTTGAGTAAATATTTAGTGCGATACTTAGGCAGTTCAATTTCAAAACATTTTCTTGTGCTCCCTTGAGTAAATCTGATGTGATATTTGCAGTTCTTGCAGTACATTTGAACTGTATGATTTTTGAAACTCCTCACCATGATATCGTTGTGCACATGTAATGTTTTATTTTGTTATGAATGATAAGAAAGCATTTACAAATTTTAAGGTTACTGTTAAAATAATTTATTTACCTTTTTCTTTATTTTTTTGTTCCTTCTTAGCTTTTTCAATGTTTTTGTAATGGATTTCTTTCACATTGATTAATAGCTATTATATTTTCTTTCAGCTAATGAAATATGATGGAGTAATTGGGATGACAGACCAATAATTCAGAAATGGAAAGATACCGTATTTATTATGCATCGGTTGTCTGTACATTTTTGTTTTTATTATTTTTTTTTTTTATATGCTGAAATAAACAGTTATTTATTAAAAGAGTGTTTATCTATTCATTTAATACATAAATTTTGTGTTTACACGGACGAAAAAACAACTCACACACCTGTTTCTCATTATTGTTTTTCGCCAGGGTATCAAAAAAGCTACTTCGTTGCACATCCTTCTAGCATCCGTTGCCAACTTCAATCAACAGTGTAGTGCTAAAAATTACTTTTAATTAGTATAGAGTATAATTATGACTGTTACATTATGGCTAGATTAGACTACTTCTTACTATCTGTTGGCATCTGCCTTACGACTAACATACTGATATACTGCTTATAGAATATCTACTCGGCTCCTTCTTAACTATACAGGTACAGGTCCTTATATTTCTAGAATGAAAGGTAGGGATAGAGATGGACCGTGAAAAAGATAGGATATTAGAGGTAGGAAAGTAATAAACAGTACAGTCCTAAAAAAATAAATAGGGCACTTTTCAAAAGCAATAGATGTGAGCCTAGATACTGTATGACCCTAAAAAAGGTAAGTTGTTATGGGAAGCGAACAGGACTAGTATAAGATACCGACCGAAGTTTCAGTTTTAGCTAAAAATACCAGGTTTGACCGCAGTTTTCGTTTCGGCTAAAAATCAGACGAAACTTCGGCATGGCTAAAACTTGGATTCCTGAATTGTTCTATCACGTTCAAGTTTACTCGAATACAATGAAACTACCTAATGTTGCCTAAACTCACCTCCACACTACCTAATGTTGCCTAAACTCACCTCCACACTACCTAATGTTGCCTAAACTCACCTCCACGCTACCTAATGTTGCCTAAACTCACCACCACACTACCTAATGTTGCCTAAATTCACCTCCACACTGCTCAATTATATTTATTATCATAAATATGTAAAAGACATTAAATAGCTTATCAGTAAATATCTAAAACGGAAGAAAATATCTTACCCGTCAAAGCTTAGCCAATTCGGACATCATTAGTACTGAAAAACATAATATCGTACAAATGCAAACCAAATATACCATATCTTACAGCAGCATTCTTAAATAGTTTCAATTAGAGATAGCACATCACCTCAATACAGTTTTAAATTAAAATATTTGCTAACGAAATATTTTTGTATTACTACTAAGACAATATAATAGATAGCCGGTATGTAAAGGTAAGCATTGCAAAGGCAGAAAATGTAAACATTAAGAGGATTAGAGAGAGAGAAAAATGCTTTATTTACAGGAATGCTGCCCAAATACCTTGGTATCCTGAATACACAGCATACTCATCAATCTATTGCTAGACATAATATAATATAACTTTTTTTTTCCTTTCAATTTAACTGTAAATACATTATTATCATCGCTGCATTTCCATATTATATCTATTCTTTTTTTATTTTCCTTCTGTTAGCTATAAGCCTTCTATCAATCTCTAAACTATCCCTTATTTATCTTTTCTAGTGACTCTTAATTGTTTCATAACTTTAAATAACGTTTCTTTTTTTTATAAATTAAAAAATAAATAAATTAATTAATTAAAAATTAATCAGATGTTCACATTTTAGAAAAGCATGACTAGGCCTCAGAATTAGTGCAATAAATAATAATTAAATTAAAATATATAGATAAATAGCAACGACAACAAATATACTTAGAGAAAAATAAATAAATAAGCAATAATCGTAATAAATAAATAAAAAATATCGACTCAATTAACTACCATATAAGTAATGGTGGATAATCCCCAGAGAGTCCAGTATAATATTCTCGGCCAATGTCGCAGTATCCCTAATGCTAACACATAGGTCTTCTTGAAAGCTCCTTGTTCTATTTGGGGTTGTTCCGCGAGACCCAAGCCAAAGGCCTCTCACGGTGGACTCTCTGACTCTCTCTCACTCTCTCTCTCTCTCTCTCTCTCTCTCTCTCTCTCTCTCTCTCTCTCTCTCTCCGAAGGTCTCGCGGAATTTCTCTTTTAGGAAAGGGAAGCACTTCTCATAAATAAATAAGCCACCTTCAGCATGATCTCCCTAACTATATCGATGATGTGCGATAAATTAAATTATTTCATTTTGTGGATTAAAACTCCATCCGGCCCTGGAGATTTGTCCATCGATGTCGACTTTTTTCCCTTTTTGGTATTGCTTGGACATTGATGGACATCAAATTTGGCATCGGTGCGCATTTTTCATAGTCCTCACTTTTGTAGAGATTTTTATTTTAAAAGAGGCTCCTAAAATGACTTTCAATAGCGGCTACCTTCAAAGGTAGCCTTAGGAGTGTCGCCGTTCATTATGTTTTGTACCTCTTTCTTCCTTCTATTGTAATAATTGTACTAGGCCACTTCGTATTGGTATTTCTCTTGTCGACGGCTTCTGTCTGCCTAGTTAGCTATCTGCGGATTCGACACTTTACCTGCACCCTTGCCGGTCATATCAATTTTATTCTTTTTCCCCATTTTATAGAATTTATCGACAGGATGCTATGGGTCGAGCAATTCTGTATTAACATTCTTAAGAAATTCTAAAAAATTGCCTACCGCTTTGCTGAAATCCGCAGAGTTAAAATTATTTCCGTTTAGGAAGTTCTTGAAGACAGCCGAATGTCCATTTATCTCTTTTGTAACGTCTTCTTCCTCATCCTCTACATTGTTATTATTCATTTCTAATTATGCCCCTTGGTATGATAAAATCTTTTCGTCAAGGTAGGGGGGCAAGACAAGGAAGGTCAAGTATTGGGCAAAACAGTATCTATCGATGATGTTTTTCCTAATTTGCCCAAGCCACAGACAACGGAGGAGCCTAATAAAGGACCAAAGAAGAAGGAACAAGATTCCTGAGGAAATCAGGGACCAACGATAAAGTCTGTCCTATCTGTGGCCTGACTTTAAAGGGCGATAGAGGTCTCGGAACCCATATATCTAAAAAGAACCCCAGGGAGGTGAACAACAACATACTAAGGGGCATAATTAGAAATGAATAACAACAATATAGAGGATGGGGAAGAAGGCGTTAAAAAAGAGATAAATGGACGGTCGGCTGTCTTCAAGTACTTCCTAAACTGAAATTGACACTTCCTAATTGGAAATTGAAACTGACATCACAGTGGCCACCACGACTTTTTGTGCCGGGCCTCCCGATCTCAAAAACCCATACTGTTTGACCTATGTCAACTCTTTTGAAATAATGTCTATTTTGGTCCTTATCTTCCTATTTCTACAATAATATAGTAAAAATACTGAAGCAAAATGAACATGGAAAAAGAAAATTCAAAAAATATTTGAAAATATAACTTGAATACTAACCAGATAAATCATATATGTAATAAATAGTGTATTTAAAAATTAATGCTAAAAAATATACAACTAGGTTAAAATTGTGTTAGTTAGCTGAAAATATATAAAAAGGTTAAAACTATGTACATTGGTTGAAAATATATAAATAGGTTAAAAATATATACATGGGTTATAATTATATAAATAAGTTAAAAAACATATAAGGTTTAAAAATATATAAATAGGTTAAAAAATATATTAATATTATAAAAGTATATAAAAATGTTATATAAGATATAAATAGTTTAATAATTATATATAAGTAGGTTAACAATGTATAAATATTATATGCATAAATATATATATATATATATATATATATATATATATATATATATATATATATATATATATATATATATATATATATATATATATATATAAATTAAGGCCCGGAGTGCAGCAGTATTAGCCTTAATACCATATACGGCTGTAAACAACAGCCAGAATGTATAAAAGGCGAATGAAAAGCTGAATAAAGTTAGTCTTATTTCGGATACTGTGCGTGTCATTACTTAAACCTTTTTCCTTTTTTTTTTTATGTTTGGAGTTGCCGACGCTTAACTGGTGCATAAACCCGGGACGGAGCGTTCGTAAAAGATTTTTTTTTATTTTTATTTTTAAAAGACGATACGAAAAAAAAGGAATTAAGTAATGACTAGTGAAGGAGTGGTGAGACCGGCGGTCCTGAACGTGCAGAACGTTCCGCCAATGCCCCAAGACTCGCTAACAGCGGCGCATGCAAATGCGCTGGAATGGATGAAAATTAGAGTGGCTACGTCACGGGACCTGAGAAACGCCGTATCAGATCTGGAGTGCTTCTCGGGGGACATAGGTGAGCTAAATCATTTTATAAAAGGAGGTGACCGGCTAATAGCACGAATCGAGGCCAAACTAAGAGAAGACCTGGTAAACCCCGGAGACGCGGAAGCCCTGAAAGCGGCTCTGGTATGTAGGGTCAAGCGCAGTATCTTGAACCAGATACAAGCGGATGAGGAGACACCGTGGCCGATGGTGAAGGACAGATTGAAGAAGGCATATGGCGGTGGCAGGTGGACTCCAGAAGAAGATATCTTCCAGTTATTCAGGAAGGTAAAAACCCCCCAGCAGACGAAGGGACAATACGCCGGAGCCCTGTTGGCTAAATTTAACCAGATTACGGAGAAGATGAGGGAGACGGTGAGTGCGGCCGAGACAGAAGGAAGGATGGGATTTGTGTCCACCATCCTAAAGGTTCAATTAGCCAAAGAAACCGGGACTAAAGGTGGCCTTCCAGGAGATCGCTCATTCATGGAAAGTGCACAAGAAATGGTGGACAGCAGCGCAAGAGAGAAGGAGACCCGAATGGAAGTAGAAGAGGCGGGGTGGAGCAGAGTAACCTGCGGGCGCCCTGGAAACACGCAGACGACCTGGAGGAAAAAGGGTCAGATTTACAGCAACCCGGAGAGAGTTGCAGTATCGGGGACAAGGATGAGTCAAAGCAGGCCCCAGACCAGGACGAGAGGAGGAAACAACAGGAAATGCCATGGATGTGGAATGAGCGTACATTTGGTAGCGCAGTGCCCACGTACCAGGTGTTTTGAATGCGGGACTGAGGGACACATCGCAAGACATTGCCCATACCCTTTACCAGAGAAAGGAGCCACCAAGAGCAGAACCAATTTAGGTGAACGCTCAGAGAGTAAGGAGGAGAGACGACTCGCCAGGAAGGAGCGCATCATCACGAGAGCCGTCTGAGGCATCGGGCTCATCAGGGGAAGGGTCGGGCGGACCAGAAGGCCGAAGAACCGATGGAACCAGAGGCGGCCGAAAGAACGGAGGAGACTAACGATGGAGAGCAGAGGAGGCGATCTGGGGGGAGTGCCAGCAGAGAGGCGACCGTCTGTTAGTAAGTCAGAATATTGCAAAGGAGGCTTGCTGGTTGCCTATCATACGAGTAGTCGAAGGAGTAAGGTGCCTGGTGGACACGGGAAGCTCCAACACCATCATGACCCGGAGAGCGCTGTAGAGGTTGTATGGCGGAGAGAGGGCACCCCAGACGCAGGTATGTACTTGTAAACTAATCACCCTGGGTGGCCCATGTAAAGTAGAAGGGGAAGCGGATATGGGACTAAACAGGTGGGGAGTTAAGGGCGGCACATTAGCGGTGCATATAGTAGGGAGTATGCCCCGGAAATACCAGGGGATTATTGGATGCGATCTGTTGGGAAGAGTAGGCGCGCGGGTTAGGATCCGCAAGGGAAAATGGTACATGAGGATAGGGATGAGAAGTTACGATTGCCAGAAGCGTATAAAAGACGGTAGAGCACGGATAGGAGCAATTAGTCATGAGGAGGGTTGGAAACAGGCGATTAGGAGGGAGTTCAGGGTCATCTTCTTCAGGGAGGGAGATACACTCGGGGTAACGGGACGAAATATACATGAGATACCGCTGAAACAGGACATGGTGACCTACATAAAAGAAAGACGATCCCCACAAGCACTACGCCAACATATTCGGGAAGAATTATCTAGTCTAAAGAGGCAGGGGATAATTGTTGACAGTACATCACCGTATAATAGCCCGCTGTGGGCGGTGAAGAAAAAGGGTGCACCGGGAGTAGATGGGGAAAAATACCGGGTGGTAATAGATTACCGCAAATTACATGAAAATACGGTGGATGAGAATAAACCGATCCCCAGATTTGAAGACATTCTGGACAGACTGAGTGGGGCGACGATATTTAGTACGCTGGATTTGAAGGCGGGATACCACCAAATCCGAATGCACCCCAGAGACCAACATAAAACGGCATTTACTTTTGAGAGGGGGCATTACGAATTCAGGCGGATGCCCTTCGGATTGAAGAAAGCCCCGATAACGTTCCAACGCCTTATGGACGAATTCTTAAGGGGAATCGACGAAACAACATGCCAGGTGTACATGGACGACCTCTTAGTGTTCAGTAAATCGGAAGCCGAGCACGCGAGGCACCTTCGTAGCGTGTTTGAACGAGTGCGCCAGTTTGGTCTAAAATTATCGAATGAAAAATCACTTTTAGGGCAGGACCAAATCAAATTTTTAGGCCATACGATTACGAGTCTCCTTCACTCGTAATCGTATGACCTAAAAATAGAGCGCTCAATAGAGTGCTAAAAAAGGGAGCAAAGATAATAGTGACGCCGCTAATGGAAAGTAACATCCGTAAATGCATGCAGCGGTTACAAGAGGAGCCGGTATTGGCATTTCCGGACTTTAGCAAAACGTTTAATGTCACTATGGACGCGAGCGAATACGCGAAAGGGGCAGTGTTATCCCAGGAAGCAGATGGTGGTGAACGCCCGGTAGCAAGACGCCTTACCGACGCGGAGACTAGATATAGCGCCTTGGAACGGGAGTTGCTAGGAATTGTATGGGCCGTGGACCACTTTAGACCCTACGTATTCGGGCGGCGATTCCGCGTACATACTGATCACAGGCCTCTGCAATGGGTGGGGACGCTGAAGGAATCCTCAGCGAGGGTTACGCGTTGGAAAGAGCTCCTGGCCCAATACAATATGGAAATCGTGTATAAGCCCGGTAAAGATAATGTAGTCGCTGACTGGCTGTCTAGGGCCATCATGATAAATGCCATAGAGGAGGAGGTTGGAGGACCATCGAGGGACGTGCGTCAATTTTTAACGGAATGGACACCCGAAAGAGAAGAAGAACAGGGCTCGCGAGAACCAGACGAAGAGGAAGAATCCCCAGGAGAGACGAGCTCGACCGAGGAAAGACCGGTGGAGATGGAAGAGATAGAAGAGCTGATCAACGATAAGCGGAGGCAAATAATCTGGAAAACCAGAACTTCGGGCCTCATGAAAGTGGAATACTCTCAATACGGACGTAGCAAGATCAACTCCATTTGGTCGCAACCAGGAGCGAGAGAGGACCAAATTTGCAGGGCCCTGAAGGACGTGTCAAAACCAGAGGTGACATACCATCTCTACGTAAGAAACGCCACGATCTGGGAGAAGATTAAGAAATTATGGCTGTCTGAGCAAATCGGTATGGACGGGACTCTCATCCACTGTAAGCTAATGGTAGAGACCGGGAGAGACGAAGAACGTCAGAAAGAGCTGACGCTTGCGTATCACCAAGGAAAGACGAATCACCGCGGAGTGACCGAAACTCTGCAGGCATTGCGGCGATAGTATTTTTGGTGGGGAATGAAGAAGTCCATCACAGAGACCATCGGAGCATGTTCCATATGTCTCACCACCAAATACGACAGACATCCCCCGAAAGGAAGACAGGATGAGACGCCGATTGCGGATGCGCCGTTAGGAGACCTACAAGTTGATACGTTCACCTGGAGAGGATACAAGTGGGTCACGATCATCGATCTCTTCAGTAAAGTAGCGATGGCACACCAGATCCATGAACGATCAGCGGAAGCGGTACTGAGGGCTCTACAGACGTGGTTCCAGTTTTACGGGGTGCCAGAGCGAATATCTTCGGATGGGGGGAGGGAGTTCGATAATGTTCAGCTTAGGGGAGAAATGAAGAAACTGGACGTAGTGTGCATCTTAATACGCCAGGACATCCCAAAAGTAGAGGGAACATCGAAAGGCTACACAGCACTCTAAGTGACCACTTGAGGGTGTACCAGGTAGAACAAGGGCTGGAACCGGATACGGCGATGAGGAAAGCGATAGTGGCATACAACCACTCCATCCACACGGTAACAGGGTTCTCGCCGTTCGAGATAATTTTCGGGTTAAGGGAACGGCGCAGGGTTTACGGAGGTACGACGGGTAACGAGGAAATTGCGGGAGACTTGTTGAATAACAGAACTGAATTAGGGAAACGATGGGAGAAAGTCCGAGCGAAAATTGAGAAGGAGAAGCGCAGTAGGGTAGCGCGGGAAAATCTGCGTGTAAAGGACGTGATGGGGGCGATAAGAATCGGATCCATCGTTTATCGAAAGATAATTTCCAATAGGGGAAAGGAGCCGCTGCGATACGAGGGGCCATTTAGGGTGATTATAATTAGGGAACATAACACTGTCACCATTGAGAGTGTCAGTGAACCTAAAAAGAGAAGGACAGTTCATATCGAGCAGTTAAAGCTGCCAATATCAAAACCCGTGCAACCGTAACGAGCTGGAGTGCCCCCGTCTCACCTCTTTGCACAACCGTTGGCCTAGAAACAGTACGGCCCTTACCAAGTACTGAACCCCAGACCCTTTATGGGTTGTAGTGGTACAGGTTTTTTTTTTTTTTTTTTTACTCATTGCAGATAAAAATAATTATTATAAAATATTAGAAACATTTAATAGCCACCACAATAGGATGAGATTTACCATCGAAAAATCAATAAATAATAATATCAGTTTTCTTGATATGGACGTAATGATAAATAATAATAGAATCAGCACTAAATGGACAAAAAAAGAAATTACAATTAAAAGATTACTAAATTTCTACTCCAACCACCCATACTTCCAAAAACAAAATGTAACTAAAACTTCATAAATAAGGCAATGGAACTCACAGATGCACTGTATATAAAATATATAAAAACATAGTATATAGGATATAGATGGAACATTTCTACCCAAAGAAGCAATTCATTTTTTGCAATTCATTTTATGTTTATTTATTGTGGGAATGAGTTTTTTTTATGTTTCAAAGTTTAAGACTTTTTTAGAAAGATTTATTTGAAATATAAAATAATATACAAAAAAAAAAAAACAGAGTGGAAAGTGGCGTGGAGACGGGCTTAAGATGGACTGAAGACAAAGTTACAAAGTAGTGGGGGTTTATAAAGGTTTACAGAGGTAATTCTAAGAAAGCTTATGCTAGGATGTACAGTTCTCATGCTAGGATAATAGTTCCCAGGGCAGAGTTCTAAGAATTTAGATACTATCCTGGGAAACAATATTAGAATATTATAAACTAAGGGAGAATAGAATATGTAAGTTATATATATATATATATATATATATATATATATATATATATATATATATATATATATATATATATATAATTTTCATTTGTGTATTACATTTTGTTTTTGCATTGTTTCTTTTTTGTCTTTCATATTAGTTAACTGTTTTCATATTTTACTATTGTTATATAAACCCAGTTTCACTTATTAGCAATCATATATACTGAAAATTTCATTGATTTCGTCAGTTAATCCGGGTATGTATTGCATTTTAAAGAATTGTTTATGGTATTACTTCCCCTTACCTATATACGAAGTATATAGTAAGGGGAAGTATTGCGATCGAGAAAATTTTCGAATTCGAGTTTTCAACGGAAATACATGTTTTAAGGTCCCTTGAGTCCAAATGACCAAGTCTCGCAAAATGGTTTGTGTGTCTGTATGTCTGTGTGTCCGTGTGTCTGTGTGTATGTGATCAGTCTACCTCAAAAACGGAAAGCTGTACGATACTGAAATTACATATTTAAGGTTAGCACATGCATGTGATGTTACAGCAACATTTTCGTCAAAATCGTCTAACCGGAAGTGCCACTTTATATAATCGATTTTACACATTTTTACAATTTTCTCGAAAACGGCTCTAAGGATTTTGACTAAACTTGCCTAAATTATTCTTCATAAAGACCTTTAACTTTTCATATATACGGTACATCACCGAGGAATTGCAGGGAAAAAAGTTATGATGAAAAGAATATTTTATTTACGCATAACTTCAAAAGCGTGCAATTTATGGTAAATCATCTTTGCACTTGTATGAAAGATAATTAAATTATCTAAAACACAATAAAAGAATCATCAAAATCGGACCAGTATTAGCAAAGATACAGCGCATCGGACTAACCGGAAATGATAATTAAATCATGGATTTTACACTTTTTTACATTTTTCTCAAAAACGGCTCAAACGAATTTGATGAAACTTGCCAAAATTATTCTTCATAAAGGCCTTTAACTTTTCATTTATGTAGTAAATCACCGAGAAAATGCAGGAAAAAAGGTTATGAAGAAAAGAATATTTTATTTTCGCATGGCTTAAAAAGTATGCAATTTATAGTAAATTATGTACAGAATTATATGAAAGGTTATTAAAGTATCTAAAAAAAAAAAAATCATCAAAATCGGACAAGTATTAGCAAAGATAGAGTGTATTTTATGAGAAGCATAAAATAGATGGATAACCGAGCGCATTCGAAAGGAAATAGATGCGACCGAACCTCCTCCCACCAATCCGCCAATCTGTTCTAAGCAATACGCTCGGTAACAAAGTAATTTAAGAATACAAAAACGGAAATTAACTTAATAATTTCTACTTTCACATTATTTAATGGAAAGAAAATGTTTCCATAGAAACTAAACCAGCAACTTTTAAAATATATTTGCAACTTGACAAAGTTAAAATATATAGGTAGTGTACAGAATTGTTGTACTAAAATTGTTTTAAAAACTATTTTATTGTACTTAAGTGGGAGAAGAATTGAATGCTGCTGAATTTATTTCAAGTATTGGTTATGTGAACTCTTTAGAATTATATTAAAAAGATAATTATTATAGGGCGGTAAGGGAAAGTTGTGTGATGCGCGCACCGCACCAGATTTTTTTTATTGATGTCCTGCTCTATATTTTTATGGTTATCCTCAGTTTATTTGGCTGTATATCGGGAATGTATTTTTTTTTCAACTGTGTAATAGTCCATTATTGTTTTTTGATTGTGCTTTCTCGTTGTTTTGTTATTATTATTATTATTATTCATGTTTTTTATTGCTGAATTTAATGGGTTTTATTACACACACACACACACACACACACACACACATATATATATATATATATATATATATATATATATATATATATATATATATATATATATATATATATATATATATATATATATATATATATGTACAGTCAGTGCAAAAAGTATTGGAACACCCACATAAATCCTATTTAAGTGTAACGAACCATTATTACAAAATAACTATGTTAGTATGCAAAAGAAATTTGAATTTGGAAAATGTTCATAAAAGATAAGCAAAAATTATTCGAACAGTCCTTGTTTTTTTTTTGTTAAGTTCTTCATTCCTGATCCCTTTCATTCCAACTATCAATTGTATACAATAATTGTTGAATCCCTAATCCATTTTATATAAACTAACTCCTCAGTATTGAAATAGAAACAGTAGTGTGAGCATGGACCGAAAATCAAAAGAAACGACACAAGAAGAAAGAATTATTATTACTTTACGTAATAAGTGTAAATCACTCCGTGAAATCAGAAAAATCGTGGAGAGAAGACATGTTACTGTGCGTGATATCATTAACTGCTATGGTCTGAAGCGAACTTTCCGTTCTAAACCTCGAAGCGGCCGACCAAAGAAATTCACACCTATAGATGAAAGATTTATTATTTAAAAATCCAAAATTAAATGATTAGAAATCATCAGAAGAACTAGCCGAGATTAAAGGGATAAATGTTTGTTCAACCACAGTAAGAAACTGTTTAAAAAAAAATAAACTTTCATGGACGGACAGTAAGGACAAAGTCTTTTATTTTAAAAACTAACCAAATGAAAAGATTAAAATATGCAAAAAGTCAATCTCATCAAACAGATTACTTTTGAAGGCATGGTTTTTTTACGGATGAGACAAAATTCGTTAAAGTATTTAGGCAAAGGCCTCATAAAAAAATATGGAGAAAAAAGCTGTGAAATGGAAAAAAAAAAATTAAAGCCAGCCGTTAAATATGGTGAATGTTTTTTAATGGTTTGGGGCTGTACTAGTGCCATTGGGGTAGAAAAATTGAGTTTTATCCCTGAACCTGTGGACCAGAAGGCTGACATTATATGCTGGCATTTTTATACAATATTTGCTACCAAGTGCGGAGAAAATGGGCATAAGAGCAATTATATCTTCACCCAGATTAATGACCTCAAAGATTCGGCCTGGAAAACAAAAAACTTTTTTTTAATATTTTTTAAACACCATGACTATATTGATTGGATGTATACCATGTATTAAGGTAAATTTAGATTCATCAATTTAATGAATTTGTTAAGATGTATCAAGTTTTTGTTCTCTTAAGCACGGCACGCACTAGGGACCGGTCCGGACCGCCCCGCTCCGCTCCGGCCTTTTTAAAAAGTCCATTCCTATATTTATAACTATACTCCGCGCACTAGACTGGTCCGCCCCGGACCGGCCCAAACCGCGCTTTTCAGACTAATCCTGCAACCGGCCTATTTCCTCCAAAAAGGAACAGACGAAAAGGCCGGTTGGGTGATTATACAGGAAGAGGCTCTCTCATATATATAAAACAATAAATAAAAATTCTATATTTCAATAATTTCGCTTAATAACTACTACTCTATGACCTGAAATCAGTAAATACTTACTTACGTAATTTGTTAATTCAAAATATTTACTATACAGTTTAACTATGGCAATAAAACACAAAGCAATCGTTCAGTGAACAGTTTATTTTTATTAAAACTCTTTAATGGATTATTAAAAAGTAATGAATTAAAAAATTACAAGAAGTGTGCAGTGAAGAATCACTTCGTTGCAAATAATAAGTCGTTCTTGTTTGACAGTGGTTCTCAACCTGGGGGACGCGTCCCTCTAGGGGGGCGTGATAAAACTAAAGGAGGGCACGATTATATCGAAAAAAATATATCGACAAAAAATAAAAAAATGTATTTATTTTACAGAAAACATTCTAACAAAATAAAATACACATTACAATGATAGATATAATACACTTATAAATAGCTATTACACAATGTATTTAAGAATTAACTTATCAAAACTAAATTAAAAACATGATTAATACTTATTAGTGACTCCCTTCGGTTCAGGTTCTAGAATATTCGAGACAAATATATGCATTAATATTTTGAATATTGAAATGAAAAATAATGTATTTGAAAATTAGAATCGATATATGCATTACGTGATTATGCAAACTAAATTAAAGAGAAACTAACGTTATGATTACAGAATGATTTCAGTGAAAATTATTGTATAGGGGAGAGAGAGGGTGGCGCGATGAAAATTGTGATTGAAAATTGGGTCGCAAATATTAAAAGATTGAGAAACACTGCTTTATCAATTTAATTTTATTCATATAAGTTTTAAAAGTTCATTTGATATACAATAAAATTAATTATGTAGAGGGCTGTGGTAACTATGAAGGTTAAAATATGAATATGAAAGTATTTCTATGAAAAGAGTCTAGAAATATAAACTGGTAAATCGGAAACAGCCGAGAGCATCCGATCTAGCCCGATCTCACTCTATAACATTAATAGGAGTGGGCATTGTTAATGTTATTAATTGTTTGTTAAACTGTTATATTACACACGTAAGCGATACCACCAACATATCGAATGAAAGTATCGATACAATATCGAACGGAAAGTATCGATATCACAGAATATCGGAAGTACCGAGAGCCACTGTTTTGCTTATATATTATAGAATAATATCATATCCCCTCCCCCCTCCACCCACTCAGCCCTCGGTCTCAATAGGATAAATTAGTTTTATTTATTTTAAATATCCCTAATGTATTTATTTTATAACATAAAAAAATGCAGTTAGTGCAGATTTTTCAACAAGCAAACTCGGCATGCAGATAAAATAGATTTTGTATATTTTATGAACTATAATTAAAAACAAAAATTCTATACTGTATCAACCAACGACTACAAGTGATAACTGCTCTGTTTTTAAATTTATTGGCATTCTTCTTCTTAATAATAATTGTTATTATTAGTGCTTCTAATTTATTATTACATTAATTAATTTTTTATTGAGGCTTAGCTAATAAATCAAATGAACTAATGACGCTTATTGGTAACAAAAATTTATTGTCCTTTGAAATAAATGATTTTGGTTAATTTGTGTCACATATTCTTTTTATAGTAAATTTTACTTACGCTTTCAATTAACCTTTCAATTGTTTTCCATCCCATCAACAAAATGGTTTTGGAATTCTTAAAACTTACATTCCGTAAATACACTCTCAATTGGAATAAAAACAGATCGGCATTTTTAACTTTTGATTTCGATGTGAATATTTTGTCGCACATTCTACTGGTTTTAATAACATGAGGTTGAAATAGACCACCTCGATTTTTTATTGGTATCAAATTTTTCAATTAAATTCTAAGCATAAGATAGAAAATTGCCATAAAATATTCTTCATATTAATGTTGTTTAGAGTTTTCGTGCAATTTTCACCTTTATACTGAAACACTACAGAGGTTAAAAGTTAAAGAATAGGTATTAAAATAATTGACAATTATCCAATAATTATAATAAATAATAATTCAATTATATCCGATATTAATTTTGAAAATTATTGCTCTATTTGTGACAAGTTTTCATCGGTGTTTTAAAAAACAAAAATTAAGATAAGTAAAATTGGAATTTAAAAATGTGTTTAATGAATATGAGCTCATTATGTGCCTACCTAAATCAAAATCCGAAATGCAATAATCTAAATTCATGTTTAGATGCCAAAGGGTTCCTGATTTATGAGCGATTATTTAAATCTTAAAAAAAAATTTGAAGGGTTCCTTCCGCATGGCAAAATATTTAGACCAAAAATTTTTATTTTTCGCTCAAAAATTTGGATATAGTGGTTTTTCACAGTGCTAAAACAAAATCTGACACCACTTATGAATGAAAAAATTCTGTTAATATACTTCACTCCGTAAATAAAACCGTCACCATCAAATATAAGTCAATATACCCTTCAAATCGCTCTAAAATTCAATTATTTTGTTTTAAAAAATTGGATCCCTCTGAACCATGAATAATGTTTTTATATTACAGAAAAATACGTTCTATTTATCTGTAACATATTTCTAGTTATACGGTAAGGTTCTTATCCAAGTACATATAATAATATAAAAACATTATTTTTGATCAGAAAATCGTAAATATTACACTTTTATAACACCGCTATTATAAATATTATCGTTGGACAAAAAAATAAGAAAATATAAAAACATATAAAACATTATAGAGACCAAATTTTTTTAAATTAAATAATTAAATTTTGGAGCGTTCTGGCAGGTCTAGTGAGTTATATGTAAAATAGAACAGTATTATTGCATGGTAAAAATATATTTTTTTACTACAATAATGTTTATAACAGTAGTGTAACAGTTTTATATTTACTATTGCTATCTAACTCAAAAATCAGAACCCATGAAAACCTATAGAACAATCCCTATGCCATAAAAAACTTTTGCAGTAACAGTAAATCGAAATGCGCGGGCGCAATCAAAAATCTAATTCAAAAAAGAAATCAGAACCCATGAAAACCTATAAAATGATCCCAATGCCATAGAAAATTTTAACAGTAACAGTAAATCGAAATGCACAGGCGCAATCAAAAATCTGATTAAAAAAATGGAATCAGAACTCTCAAAAACCTAATGAATGATACCAAAACCAAAGAATTTGGCAACCTAATAATTTATTAGAAGTGCTCGTTGCAGGACAAAACTTCGATATTCGCAACTTCGAAAACCTAATGAACGGTCACCAAATCGTGAAATCCATAACCCCTCTCTCTCCATAAAAAAATATAAATATTTAAAAATAATTAATCAGAAATTTTTTTCAAAAACTTAAGTTAGTTGAAATTACCACTTAATATCAATTTTCTAAAAAACGAAAAAAATAGGATATGTCTAAATTATTTCAAAAGTAATTATTTTAATAAAAATAATTATTTTTCAATTATAAAATAAGTGTTGACACTGATATAAACATTACTATGAATTCCAGAAATTAAATTAGAAACGATTAATTAATTACAACAAAAAATTATATAGGTAGGTATTTAGCAAGAAAAGAGATATTGGTAGCAAACTGACCTCAGCTTGAAAAAGTAGGATGTAAACAAAATTATTAAAATATTGGATTTTTATTTATTCATGTTCTTATATATATATGAGAGAGCTTCTGCCGCTATAATCACCCAACCGGCCTTTTCATTTGTCCCTCCTTGGATCGACCAAGGAAAACGGCGGTTTGGGCCGGAAGCGCGGGCCGGTCCGGGGCGGTCTAGTGCGCGGGGTATAGTTATAAATATAGGAACGGACTTTTTAAAAAGGCCGGAGAGTAGAGGGAAAATGCGGGAGCTGGCACACTCCTGTGCGCGCCCACGTGATCAGTCACGTGACCTATGGCGGGAAATTTGAATTTGAATTTTTGCCTCGACCTAACCTTAACTGCCACGTGGCCTTGCCTAGACCTAACCTTAACTGCCACGTGGCCTTGCCTAGACCTAACCTTAACTACCACGTGGTCTCACCTCGTCCTAACCTTAATTATTAGGCCACGCCCCTTTTTAGTCATGTGACCGTTAGTTTTACCCTTATCGCTCTCCAACCAGCCAATCATATTGCTTCACCCTGATTACTCCCACCCTAAGCCGCCATTTTGTTTACAATGACGTGGTCAGCATGCACGCTTAACCACCAGGTTTATCCTCTCCACCATTTGAAGGGTCAGGTATCCACTTTATAGTCTGTAACCTCCCCTACGGTTATATAATCATAACCTATACGATGAAGGGTCAGGTATCCACTTTATTGTCTGTAACCTCCCCTACGGTTATATAATCATAACCTATACGATGAAGGGTCAGGTACCCACTTTATACTCTGTAACATTCCCAAAGCTTACATAACTTTTACATTATTTTCATGTTTGTGCAACCTTCTCAATGTTTAAATAACCTTTACAATATTTAACTTTACCAACATTTAAACAGGTTGGATCATGTATAGACAAGTTGGATGATGTCTAGGTGAAATACAAATATGGACTTTGAACTGTTTATCTCTAAAACAAAAATAAATAGTAGGGCTTCTTAATCCTATAACAACTGTTGGACTTTGAACTCTTAATCCCCAACCTTTCTTATCTCGCTGAAACATAATCAAAACAACTTTTCAATGTACTACGTATTTTTTAATATCTGATAGTATAAATAATGGTCCTTAGAGGATTAACTTTTAATCCCTAAAATATATTGACAAATCGAAACGACACGCTGACCAAAGAGGTTATACCTTTTCATAGCTTTGAAATATTTTCAAAGTACACGAGTCGGTATTAATAACCAAGAACATGTCGCAGTAAATTTTAATTGATGAATATAAATTAATCATTAATTCATATTCGAACTTTAAATAACTTTTCAATGTTCTACGTATTTTTAATAGCTGATAGTATAAATAATAGTCTTAAAAGGATTAACTTGTCAATGTTCTACGTATTTTTATTCTCTCATAGTTAAATAATGGTCTTAAAAGGATTAACTTTTAATCCATTTAGTTCCTATCGAACTTTTAATCTCTAAAATATATTAACAAATCGAGACGATGGTATCACGCTGGCCAAAGAGGTTGCACCTTTTCATAGCTTTGAAATATTTTCAAAGTACACGAGTCGGTATTAATAACTGCGAACATGCCGCAGTAAATTTTAATTAATGAATATTAATTAATACTATTTCTTAATCCCCTAAGAGCTTTTGGACTTTGACCTGTTAATACCAAAACATAAAGAATGATTTAGGACTTGTTAATTCTTCTGCTAAACAGTAAACAAATTTCGCAATAATGATTTATCTCTTAATCCTTCCTTTGAAAGTAAACAACGGTCATTGAACTTAAAACATGAGCAAAGCGGACTATAAATATGAGCATCTTTCGGAGCTCTTTCTCATTCTCTTATCTAGCGTGCTAGGTTATACATCTCTTCTGGAAGCGTGTGAGTTTATTTGTTTTAAACTTTTTATTTATTTTGGTGATATAGTGTATTTTTTCACTTTGTTCCATATTAGGTTTTGAATTTTCATATTGTTTATTTTTTTCTTCTATATTAGTTTTTCGATTGAATTTCAATTTTGTTTTTATTTTTAGAACTTTTTTTGTTTGCTATAAATTTTAAATATTTTTCTCATTTAATATTTTATAGCTTAATTTTTGTTATAGATTCATATAAAATTTAATTTTTTAAATATTTCATTGCATTTCATAAATTTCTTGTGAACACATTATTCGTAAATACTTTTTCATAAGTTTAGTCAGTAGTTTATTAAATAATTAATTAATTACGGTAAAATGCAAATTTTGTGGGATAGTTCCCAGCCGGAGACGTGACATTAATCGGCATGAAGCCATTTGCCAGACCACGCTGCCTCGTCGTACATGTATTACTTGTCGTGAAATTTTTCAATTTTCAAAGCAGTGCATGACGCATGTGCCTCATTGTCAAAGAGAAACATCACTCGTCATGACAAAGCGAAGGCGGATTGAGGCGGCTATAGGACCTTTATATCAGATCGAGACAGCATTCGGGGGAGACCTCAAGACATTTTTCCTCCCATGTTCTGAACCAATCGATGCAGTGGAATTTCTCTGCAATCAGACAGACACCCTACATCGGCTGATTTCAGAATATTTGGCGGAATCAGACGCTCCCCTAAAGTTTAGTTTGGTTTTGGAGGCTACGTATGAAAACGTTAGAGGAGAGACGTGCGATCGTGCTTTTAAAACCAAAAATATAACGATCTACGACATCTCTACAATCTTGAATAGCCTCAGCGAAAGCTACTCGAAAATTGCTACCGAGATGGAAGAGATGACGATGAAGGGGAGCGGATGGTTCCTTAAATGTCTTGACGGTCTTCTTTTGAAAGTCAATCGATTTAGACCTCTATAATAATAATAAATACTCGTCATAATATATTACAATCCATTTTTTTTTTAAATAAGAAGATGTTTTTAGTTGTTTTTTAAATAAGATGTTTAGCTGTTTCTTTAAATACACTATAAAAATGACCAAATGAATGAAAGGTTTAAAGGAAATTTTCAATTATTTATCGTTTCCAGATGCTATTAAATATTTAATTTTGTAAAGTTAATTTTTTTTTTTTTGTTGTTGATATATTATTGATGTTTTAATTTGTAAACCAAAGAATGAGTGCTATGGGGTGCGTGTTATGGTCTCTGGCGTGGCTATAAAAGCTCGTAAACCAGTATGTTGAAAATCAGATGTGTGAATGATGGTCTTCGGCGAGGCCGTGATGGCCGGGCAAGTTGGGGCGAGGGTTCCAGGGTGCCCGGTTCGGAACGGTGTAGGTTCGATTCCCACCTGGGGCAGTTAATATTTATTTTTCGGCGGTCCCGAGAAATAAATCTTGACACTCCCACTCTGGTTAGCTGTCGGGGCAGAACCGCTAAAGACCAAAAAAGAATGTACGTTACAAAATATTAACAGCAATATTATATCAACAAACCTACCCGAAGCATTCACACCTTGACGAGGTGGAGAGGCTTGCTTCTAAATTATATTTAGAAAACTAAGATGAGTGCAAACGAAAATATGAATTTTATGAAACATTTAATCCTCATTTATTTATTTATTTAGTTTTAGTTTTTATTTATCATAGCCTAAAATATTCGCTAGGTCCCAGTCGGCGCGATAAGTATATAAGGGGGAGAAGTGCAGCTATTCTTATCAGTCTTCAACATGCGTTTGGTAAAGCAACACCATACTCTGCGTATTTCCAATATAGAAGATCAGAACTGTTCCGATATAAAAATATCGAGACACGGTCCTCTATTGCCCGACTCTATCAGATGTCTAGTATGTGGACCATCAAATTGCGGGAAAACAAATCTCATGTTGAGTTTGATCCATGATCCTAAAGGTTTGAGGTATGAGAATATTTTCTAATTCGCAAAATCTTTACATCAGCCAAAATATAGGCAACTAGCGCTAGTACTAGAACCTTTAGAGGATATCGTTTTTTTTCAATACGAAGACAATTCAAATGTACCACCACCGAAGGAAGCACGTGCCAATTCTATATTTATTTTCGATGACATCGCCTGCGATAAACAAGATAACATTCGAGCGTACTTTTGCATGGGCCGGCATAATGGTATCGACATTTTCTACTTGAGTCAGAGTTATACCAGAATTCCAAAACATCTAGTAAGAGAAAATGCAAATCTTCTAATTCTTTTCCGACAAGACGAACTTAATTTGAGAAGGATCTACGATGACCACGTCAACTCTGATATGGATTTGAAATCTTTCAAAAAAATATGTCATTGGTGTTGGAAAGATGATAAATATGCCTTTATCGTTTTAGATAAAGACAGAGAGATTTCAGATGGACGATATCGAAAAGGTTTCGATACCTATGTAATACCTTGAATGTTCACCTTAAGGCCAGTCTGTGAGTAGACATGGAACCGTCAACATCTTCTGAAACGGTCACTCGCCAAATTATTGAAATGAGAAGAGCGATTCAACAAAAATGCAACTTGTTGAAGAGAAGTAGAGAGGAAATTGATGAGTATTTGAAGGAAAAATATAAACCTGTCATCGACTCGATGAACAGATTACACGTTATCAAAACACCATTAATCGAGAATCAGACACATTTTTACTCTCCGAGTATATAGAAGGAGGAAAAATTATCTGATATGACATCACAATCACTGATTGAGGGAATAAAGAGGCAGAGAATTGAGGAAACACCAATGGTTAGTTCATTACATACATTGCGACCTAGATGGTTATATACAGACTCTCCAGAGGGCGATGGCAATAGGTGGTCCTTTGAAAGAGGAAGTGTTCGAAAATAGTCCCCAAGATGATAGCCCGGTTGTAACAACCAAGGAATCGAAATCCTCTTTGCAAATGGTGAGAGAAGAAGCACAAGCTCCTGAAGGCAAAGAACTAGTTGAGCACTGCTTGCAAGAGGTTGGCGAGGTAGCATCGAAGTATATTAAAAAACTAGTCAACAATGACATAAAAGATCTCGATACGATTTATGGTATAGTCTACGATGGCAATAGGTTCACCGTTGGAGATGCAGTTGTTTCAATTAGCAAAGATATTATTTCCGTGGGGGACGTTGATTACTGTGGCACATCAGGTCTTTTTGAGCTCTTGTTTATGGCAAATCCAAAACTCGATTTAGCGACAAAGGATGACTACGACAAGTACAAGAAAATATTGAATCACACAAACGTTCACAAGAAGGAATACAGTCCCACTGGACCGATACGACAACTTAAGCACAATCTAAAATATAAAAAGGTGATCTCAAAACTATTTCCGCCGAAAAAAGGAAGTGGAATTGAAGACCCCAACATTTTAGTTAATAGATTGAGAGAGTTGATCGAATCTTCTGATAGCGCCAAGAAACGGATGGAGATTCGTCGTATAGAAACGCAACTCCGAGTAGTCTCAATTCCGAATGGTCTCAGTTCAATATGATGACTGTCAAATAACAGATCGTACGCGAGCTGCACAAACCGGCAAGAAGAACATTTCAGCCAAGAAATGTCCTACTAAAAGGTATCGATGATTTATGGCAGGCTGACTTGGTGGAGTTGATTCCGTACTCGCGAATAAATAATGGCTACAAATACCTACTCACAGTGATTGATTGCTTCTCGAAATATGCTTGGGCTGTCCCGGTCAAGAATAAGACAGCGGTCGAAGTAAGGCGAGCATTCGAAAAGATATTGACTGAGAGAAAACCTCGAAATCTTCATACAGACAACGACAAGGAGTTCTACAATAAGGAATTTAAAATGCTGATGAAAAGCAGTGGTGAGATCAACCATTACTCTACATACAGCAACCTCAAGGCTTCGATAGTGGAAAGATTCAATCGAACATTAAAGTCTATGATGTGGAAAAAGTTCAGTTTACAAGGGAACTACAAGTTGCTCCCCATTTTGAGCTCACTTCTCAGCGAATATAACAATAGAAAACATAGTACGATAAAGATGAAGCCGATAGATGTGCGAGGGAGGGAAATCGAACAATGGCTTTTGCTCGAAGTGTACGGTAAAAAGGAACTCGCCGTGAAGATCGCCAGTTCGCTAAGGGCTATCAACCGTCTTGGACCTCGGAAATTTTTACGATCGCTCGGGTTAAAAACACTGTGCCCGTAACATATCACTTGAAGGATGACAGAGGCGAAAATATTGCAGGAGGATTCTATCAAGAAGAGCTGCAATTGGTCAAACATCCTGACTGCTACCTTGTCGAGAAGTTGATTAAAAGGAAAGGCAATAAAGTTTTGGTTAAATGGCTCGGTTTCGGCAGTTCACATAACAGTTGGGAGACAGCTGACAACATCAATATATGAGACTCGATCATGGCTATAATGATCATTCAGTCATGAAACGCTGCGCTGACAACAACAAGAAGAAAAACAAGCTACGAGTTATCATAATGCCAAAACGGATTGGAGGCAGTGCGATTAAACTGAGCGATGAAGCTAAACAATTTCAACGAATTATACCTAGAACAAAATTGAGCAATTTCGATATACTTCTGTTGGCGAAAGTGCATAAAATACAAGCGTTCCGAGGAGTGTTTATGAAAGACGAATTTCCCAGTAAACCGTGGAATAACGAATGTGCAGTTTTCAATTTGGACAAGAGCTACGGAAAAGGTACTCATTGGGTATGCTATAAGAAAGTTGGACAATTGGTTTACTTCTTTGACAGTAGTGGGGCTGAACCTCCACCTGAGTTCGTTCACTATATGAAAAAATATAGAATCTCTAAAAATGATAAGCAATATCAAAAGACAGGAAGTAATAATTGCGGCCAGTTATGTCTCCTCTATTTACTGGATCTCATATAATCAGGGGCAGCCAAGGGTTTGGACTTCAGAAAGGTATATAAAGGAGTATCCACTAAAAGAATCATCATTCCGCTGAAGACTGTGTAGAAGAACATCATTGATTGCGAAGTTACAAATCGAATCTCTTAAAACGATAAACAATATCAATAATCGTGAACTAATTGGTCTGCTGTGCCTCCTGTATTTATTGGATCTCATATAGACAGTTCCCAATCAGGAGCAACCATGGGTTTGGACTTCAGAAAGGTATAAAATATAAAAGCGCAGCCACGAACAGAAGCATCATTCCGGTGAAGACTGTTGAAGAGTGCAGATCGTTGAAGACGATTAATATTAGATTTCTTCAAAGTGCTGGATACTGCGTCTTGTCATCAACATGGATATATTAAATTTGGAAGAAACTGCTACTTTTGACAATTCAGTTGAAGGAATTGAATTTCATTCTCATCATCCTTATTCATCTATAAATCTTCAGCCAGGGGATGAAATACGTATCAGTCTGCAACATCAAGATTTATATACTCTTCCTAGTCAAAGTCTGCTTTACGTCGAAGGAAAATTTCTCAAGGAGGATGGTTCAGCAGTTCCCAGTGCATCAAAATTAACTAATAACATGTTTGCATTTTTATTTGATGAGATAAGATATGAACTGAGTGGAGTGGAAGTAGATCGCGTGAAAAATCCGGGAATTACTTCGACCTTGAAAAATTTGGTTTCCCTCAAGGGGAGGTTCCCAGTTTTTAGATAACTGGGGATGGTGCTATCCAAAAAATGATACACTAAACATTACATCAGCAGAGGGGTACTTCAACTTATGCGTTCCTTTATCATCTCTTCTTGGGTTCTGTGAAGATTATCAGAAGATTGTAATGAATGTGAAGCAAGAACTGATATTTGTTAGAAGTAGACATGATGAAAACTGCTACATAACAAAGCGAGCAGGAAGCGGAATTGAGGCGGCTGAAAAGTGTAAAATAGAACTGCAGAGGCTATGCTGGAAGCTGCCCTATGTTACAGTAAATGAACATCAGAGACTGGCTTTGATGCGTCATCTCAAATCAGAAAAGATATTTTCACTAGGTTTTAGAACCTGGGAACTTTACGATTATCCTTTACTACCAGCGAGTCAGAGACAAATCTGGCCCGTTAAAATTTCAAGTCAGCTGGAAAAACCACGTTATATCATATTAACTTTTCAAACTGAAAGATTGAATAATCATATAAAAGATGCAAGCAACTTTGATCATTGTAATATTTCCAACGTCAAATTGTATTTAAATTGTAAAGCTTATCCATATGATGATTTGGATATAGATGTTTCATCCAATCGGTTCGCCCTGCTCTACCATATGTACTCTTCATTTCAAAATACCTATTATGACGCACAAATGCAACCTCTGTCTTCTTTACAAAACTTTAAAGAAAAAGCACCTTTAATCGTAATAGATTGTTCGAAACAATCTGAATCTATAAAAAGTGGACCAGTAGATGTAAGATTAGAATTCGAATCAAAAACTATATTTCCATCGAATACTACAGCATATTGTTTAATTATACATGATAGACTCGTAGAATATAATCCTCTAATTGGTACGGTTCGGCGAATGGTATAAAATGAGGTGAATCCTTTTCAACTTTTCAACTTATAAATTGGATTAACTTCCTCGATATGCCTAAAGAGAGAAGGTCCTTCATCAAGGTTTGTCTGTCCAACGAATTATATGTCTGCTGAATATGAAATGAGGTGAATCCTTTACTCAGTGTTCAGTATGGTTTCGGCTAGTGTAGTGATTGTAGACTTCCAGTGCTTTGTAGATAGCCTGGGAGGTTATATTATTAAAGAGTTTTCTCTTTTTGATCAAGCTTTCAAGTCGTCAAGACATTGGATTTTCAAACCACCGGTCCCCACTGCTTTCCCCATACACATATTGAAGAAAGTGTAGGCCTTAGTATCCCCCTGCATTATTCCTGAAACTACTGGAAATTCTTCGGAAAGCGCTCTCTGTAGTTTCACCTGGCATCTAGTATTCTCCCTCGCCATTCTTATAAATTGGATTAACTTCCTCGATATGCCTAAAGAGAGAAGGTCCTTCATCAAGGTTTGTCTGTCCAACGAATTATATGTCTGCTGAATATGAAATGAGGTGAATCCTTTACTCAGTGTTCAGTATGGTTTCGGCTAGTGTAGTGATTGTAGACTTCCAGTGCTTTGTAGATAGCCTGGGAGGTTATATTATTAAAGAGTTTTCTCTTTTTGATTAAGCTTTCAAGTCGTCAAGACATTGGATTTTCAAACCACCGAAGCAATATGCACAAACTGATAAAAGTAGAAGAACAAATTATTGGCTAGAAAATTATTATCATAAAATTAAATGGGAATATGGGGAAGTTGAATATGAAATTAAGGGTCGAGATAAGAAACTATTTCTATCACAAAATTTGTACAATTGCTCTATAGTCAACTTGGAAGATTTTGGTTATCCGAAAATTGATTCACTCATCTTAGATGAGCAAGGCAACCATTGCATCATGCATATTTTTTCTCAAGAGAAATGCACGCAGTATCGGACAAAGGCTTTAGAATCATGGATAAAAAATAATTGGTTTAAATTCTATTCACCTTGAATGGAATGGGTCACTGGCGTGATTTAAACACCCGTAAACCCTAAAGGGAATGAGTCACTGGCAAGGTTTAATCACCTGTAAACCCTTAATGTAAGGGTTTATAACTGGCGAGGTCTAAAAACCCGCAAACTTGATTGTGTGAGTGAATGAGAGTTGAATAGATCTCCAATTAGTTTAACAGAATTGTTTCAATGCTTTTGTTTCTCTTTTAATTGCACGAAAATACAACAACAACAACAAAAAAATCTAAATTTTTATTAAATATTTTCTTATCTTTACCTGTATCGAAAATAATTTTTTTCTTATCAGGCTCATAATTATTATTGCTCAGGGCTATGATATTAATATTTGCTATGCCGACCAGCCTGCCATTTAGCAAAATGTTCTGCTTATTATATATTTCATGATGATATCATTATTACTTTTTTTTTCCAAATTAAATTTAAATACAATTAGAGGGTTTAGTTTTATTATATCATAGATTAGAGAAGGCTTAGATTTTGTTCTGTTTAAATATATATATTTCTTTATTTTAAAAATTAAGTTTTATTTAATTCTTACATGTATTAGTTTGGAGATTAAATTTTATGTTTGTTTTGTATAAATTTCACAAGATCAAATTTTATGTTTGTATTATAACTTTATTTTGTATTAGTGTTACATTGTAAATAAAAAAATAAATTAAAAAAAATATATAAAAAAAAATTACAAAAAATCTCTTGTTGTACCGTTACCTTGACGTGGTGAAGAGGCTTAAGGCTTAATGCCGAACTAAAAAGGTACAAAACTTAAGCTAAAATTAATATTATCATTACCTATCCTGATATCATTGAAGTATTGAGAGTTCAAAGTCCAAGGAAGGATTAAGAGATAAATCATTATTGCGAAATTTGTTTACTGTTTAGCAGAAGAATTAACAAGTCCTAAATCATTCTTTATGTTTTGGTATTAACAGCTCAAAGTCCAAAAGCTCTTAGGGGATTAAGAAATAGTATTCATTAATTAAAATTTACTGCGACATGTTCGCAGTTATTAATACCGACTCGTGTACTTTGAAAATATTTCAAAGCTATGAAAAGGTGCAACCTCTTTGGCCAGCGTGTCGTTTCGATTTGTCAATATATTTTAGGGATTAAAAGTTAATCCTCTAAGGACCATTATTTATACTATCAGATATTAAAAAATACGTAGTACATTGAAAAGTTGTTTTGATTATGTTTCAGCGAGATAAGAAAGGTTGGGGATTAAGAGTTCAAAGTCCAACAGTTGTTATAGGATTAAGAAGCCCTACTATTTATTTTTGTTTTAGAGATAAACAGTTCAAAGTCCATATTTGTATTTCACCTAGACATCATCCAACTTGTCTATACATGATCCAACCTGTTTAAATGTTGGTAAAGTTAAATATTGTAAAGGTTATTTAAACATTGAGAAGGTTGCACAAACATGAAAATAATGTAAAGGTTATGTAAACTTTGGGAAGGTTACAGAGTATAAAGAGGGTGCCTAACCCTTCATCGTATAGGTTATGATTATATAACCGTAGGGGAGGTTACAGACAATAAAGTGGATACCTGACCCTTCATCGTATAGGTTATGATTATATAACCGTAGGGGAGGTTACAGACTATAAAGTGGATACCTGACCCTTCAAATGGTGGAGAGGATAAACCTGGTGGTTAAGCGTTCATGCTGACCACGTCATTGTAAACAAAATGGCGGCTTAGGGTGGGAGTAATCAGGGTGAAGCAATATGATTGGCTGGTTGGAGAGCGATAAGGGTAAAACTAACGGTCACATGACTAAAAAGGGGCGTGGCCTAATAGTTAAGGTTAGGTCGAGGTGAGACCACGTGGTAGTTAAGGTTAGGTCTAGGCAAGGCCACGTGGCAGTTAAGGTTAGGTCGAGGCAAAAATTCAAATTAAAATTTCCCGCCATAGGTCACGTGACTGGTCACGTGGGCGCGCACAGGAGTGTGCCAGCTCCCGCATTTTCCCTCTACTCCGGAGCGGAGCGGGGCGGTCTTAGTGCGCGGCGTATATTGAGGCTGAAAAAGGACTGATGCCAGGCCGGTCCGGGGCGGTCCGGACCGGTCCTAGTGCGCGCTCAGCTTTATAATGTATATTTTAGTTTTGTTAATGGTCATGACATATATTACATTGCAGAATGGTCCTGATGATGGGGAAGAACCCCGAAACGTTGATTATTCATTTATATATCGTCAACTACTTCATTTTCTCTTACTGTATCCAAGTTTTGCACAAAATCTCATCTATTTTTTGTTTGTCTTGGCTCTTTCAGTTTGAGGACTACGAATATTGTTGGAAATGACGCCAATTTTGTCATTTAAGGTATTAATTTTCCTTTGAGGCCTTCGTTTCCACTATGGTATTCCTGATAAATTATCTGATAAACTTAATATAAAACACTAGCCTTACATTTGCCTAGCTGCATACAAGGAGTCTTCCCAGTACTCGTCTTTATTACCTAACCTTACCTTAATTCTAATTTTAATTTTCTAATTCTAATTTACCTTAATTCTAATTCTAATTTAACTATATTTATTCTTGTCTTCGTGAAATAAAATTTACTGACTCTACTCTGTAATAGCTTTACGTTAAACTCGTGAGTATAATGAATACTTCTTCTTCTCCTTGGTGTAACATCCTCGGTATAACATTACGATCCACGTGGGACCCAGACCTCCCCAACAATTCGTCCCCACTCTTCTCGGTCCGTCGCAGCAGACCTTTGCCACCTGACCCCAATGCGTAACCAGCGGGCAAATCATCGGTTTATACATAATTTTCCTTGCTTTTTTTTTTTTTCTGAAAAAGTGATGAAGCCTCTGAAACTTCATCACTAGCTGAAGAACAAAGTAACATCGGTTCCACGCAGCTATTATGGATCCTATTTCGGTCCCTATGTCATTATCATCCGTGACCTAGGAGCCAAGACATTTAAATTGTTTATGTTCGTGAAAATATTCTTGCCTGTACTTATGTCCTCTTCATTCTGTAGTGGTTGGCTTCGTCTGCTTTTCATGTTGACGGTCTTTTCTTCGTTAATACGAAAACCTTGGTTTGTTACCGCTATCTCAAAGTACCCAATGAGCCTGCTAGTACTGATTGGGTTCTTGCAGTGATCTCCACACCATCTATATATGCCAGGTGCTAGGTTAAGCGGTTGCATATAGTTCCTCCTGGGTTGGTTCTGATGGTCCCCACTGCTTTCCCCATACACATATTGAAGAAAGTGTAGGCCTTAGTATCCCCCTGCATTATTCCTGAAACTACTGGAAATTCTTCGGAAAGCGCTCTCTGTAGTTTCACCTGGCATCTAGTATTCTCCGACGCCATTCTTATAAATTGGATTAACTTCCTCGATATGCCTAAAGAGAGAAGGTCCTTCATCAAGGTTTGTCTGTCCAACGAATTATGTCTGCTGAAAATCTATAAATAGGTGATGCAGGTCGATATTGTATTCTAGTATTTTCTCCAGCCTATGCCGGACAACAAATATTAGATCTGTGGTTACTACCAAGCAACATTCAGGAGAGACTTTGTGGCTGAGCCTTTCTTTCTTTTGTCGGTAGGTCTCCTTAGCTTCCTTCCTCTTGTTGTAATCCTGGGCTGTTTTTCTTGTGTTTCGCTGGAGCATCTTACGCCTAGCCTCGTTCCTAGCTTACAGTTTTACTTTCGTCATCGAACCAGTCATTTATCACCACCCTTGGTATTTCACCAAGCTAATCCACGGCAGCAGTATTTAGTGCATTTTTTAGGCTCATCCATCTTCAGTTTATATTCTGTAATGCCCACGTCTCTTTGTGGATGTGCTTATATTGAAAGAAAGTACTACTCACCGTCATGCTCTTTTCCACCGCTAAGTCCATTTGCATTTGTTTCTTCATGTTTAGTGTGAACTCTAATCGTGGGTCTGAAGAATTTATCTTTACCTACCTTTGCATTGAAGTCTCCTAGGATAATTTTCACATCATGACTTGGCATGGCCTCGTATACTCTTTCTAAGGTGTCATAAAATGAGTCATATGTTTCAACATCTAC
This sequence comes from Rhaphigaster nebulosa, assembly GCA_948150685.1. NCBI lineage: Eukaryota > Metazoa > Arthropoda > Insecta > Hemiptera > Pentatomidae > Rhaphigaster > Rhaphigaster nebulosa. The sequence goes on from OX411307.1 coordinate 10,353,747, forward strand.
TTCTTCTGTCGGTGCATGCACACTGATAAGGGAGATATTAAAATGTTTTCCTCTGAGCCTAAATGTACAAATACGCTGATTGATGGTTTCATATTTCAATATAGAGTGTCTTATGTTGTTGCAAATCACGAATCCTGTTCCTACCTGGTTCGGTCTGTGTCCACTATTTATAAGAAGATAATCTCCCAGACCAACTATCTCCGCGTCCTTCCATCAGATTTCTTGGATTGCTGCTATATTAACCTTTCAATTTCTCTTCAAGATTACGATTCACCCCGACCTGGAAGAGATTTCTCATATTCCATGTCGCTAGATTCAAGGGTTTATCTATTTGTTTGTTGAGGTTTTGTAACAATATTTGTTTTCCGGGGCTGGGTCGTAAGCCCGATGCCCAATGGATTACAAGGGGGATTTGTGGTTAAGGTCTTCATCCTCTAGACGCGTTGTCTTCACAACGACTTTAGAGCTGTGTTCACCCTTGCCGTAGCTTTCCAGTTCCGCTCTTACGGATTTCCTTGCAGACTATAATCCTCACTAAATCTAGCCAGTAAATATGGCACATTTTGCCTCACTGAGATACTAGCGTTGCTGCTGCCGACACTAGCAGATTTGAGTTCGCGGTCCTGTTCCCCTAGGATATTTTCTCATACTCCATGATTTTGATCCAGTGAGACAGAGCTCTATAATTTAGTATTTTTCGCAAGGCAAAGCTGCATCTATTACCAGCGGTCATCCTTGCTTTCAATTCCTCCACCATTTCATTATTTTCCGTAATTATCGCACCCAGATACTTAAAGGTTCCGGACTGCTTTCAGGGTGTGGTTTCCTATTTTGACATATTCATCTACTCCTCCCGGTTTTCTTGAAGTAAAAAAGTAAACAGTCTTCTGCTCATTGATTTGAAGGCCTAATTAGTTTGCCGCCATTTAGAATTCTTTAAAAGCCAATGCTATTTCATTTTTTGCCGTTATTACCACATCGTCAGTATAGGCCAGATGCTGTGTCATCCTGTTATAAATAGTGCCACCAGGATATGTCCGGATTTCTCTTACTGCATTCCCCAAGGCAATATTTAACAGAATATGAGAAAATGGATCACCTTCCATAAGCCCATCTCTGACCTTGAAATCCTCCGACAACAGGTCATTTATCTTTACTATGGATCTACTACAGTTTATGGTCATTCTTGCTAAATCAATTAGATTTTTAGAGATCTCCAGTTTCATCATTACCTTCATTAATTCTTTCCTGATCATACTGATTATACTGTCATATGCCTATTTTAAATCAATAAAAATGTGCACCGATACTATTCAGACCGGGACTATTTATTGTTATTCTTCAGAGTAGCTATCACAACCACAAAATCTTCATAATCTGGAGGTCTTCATTCTTGTTGATGTTTTCAACCTGTCTAACTCTAAGCCAGTTTCGCACTACAACGTTTGGGAGTGATTATCGAATATTTTATAAATTACTAAAATATTCTTTCCATGTTTCCATGATTTGAGATGGGTCACTGATCAGATTACCGTCTTTATTTCTGTATATTAGTTCTGGTTTGGAAACCATGCTTAAATTCCTTCACGCCTTTATACAATTTTCTTGTTAGCTTGACATCATAATCGGTTTGAAACATTCCTAGGCTGCTTTTCTGTCTGAATATCTTCTTTGCAGTTCTTCTCTTGAAGATATACTCCTCCTTACTTTTTTTACCCACAGAAAGTATTCTCAAGCTCGCCTCCTTCCAATCCTCGACCGCTCTTCTCGAAGGGCTTTTTCGCCTTCCTCATCGTACCATACCTTACTCGTACTTTTTTGTTTTATTTCCAGTACCTCCTCTGCACCCTATTTTATGGATGTATTAATCTGTTCCCCATGATTAATAATTTCTGTATTTCCATCACATCTCTTTATAAATGATTTCTGTACAATTTCTTTAAATTTTTCATCTTGTTGGGTTATTTTTAAAATTTCGCTTTGGCATCTGTTAGTTCTTTTCCCTTTTACTCGAACACTACATTCTATTCTCTGTCTATAAGGTACTTTAACCAAGAAATGGTCAGTATCAGGGTCAGCTCCATGATAGCTTCTCGCGCCATTTATGTCGGAACAGTGTCTGGAGTCAATAAGGAAGTGATCCTGTTGATTTCTATGTTTTCGATTTAGGGACAGCCATGTTTGCTTGTGTATTTCTTTATGGGGGGAAGTGAGTAATCCTGATCACCATGCCTTTTTCATGAGCGAGCTCAATACATCCTACTCCATTATCGTTTGTCACATCATGTTTACTGAACATACCAATGTGTAGGGTAAGAATGCCGGTACTGGTGCTGCTCGATGAGCATTCTGGCGGGCCAGATGAGTCAACTTGGACTTTTGACCCTCGGCCTCTGTAGAATGCTCCCCACCGCCTGCCTACCTACTAGCCACGCCTTCAGCTGATTCATTTACCAGGTGAGCGCTAACCGCCAAATTCAAATATGGTTTCGTGTCAAGTTTGTAAGCAAACTATTTCGCGAGATGATAAAAGCTCTTTATCATGTAATATGTGCAAAGGATTATTTCATGGTAAATGTTGTAATAAAGAAGATAACAAGATTGAGGTACTGAAGTCCCTTAAAAAAGCTTGGTGCTGTATAAAATGTGAAAGGTCTAAAAAAACAGTTCCAGTCAGTGATAGGCCTGCCAGTCCAGTACATACCGCTCCATTAGTGACTAATGACAGTGCTGACAGATTGAGAATGTTATTAGAGGGACTAACCAGTGAGGTACGTGAGGTGAAATCTGCATTTACCGCCGAGCTCAAATCCGTTTAAGAAGCTGTAGAAAAACAGGGAACGATATCCTTCGATAATGCTAAGGTTCTACAAGCAATCGAAGGAAGAATGGATGCCCAAACGAAATTTTTTGAGCAGATAGTTCAAGAAAATAGGTTCCTAAAGTCACGCATTATCGGGCTGGAGGTAAAATTAAATCACGCCCAGCAGGATCTTCGCTCGAAGTCAATTGAAATTCGTGGGATTCCTGTGAGAGCTGGCGAGACTGCTGCAGGGCTGGTTACGAATATTGGTGCTAGCCTCGGACTGAGGCTGGCCCCTGAAGACCTGGACATTGTAGAGAGGCAGAGACCACGCAGAGATGATCCAAGGCTCCCTGTCATCGTCGCAAAATTTGTCCGCAGGTCGGTTAGAGACGAGATGGTGCGATTGAGAAGAGTTAAAAGAGACCTTACGACCCGACACATCGGCTGGGAAGAAAATGATGCCCACTCAATCTACATCAGCGAAGACATGAGCCCGATGAACAGAAGACTTTATTATCTTGCCAGGCAGAAGAAGAAAGAAGGGAAAATAAAGTACGCATGGTTCGGAGGTGGAAGGGTTTGTTGTCGAAGAGATGATGGTCAGCCCGTCATCATCATTAACGCGCCTGATGACCTGGAGGTCTTTGGATGACACATTCCATCGCATTTCCCTGGCTTCCCCTCTGGCGACGGTTTCTGCTTCTTCCTGGTATCAACTATTATAACTATATTAGAGAGCTGTGTTTCGAGGCGAATTTATTTTTTCTATATTTTTTTTTTATCTTCTCATGTATTTCTTTATTACATATCTCTTTGTTTAATTGTTATATTCATTGTTCACTTTTTTTCAGATTTTATTCTACAAATCGTCGTAGTTATTTGCATCTGTCCGCCAAATACTGTATACATTCTTATTTCCCATACTATCTAGTGTCCTAACCTCCTGTCAAGTTAACTCCCAATCCTTACCAGCTTATTATGATGAATTCCTGCAGTATTTTACCCATAACTTTTACCATACCATTGCAGTCTCCGAAATATGGCTAAAGCCCTACATTCCTTCCTCTTCTGTTTCCCTAACTAATTATTCCTTTATCCGCCATGACCGGATGGGCCGGACTGGTGGAGATGTCGGTCTTTATGTTCATAACAGCCTGAAATTCCGAATCCTAGATACCTCATCCCCACCCGATCATCCTCATATTGAATTCCTTGTCGTTGAAATTTCCTCCAAGGCACATCCTCTCCTACCCACAGTGGTGTATCGCCCTCCTCTGGTTCCTTTCGACTCATCCTTTGAATCAACTCTCTACAATTATGTTCCTCTCTACAACAATATAATAATTTCCGGTGATTTTAATACCAATCTCCTATCTGATTCCAACGACAGACTCTACCTTGAAAATCTCTTTTTCTCCCTCCATCTCTTCATCGTCCCATTTTCTCCTACCCATCACACTTGCCGGTCCGACACCTGGTTGGATTTGCATGTCATCGATTCAGAACGTAATCTCCTTTCCTTTTCTCAACTACCTGTCCCGTTTCTGTCCTCTCACGACTTAATCCAAATATCCTACAATATCGAAACTCCTACGATCCTCCCTAAAACCATAACTTTCCGTAACTTAGACGCCCTCACACATGAAAATATTTTACCTGACCTTGAAACGCTGCAGTGGAATGAAATATATTCCTGTTCTTCCATTGATTCCATGGTCAATACCCTCACCTCTAATCTCATCCACATCCTTGATACCCATGCCCCACTCAAAACCTCTACATTCCGTCGGTCGCCTGCTCCTTGGATGTGTCAACAAATTAAAGATATGCAAAGAAGGCGTGAGGCGTGAGGACGCTTTAGACGCACAAGGCTAGCAGACGACTACCAAGCGTTTAGGGTACTCCGCAATTTGACACAGGCAACTGTTAGGAGAGCGAAATTCAACCATTATCATGAAGCCCTCTCCTCTGCTCCCAACAATAAATCAAAATGGCAACTCCTTCGCAAACTCTCCCTTTGTAAATCCTTTCCCTCACCAGTCTTCCCAGTTTCACCCGATGAATTAAATTCATACTTTTTATCAGCCTCCTCAAACACTTCTTCAACTCCTCCTTCCTGCTTTACCTTAGTACCATCATTCAACTTCGATAATTTTTATTTTTCCTACATCTCCCCTACCAATTTTATTTCTTCCATAATGAAATCTCACACCAATTCCACTGGGCCTGATGGAATACCTGTTGAATTGTTAAAATTATGTCTCACCGAAATCCTTCCAGTTCTTCTCTTCATCTATAATTTCTCCCTCCAAAACTCAGTGTTTCCTACCTCGTGGAAAAAAGCCTTAGTCCATCCTATTAACAAAATCTTCAATCCTATATCGCCTAGAGACTATCGCCCAATGTCCATCCTCTCTAACCTTTCCAAACCTCTAGAAAGAATAGTCCAATCACAAATATCAAACTTCCTTGAAAAGTCCAAACTACTTGATCCTCTCCAATCCGGCTTCCGTCCCAGTTTCTCCACACAATCTGCGCTAGTCAAAATCACCACTGACATACTATGGACCGAAAAAAACCAACTGTATTAATACTCCTTGACTTTTCTAAAGCTTTTGATTCCCTGGACCATTTTGTCCTTTTTGCTTAATTAAAATCACTATCCTTTTCCAACAGCTCTATCCAATGGTTCAAATCTTTCCTTTCCGATCGGACTCAAGCAGTTACCATTCCTAATCAACCCCTATCTTCCTTCCTTACCTTGTCCTCAGGAGTAGCCCAAGGTTCGAGTATTTCCCCACTGCTTTTCAATACCTATATCAACGATCTTCCTAATTCAATCCACCACTGTTCCCACCACTTATACGCTGACGACTTCCAAATCTATTTATTCTTTCCCCCTTCTGAGCTATTAGTAGCGTTTGCCAGTATCCAGGAAGACCTAGATAGAATCAGTGCCTGGGCAAACCTGATTAGATTAAGTTTAAACGCTATGAAAACTCAGGCCATTGTCATAGGTTCCAATTCCCTCCTCAGATCCAATGACACCTTTCCTACTTTAATCCTAAATGATCGCCCCGTCACGTTCAGCTCCTCAATCAAAAACTTGGGTATTACTATCGACCAAACCCTTTCCTGGAAACCCCACATTGCCCAAATTTCCCGACGGTCAATAAGTACCCTTAAATTATTCCATCGTTCTCGACATCTTCTTCTACAACCTACCCGCAAACTCCTTGTGTCCTCTATTATCTTTCCCCACTTTGACTACGGATGTGTGGTATACGGGGGCCTCTCGAATGTGCTCGAGGACAGATTGAAGCGGATCATGAACTGCTTTTTAAGATTTGTCTTCGGCACCTCGAGACGGGCCCATGTGTCCCACCTTTACGGCGAGTTGGAGTGGCTCTTCCCCTGCAACCGTAGACAATATTTCCTCGGATCTTTTCTATACCAAACTATTTCCACCCTACATCTACAATCTCCTACAATTCAAATCCTCGGTCCACTGGAAACAAGATCTCGCCTTTCTGACCTCCATACTCCCTCCCACAGAACCAAAACATTCGAACGCTCCTTTCTCGCCCGCTCCCCTAACCTTTGGAATTCCTTTCCTTCTAATATCCGGCATGCTTCTTCTCTATCCTCATTCAAATCCCTCCTTTTCCAACACCTTCTTTCTCTCCAAAATGATGCTCTCTAATTGCGAAATTTCAGTTTAGGATTAACATCTGGATCACAAGTGAATAATACTTTTTTAATGTACAAACTTTGCTAATCAATCATTATTTTTGTATTTTTCATTTTCTCTGTTGGTTTTTTTTCTTACTTTTTTCTTGTTTTTTTTTCTCTTTTTTTTTGTTTTGCTCAAATTAATTATATTTGTCAATAAAATAACTTATTTATTTGCTTATTTATTTTACTGAAGATATTGTAAAAGTTAATTGGTCTGTATTCTATAGTCTTATGTCCAGATAATGTTACTGTTTTATTTGTTCCTTCATGTTATTCTTAAGGGACCTAGTCCCAGAATAAAGTTCTTTTATCTATCTATCTATCCATCTATATAAGTTACAATTAGACTGCCTGTCTACTTTAAAAAAGGGGGTTTTAGGGCAAGTTAACGACACCACTTCTAGATGCATCTTATAGACAGTGCAAGGCTCGTCAAGAAATAATAAAGATAGCCGAGCAGAAGAAAAAGGAGAAGGCGGCAACCAACCAGAAGCCAGCAAATCCCCCCACCACGAGACAACACAGAATGACTAGTGAGGACACCACTTATTCCTCCCTACTCCGACCACCCACTCCTCCACCAATAGAGGACGTCATGGAATCCCCACCACCACCGACTACCCCCACCTCTTCCACTACCCAGCCGGCATACCACCAGATACCAGTCGGCACCAAACCACCAGTCACCATGGACCAACTGATGCAGCTTATGTTCAACCTAGCGAACCAGGTAGCTGCCCTAGTCCAGATCATAGTGGCACAAAACCAGCCATGAATACCCTCTCCATGGTAAACTACAACTGCTGTGGCATACACCACAAGATTGAAGAGGTAGAAGCACTCTTGGCTAGTACACAACCGACGGCGGCCATCATCACTGACACCAGGCTGCAAGGACAACCGCCAAGATTTCGAGGCTATTCCATAGCAACCGACGACGCACACGATCCTCACGGAGGTGTACTGATCGCAGTGAGACATGGTGTCCAGTGGAAAAAGATGCCGGCGCCCATGATCACTCGAGATAAGAAAATCAGCCATCTCACAGTCCAAGTTCTAATGAACCAGCCCACCTATATTAAGGGCTTAGACGACCTCAAGGATCACTGCGCGAACTACGGCAATACCTCGATATCTGCTAAGCTAAAACTAACCACTGGCTGGTCGGATATTTTAACACACGACACGGTATCTGGCACAATACCTCTACCAATGGAGCTGGCAAACTGTTAGTAAAAACGGCATACACAGTAGTACACCCAGACACTTACACTTTCCGTCACGTTGGTAATGGGGCAACCTCAACTCTAGACCGCCTCCTCACGAGGCAGCCACACCGTATCACAGGTTGCTCCGCTCTGAACTTTCTCTCGTCGGACCATCGACCAGTCCAGTACACCATCAATGGAAGAAAAGAAGAGCCGATGTCGAAAAAGTTTAAATATCAAGAAGCTGATTGGGAGAAATATAAGAAGGAGGTGTACCAAAGACTACCGGCTATGCCAACACTTCACATCAGAGAACAGGTGGATGAGTACATAAACCAGTTTGACTCAGTTCTCCTCGAGGCGGCAGCACAGTCCATCCCCTCCTACTGGCCAACCCCACCACATCTCCGACCACCCCCACCACACATTCTAGCTCTCATAGCGAGTCGGCACACCCTCAAAAACAGGTGGTACCGCACCAGGGATCAAAGAGTCAAGAGAGCAGTTAAATGCCATCACCACCCAGATCAAAAATCTCCTGCGGCAGTGGAAGACAGCGATTTGGCACGATCAGCTAAGGGCCACGCATGGAGACGTCCGGAAGTAGCGTTCTGGCTGTCGATGAAGAAGGACCTACGTCTGGCCGTTCCGTGGGATTATCCCCACCCATTGTAGTTTTACTCAGAGCTCAGTCTGCTCCCAGACACCGGTGAGGTAAGGCGTGTATTTAACTTGCCTGTGTTTATTGGTGTGCTGGCGCGAGTGAGTGCGCGTGGGTGATTCCCGAGGGACACTAAGTGGCGAATCGGGACGCCCGGAGGACAGGAGGGTCAAAAAATTTATAAGTTTTTTCACCCGTTATAGGGTTTATTTTATGTTTTTATTTTTATTTGACTTTTAGTGAGCGCTGGACAGGAGGTCATTTGACCGATAATAGTTATAAGTTAGGTTAAGTGCGGAAAGGTGAGAACCACGCGCGGGAATCGCACAGTTAAAAACCTTTTTTTGAAACCCATATTTCGCGTAATTTATTACGTAAATGGGGGATTCAGAAACTCCGGTCGAGGGACCGAAAAATACTGAGCTTTTGTTGATGGATCAGTTAGAAGAGCCACCAAAACCACAAAGGGTGGTCAAAATGGCCGCTAACATGGACCTCGAGAACAAAATGGCGGCGGTTAAATCCTCAAATTCATACGCTGGCGTGGCTAGGACGTACACCTCGACGGACGTGGAGTCTTATAAGGATACGGACGAGGAGACGAGGGCCGAGGATAACCTGGGTCCAAAGGTTACCCCTCAGAACCCAAGAAGGCCCAAAAGAGCCAGGAACGAAACCCCCCCATCGCGAGAGGAAGACGAGGATAGGCCCTCTTCGAAGGCCTATAAAGCAGCGGAGGGCATTAGGGAGTACCTCCGCAAAAGGACTAAGTTTACCCTAGATCAGCAGGCCTACTTGAACGGGAGGGTCACGGAGATGAGAGACATGATCGTGGCCCTCGAAGAGAAGTGGAGAGGAGTTCCCCAGCTCGTGAAACACGTGGTTAGAGACGCTCTATCCACGGATTATCTCCACGAGGTCATAGCCCTTAAGGTCTCGGCGGTAGTTGCCCCGATGGTGGCCAACTCTATAAGTGAAGCCGTCGGAGCCACTTATGACGAAGAAATGAAGAAGTGGGTATCCCCAACTGTGCACAGGGTCGACAGGATTATCGACACCCTAAAGCTGTCAAAGGAGGAGACCCAAATTCTGAAGCAGACCCGGGCAGAAGAGAGGAAAGGAAAAGGGAAGGAGCCTGGAAGATTGGCGGGGCCATCTAGGAAGCAGGTGATACAGGTTCCTAAGGCCCAGAAAGAAGAAAAGGAAACGGTTAGACGCGTGACCTTGGTCACGGAAACAACCGAAGAGGAAGAGGAGGAGCCGTGGACAGAGGCGAAGAAGAAGAAGAGAAGGCCAAGACCCAGAGTTAGGGCAGAAGAGGACAGGGAGAAGATGGAGAAGGTTCCCAGAAGGAAGACGTTTGCGGATGTGCTGGGGAAAGTGGCCCTAAAGTCGGTTCCCAAACCCCAAGAGGAGATAGTCACCTACATCACGGTGAAGGGGAAGGGGACCGATGGTAACTGGTTCCCCAGCAAGATCTATGAACAATTGCCAACAAAGGAGGAGCTCGAGGCCTTAGGGGCCACAGCAAAAATTGAAAAAGTGACTAGGTCTGGTGCCGTCCTGGTAAGGACGGAAGGGGCCGACCAGGCCAGAAAAATCTTAACCTGGAGCAAAATGGCGGAAAAGGGGCTCGAGGTAAGCCTTGCCAAGACTAGGTGGCCCCGAATAGAGGTTAGAAAGGTCCCCAAACACTGGGAGGAAGGGACCCTGGAGAGATACCTGTGGGGAAAGATCCCGCAGGTTAACTGTGAGGAGAAGGAAAGGAGGGGGTGGATGAGACCCTGCTTCTCCACTCCAGTGAGAAGTGGACTCACGAGGAGTTGGGTGATGGAGACCCACCCATCCATTAGGCTGGCATTAATGGAGCTGACGGAGAAGGACGTCAGCGGAGGATGGTGGAGCCTCTCCATGAGAGACTACCTCGACCCCCCGCTCTGCCTAAAGTGTCAAGACTATGGCCACCCTGCAAAGTCCTGCAGCAAGGAGATTGCGTGCAGATGGTGCACGGGCACAAGGCAAGTGAGTGCCCGGGGAGGACCAGAGGAGCCGCCCCTTGCTGCAGGAATTGCAAAGCGAAGGGCAGAGAGGGGAAGGACCTCCAGCATTGTGCGGGCAGCAGGGAGTGCCCGATACACCTGGAGATGATGGAGGGACTGGCGAAGAGGACCTGGTATGCGTAGCCTGCAGATCCTGCAGGTCAACATGGGCCGAAGACGAATGGTCGCAGATGAGTTACGTACTCTCGCCCGGAACGTTGACATCATGGCGATCCAAGAGCCATGTTGTCGGAAGAATGTGGTCGTTGGATTTGGTGTAGCGTCGAGGGTGGTCGCTATGAGCAGTGGAGAGAGGAGGCCCAGAGCGGCAATAGTGATTGTCAATCCTGCCCTCGACGTGATGGAACTGAAGAACTTCACCACGGCAGATCAGGCGGCATGCTATGTAAGATGGGGCGGCATCACGTTCGCCTTTGTGTCCACGTACATACCGCCGAGACCGGCTAACGTCGAGGATAGTCTAGCTGCCGTGGAGGCTGTCGCGCAAAGGTATAGAAACGCGATAGTCTGTTCCGACACCAATTCGTGGAGCACGGCCTGGGGTTCAGTGCGCACAGACGCCAGGGGGAGAGCAGTAGAAGAGAGCCTGGCGAGGTGTCAGATCGTGATCGTTAACGAGCCCTCTGGCCCCACATTTGTTGGAGCGAGGGGTCAGAGCTGGATAGACGTGACACTCGCCACGGTTACAATGGCGCGGCGCATTGCGGACTGGACCCCACGGTCTGACACGAGCTCCGACCACCGGGTCATTGCCTTCAGTGTGGTGCAGGAGGAAGGCGAGAACGCCCTAGAAGTGGAAAAGGGCTTCGTGACCCGATCGGCGGACTGGAGGGCCTTCTCCAGTGAACTGGAGGGTGTACTCGCGGATAGAGACTGGGAGGAGATGGCGCCGATGGAGGTGGAGTTAGGCATTGACCATAGGGTGGCAATGCCGACGGGTGCCATCACGGAAGCGGCGAGTGCATCCCTCCGACGCCGAAGGGCGAGAGTAGGTCCGGTCCCATGGTGGACGCCAGCCCTGACCCAAGTGAAGAGGGAGTATTACAGGGCTAGGCGTAGGTACCAGGAGTGCAGAGACGACGAGTTGAGACCTGCACTCCGCGAAGAGACTAAGCGTAGGTATAGAGTGTACCGAAACGGCGTGCGTCACCAGAAGAAAAGGTCCTGGGACGAATTCATCGTTGCAGAGACGGAGAAGAACCCCTGGGGAATACCGTACAGGGTGGCACTGGGCAAGGTGAAGCCTCTCACGATGATGGCTTCCCTTACAGTAGGAGGAGCCCAGGCAACCACCCTGGAGGAAGCGGCATCGATGTACGTAGATTTTACATACCCCAGGGATGACCCGTCCCAGGACAGCGAGATAGACGCCATGGTGAGACGCACCACGGTATACCCACCAGGTACCGACCTATGCCCACCATGGGACATATGGGACCTTCGTCTGGCCGTGGAGAAGCAGAGGATCGGGAGAGCTCCGGGACTGGACGGAATAGACGCTGCGGTCCTCAGGAATAGTGCCCCGTACGTTGAGGAGGAGCTCCTCCAGATATTCAATGATTGTTTGGAGAGGGGTCACTTTCCAAGCAAGTGGAGGACCGCAGACTTGAGACTGCTCTACAAGGGAGGAGGGAAGGACAAAGCATCGCCTAAGGCGTACAGGCCGATATGCCTCCTCCCTGTCGTCAGCAAAGTCCTGGAGCAACTGATCGTCACGCGTCTTCGACCGATCCTCAGTGCAGCTAGTCATCCACGGCAATTCGGCTCGACCCGTGGCAAGGGAACCACCGATGCGCTGCGTTGGGACGTGGAGGAGAGAGCGGAGAAATATGTCATGTTGGTGCTCTTCGACATATCCTCCGCCTTCGACAGTGTATGGTGGCCCTACGTGCTCCAGCGGCTGCAGGAGTTCGACACCCCCAGCAATTTGTACTCCCTCGTTAGTAGTTACCTCAGTAACAGGAGCGTAAACATCAGAGGTAGCTACTACGAGGTAGAGCGGAGGATAGAGAGAGGCTGTCCGCAGGGCTCTGTCCTGGGTCCGGCCCTGTGGAAACTTGTCTTCGACCAGCTGCTGGGGGTATTGGAGGAGAGAGGGTTCCTTGCCACGGCCTACGTCGACGACCTGGCGGTCATAGTGGCCGAGGATAGCAGAGCCAGACTGAAAACACAGGCAGAGAGGTGCGCCAGTCTCGTGTCATGGTGCGTGAGGAGGAAGCTGAGCATGGCCGCAGCCAAGACCCAAGCCATGCTCGTAAGAGGCTCCACAGACAGGGCTCACCCTGTCATATTAGAGATAGATGGCCAGAGAGTGAGGATGGGTGAGGAGGTGACGTATTTAGGAGTGAAGATGAGGAGAAGATTCCACGTCACCCCTCACTTAGACTACCTGAAGGATAGGGTGACCCGGTCTATAAATGGCTTGTACAGGATTGGGGGTGCGTTCTGGGGCATCAGATACCCAGCTACAATGACCATTTACAAGGGCGTGGTCATGGGTATCTTGAGGTACGCATCTCCAGCATGGAGCCAACACCTCACGCAGTTGCAGAGGAAGAGACTGGCGACGATCCAGAGACGGTGTCGCATGAGGCGGTGCAGGTGCTAGCCGGAGCGATGCCCCTAGACCTCGTCCTCAAGGAGGACAGAATAAAGTATAATGTGAAGAGGCAGGGGCTCGACGCGCTACCGGAGGGACTCCGTACCAGAATCGGCGAGAACCCCAACCAATGGAAGAAGATATTGAGGGAGGATACCATCGAGGAGTGGAATGGACGGTGGGTAGGGAGTCAGAAGGGAGCTACCCTAAGGAAGTTCTTCCCCACCGTCCAAGAAAGGCTGAAGGCAAGATGGGTCCTCCCTGATTACTGGGTCTCGCAGATGCTGACAGGACATGGAGGTTTCCGGGGGAAACTACAGGAACATGGGAAGGACATAGACCCCCGGTGCCCCACCTGTGGAGTCCCTGAGACTGCAGAGCACGTGATCGTGTCCTGCACTGCAGTAGAAGGACACCGAGCCAGGTTGTCGAGAAGTACCGGGATCTTCGCCCTCGCCGAGTCGGACTTCCCCCGTCTGATGGAGGAACAGGTGTACCCCTTCTTCAAGGACTTCGTGTACGGGTGGAAGGAGGTGGTGGGTCCTGAGCACTTCACACTGGGAAGGGCCAGACCACCCGACGTCGGCGAGCCTGAGGATGGCTGATGGGACCCGGACGGAGGCAGTGGACCGGGAAGGCTGGACCGGCTTCCGGACGGATGCAGTCAGTGAGAGGATCCGGACGGATGCGGTGGACCAGGAGGGCTGGACCAGTATCCGGACGGATGGAGCTGAAGAAGGGATCCGGACGGATGTGGCTGACCAGGAGGGCTGGACGGCGCCGGACGGATGGAGAGGATAAGGAGCAGCCCTAAGGTGCGCAACTGCGCACCGGGCTGCTCCGTTGTAGCAGACAAGGTGCAGCCCTAAGGCGTGCAAACGCACACCGGGCTGCACCACAGTAGCAGGAAATTATAATAATTGTACCCAGAAATATAATACCCTCAGAGAAAATGTAATATAAGAATTTGTAAATAAATGTGTTGATTATTGGTGGCAGTGGCATACGCTACCCCAGCGTAATACCCCACTGCCACCACGACCCCGTATGACCGAAATGTCAGGTAGGGGGATAAAAAAAAAAAAATAATAAAAAAATAATAAAAAAAATAAAAAAAAAAAAAAAAAAAAAAAAAAAAAAAAAGGAGACGTCCGGAAGTTCTGGAAGTTAACAAAGAGCGCGACGAGGAAGTCATCGACCATTCGATTACACGACGGTGATCGGCTTCTAACACCCTCTCACAACCCGAGCTGCTCGCAGATTACTACAATCAAGATATAATGTCTCGGACCATCACAAACTCCACACCAGACATGGACCAGGGGAAAAATTTCATGTTCGTCAGCCCTAAACAGCTGAAAGCCATTCTGAGAAGAACAAATGGTAACCGAGCACCTGGCCATGAAGAGGTTCAGACAATCCTGTTGAAGCAGCTCCCCAGGAAAGGGCTAGCTCATCTCACCAACCTGTACAACTCGTGCCTCCGATTGAGATACTTCCCCGGGAAATGGAAACATGCCATCCTGTTTCCGCTGCTAAAACCAGCCAAGACAGGGGATATAGAAGAACATTATAGGCCCATTAGCCTATTACCACACCTCGCAAAGGTCTTCGAGAAAATTATCCTTAATTATCTTAGAGACTTCTGTGAGGAGAGCTCCGTTATCCCCTATGAACAAACTGGCTTTCAAGCACACCTCAGTACTGAACACCACCTCATGAAACTACAGACTGAGGTGTGCAGAGACTTCAACAGAAACGCAGCGACAGCTATGATTTCTATAGACTGCACAAAAACATTCGACTCCGTGTCTCACGGCATTTTATGTCGCAAGCTAGCGGATCTCGATTGCCCAGAACAGCTCTATAGTATCATAATGTCTTTCCTAAATGAACGGAGCCTAGCTGTACGGGTTCGTGATCAGCTCTCCAGAACTATCCTACTCACATGTGGTGTCCCACAAGGAGCTGTGCTATCTCCTGTCTTATTTTCAATTTATACTGCTGATGTAGTTGGTAAAAACTACAGAACAGCGACGATCGCCGCTTACGCAGATGATATCGCCATCTACAGCTGCAGTATGAGCGCTAAGGCTGCACTACAACAGGCCGAAACTGTGTGTCAAGAAGTTGTTCAACAACTGCAGCACCTCAACATCCAGGTAAACCCAGCTAAGAAGGACTGCGTAGTGTTCGTCTTACAGAAGGGGAAAAAATCAAAACTGCCAAAGAAACTCCAAGTGGCAAACACCACCCTAAAACCATCTAATACCATAGTATACTTAGGTATCAGACTGGACCGACATATGACACTTTCAGCCCACTGCTACTCTAAAGCCCGTACGATCAGAAGAACATCGTCACCTTCATCACCTACTACTATCTCCCGTCTTATCACTAAGACTAAAAATTAAAATATACAAAAGTATTCTGAGACCTGCACTACTGTATGGAGCTCCACTCTTCACCCGCCTCCGTGACGGAACACAGCGCCACCTACAAAAGTTCCAGAATACGGTATTGAGGAAGATGGTGCGGTCTACGTCGATGACGAAAATGAAGCCGGAACAACTCCATGAATTCTTTGACTTACCGACAGTGCCTGAATTCATCAAACGCAGACACATAAAATTTTTTGATTCACTAAATACATTGACCAACCCCCTCTTCAAGACCTTAACACCAGCGTCAGCCCCTGTTGTACGTTGGCAACAACAAATGCTAGAATATGTTTAGAACAATATGATATAAATTAAGTAGTTATAAGATTAGTTTTAAGTAAAAAGTAGAACACTTAAGTGTGCCCCAGCACTTAAAAATATCAAGCAAATTGTAAACTCAAACCTATCGCAACTCAAAGACTCCTTAAAATGTAGTAATACTACAGAAAAAAACATGTAAATATAAGTATAACCAAAAATATTCAAAAGGGGTTTTGAAAAAAAGAAAAAAAAAAAACACTTCTAGAAACGAACTAACTTTATTATCTTTTCTACCTGGTATATATAGATACAGAGTTGTTGATATACAATACTTAACTTATCTTTAAGAGTTACATACATGTTGTTGTTGTTTTCATCTTATATATCGCTAACTCCCTCCCTCCAGTTCCTTCACATGGAGGAACTCATAAACTAAATTAAAACATCTGCTTGTCTTAAACTATAACTATATAACAGAATGTTTCTATGCTTACTCTAGTTTCAAAACTACTACATAGCTATAGTAACAGCAAACAAACAAACAAAAAATCTGTACCACTTCTTACATTGGTTAATTGGTAATTTACCTTTCCTTTTTTATACAACTATATTAGAAACATAAAAAGTAAAAATATAAAGTAAAACATTCGTTCCGTTACGATGTGTCCTCCTGAGCGCCAGGCTCGAGTTCTGACGCTATCCTTGGTACGCTTAGTTCTTCAAGGTGAACCGTACGCGATCGAAATGGGTAGTTCACATCCCAGATAGTAAACAAATATCATTTTCCCTTATCGTTGTGACTTTATAGGGACCTTCATAACGCGCGGCCGTTTTGTTTCTTGCGGTCCTCAATCGCCTATACACAATTGTCAATAACGGTAATAGACCCTTTTTATATACTACAGGCCGGTTATTTGCCTTATCCACCCGAGTCTGTTTCTCGCGGATCAATTTTTCCCTGATTCTTGCCCATGTTTCTCTGCGCTCAACTCTCGCCTTGTATAGTTTCGCTCTTAGCTCGGCGTTATTAGTTGTGATGAGGTCTCCACTGTCGCGTCGCCTTTGTCCAAAAACGATTTCCAACGGAGATAACCCCGTCGCTGCATGGATCGTGTTATTATATGCGATCACCGCGCGTGGCCGTATGGGTCGAGGTTACGTCTGTGGCGGACGCTAAGTGGTGGGAGCAGACAGCTGAGTCGAGCTGTGGTGAGGGAGCGCCGCCTCCCACTCCCACCGGCCGGCTATAAATAGGTGATGAGCACGTTGAACAATGTGCTTCAACAAGTTTTCTCAGGAACAAAACATGGATAGACATTCTATCATTAATTATAACATAACAGGGCTCGCAAAGCGTAAGCTCGATGTGGAATCCCTCCTGGCCTCTCACAGGCCATCAGTTGTCGCACTCACAGACACAAAACTTAATACGAATACACTTTCACGGTTATCACACTTACAGACTAGACTCACAAACCCCCGCACAAGGAGGCGTCGCACTTCTGGTGCGTTCTGACGTCCCCTCTAAACTTATAAACAATAACACACTCAATGACGAAAAACACACAGCCGTCACTGAACAAGTAAAACTTAAACACACATACAAAATCACATGTATATAAAGAAGACCGGGAGCACAACTCGACACTTTCAAAACACTCTTACGGGAAACCGAAACAGACAGCATATCATCGTAGGGGACCTAAACGCTAAACATCACACTTGGAATTGCACAAAGCCAAATGCATTAGGTACTCACCTCACTAAAACAAAATACACAGTCATACACCCCAACGCCTACACATACAGACATCACTCAAACCCAGCGTACGCATCTACACTCGATATGTTACTCACACAACAATCACACAGATTCACAGATTGCACAACAATAGAATTCAGTGACAACGACCACATCCCCGTTATCTATCACCTCGGCCGTGACACAACAAGAATCCCACCAAGAGAACACAAATACAACTTTACACAGGCAGACTGGAAACTATACAAGAACACAGTCTACTACACTAACACACCCAACATCACACCTCTCACAAACACTCAAGACATAAACAATGCCATAAACACCCTCCAAAACATCATACGCGATGCCGCCTACACCTCGATACCCACGTTCAACCCCACTCCCATTCACCTACGCCAGCCACCAAAACACATACTCGCACTAATTAAACAGAGAAACAACATAAAAAATTGCTGGTATAGGACTAAAGACCCAACATACAGACCTATCATAAACAGTCTCACCAGACAAATCACCTTTCCAATGTCGCAGTGTAAAACGTCCCTCTGGCACGAACAATTACGCCGTACCCATTACGACCCCAAAAACATCTGGAAACTAGTCAGGAGCCACAACACCAAATCAAAATCGGTGAGAATATAACGAGGCGATGAGCTTCTCACTCCCGCAGATCAGGCTACCATACTTGCTGACTACTATGTCGATAGAGACTCAGCACGTACCACCACCATCTACAACCACAGTCCACCGACTGATATAACACAAACTATATTCTCATCCTATAAAGAACTGACTGCAA
The DNA here is from genome assembly GCA_948150685.1 of Rhaphigaster nebulosa. Taxonomy (NCBI): domain Eukaryota; kingdom Metazoa; phylum Arthropoda; class Insecta; order Hemiptera; family Pentatomidae; genus Rhaphigaster; species Rhaphigaster nebulosa. Next base: position 10,372,082 of record OX411307.1, read on the forward strand.
CCCTGAGAAATACGAAGGGAAACAAATCAACAGGAGAGGGCAATATACCCTATGTCCTACTCAAACAACTCCCCAGGGAAGCCCATATGTTTCTCCTCAATATTTTCAACTCATGCACACGCCTGAGACACTACCCTACTCAGTGGAAACATGCTATAGTTGTTCCACTTCTCAAACCCAAAAAACGAGGAGCGGCACCGGAAGATTACCGGCCCATCAGTCTCCTAAACCACGTCTCAAAAATATATGAGAAACTTATTCTTATCCACATCCGAAAATACTGCGACACACATGACATCATCCCCCCGGAACAAACCGGGTTCTCTCGCGGCGTTAGCTGCTATCATTACGTAGCAAAACTACAGTATGATACAGCTAAAAACCTCAATAAAAATCTTGCTACAGCAATGATCTCATTAGATTGCACTCCACCTTAATTTATCAACTCCGGCTTCACCGATTCCCGGACCAACTGGTCGACATAATTGGCTCATACCTCAGTGGCCGGACATTTTCTGTCCGTGTCAAAACTGAGATCTCCACCCCGCGCCCAGTTACCTGTGGTGTTCCCCAGGGCTCGGTCCTTGCGCCAGTCCTTTTCAACATATATACAGCCCATATAGTAGGGCAAAAGATTGACGATGTTCAAATCGCTGCATATGCTGATGACATTGCAATATACACAGCAAGCATGAATGCAGACCACGCCATGCGCAAGGCTGAAACAGTAGCCCAAAAAATCACAGACCAACTTAAAAACATTAATATCCACATAAACACACAAAAAACAGATGCAATCCCATTTTCATACAAGAAAACACTCAAACAACAACCAAAACTGAATGGGCAAACCATTCAGAGCAAAAGACAACTCACATACCTCGGTATGAAATTGGAATCACACCTATCATTTACAGCTCACACAAAACACAGGATACAGATAGCCAAAGCCACTACACACCAACTAAATCACTTACGCTATTCACCAGGGCTGTCGCTCAGACTCAAGATCCTGATCTACAAAGCCATCCTTAGGCCTACACTGCTTCACGGTGCCCCCATCCTGCAATATCTATACCCCTCAGCCCTGAAGTCTCTCCAAACATACCAAAACAGCTTCCTACAAAAAATCACAAAACGAACATCTCTCGAAAGACGGAACATGGCACACATTCACAATGAATTACAACTCGACACTGTTCAACAGCACATCACAAGGAGACACATAAAGTTCTTTGACAACATCTCTGCCTCATTTAACCCACTCTTCCGCGCCATCACCCCTTCCTCCCTTCCTGCCAGATGGCAGGGCCGAAAGGGACCACTCAACCCGGTCAACACCATACTTTAATCCGCTTCTAAAGCACCCCCACTCCCAATATCCTATCCCATCGTCCCGTCCTGCCTACTTCCTAGTCCCACCCCAGCACCACTCTCTTATATCCATCCTTTGTAAATATAACCATGTAAATATTGTAAATATTATCATTATTAATCTTGTATATAGTTTTTAGTAGTAGGTATTTTTTATTTAACAAACAACTAGAAGAGGACCCTCACCTCTAAATAATGAGAAAATTTCCCTGACTGGGAAATATCATTCCAATTGTATATATTCATCAGACCTTCAAATACCAACAGATAGTAAAAGGTGAAGTACATCCAGTTTTTAATTTATCTAATTATTTGTTTTATTAATCTTCTTTTTTGTTTTAGGGATTAGAAAAAAAAAAAAAACAGCAGCCACGCAATAGTCAACAGAAGAGTCGCCAGCTAGCAGCCAAAGTGATAACATAGTAGTGTCTACGTTACGGTCCGTCTCTTTTCAGTGACAGTTCTAGTTTCTGTGTTCTAACGGCTTTAACGGTTTTGGCTGTTGCGATCTTTTGTGTCTATCCTTACATCCTCAGGATGTAAGGATTCTGTGAGTACTAGTTTTTAAGTTATTGTACTTAATTTGTTTATTGTATTATCTGTAATTGTATATTTTAATAATCATGACCATTGAAACAATGGAACACGACGACGGACCTCAATCAACTGACTCTACTACACAAGCTACACCAGATAACAACACGCAAACAAACACTACACAAATACATAAATCAAAATCACTTAAGAGACACAACACTCTCGACGCGGAAGGTTTTATTACACCCAAGCGTAAAATCACTGTAAAACCCAGGCCAACACACGCCGCCATCACACCCACTCAAACATCCAACACCTTCACACCACTCATTAACACCCAACCTTCTACTAGCACGGCCAATATTACACCACTAACAACGGCCAACACTACAAACACCAAAATATACAACCCCCCCCCCATTATAATCAGGCCAGCCATATCAGCGGTTGAGCTTAAAAACTCATTCCTTAATAACGGAATTGAGAACTTTTCCATACGTTCCACCAAGGTCGAGACAAAAATATTCGTCTCAACCAAGACTGACTATGACAATACGATCGAACTACTAAACGATAACAAGGATATTGATTACCATTCATATGCTCCTCGGGGCACAAAACCACTCAAAAAGTTTATAGTAAAAGGGTTTGATTTAGATCACTCCCTAACATCATTACACAACGCATTCCAGACCCGTCTTCCTGGGTTTAAATCCATATGGAGAATGCGAAAGACCAATCCAAACGGTGTTAAAACCGAACTATCCTTCCTTATACTGACGATAGAACATAATGTCACACTCAAAGACATAGATAAAGTGGGTGCAATAGACCACATGATCTATTCAGTCGAAAAAATGAAAAACATTGCTGGCCCCAGGCAGTGCCATAACTGCCAGGAATTCGGCCATACCAAAAACTTCTGCGGGCGCATCATCAAATGCGTACGCTGTGGTGATAACCACGAACCAGCACAGTGTCCCCAAAACATTCCCCCAAAGTGTGCAAACTGCGGTGGCCCACATGTGGCCTCTTATCGCGAATGCCCTATTAGGGTCAAACTTATTAAGACCAAGGTGCAAACAAAGGTCATCAGACCTAACATAACTCAGCAGACCGCATCTAGCGCTGATACCACCACCTTCGACCCACGCTCCTATGCAGGGGTTGTTTTTAACGGACCACTAGCCCCATCGGCCCCACCCCAACCCTCCCAATCGTCCACGGATCAACCCCATGGGTTGATGGCCTGGTGTCCATGTTCAGCGACATGTAGACGATGATGCACACCCTGATGAGCACGTTGAACAATGTGCTTCAACAAGTTTTCTCAGGAACAAAACATGGATAGACATTCTATCATTAATTATAACATAACAGGGCTCGCAAAGCGTAAGCTCGAGCTAGAATCCCTCCTGGCCTCTCACAGGCCATCAGTTGTCGCACTCACAGACACAAAACTCAACAGACAAACACACATACACTTTCGCGGTTACCACACATACAGACTTGACTCACAAACCCCCGGACACGGTGGCGTCGCACTCCTGGTGCGTTATGACGTCCCATCACGACTGGTAAACAACAATACACTCAATAACGAAAAACATACAGCAATCACCATACAAGTCAAACTCAAACACACATAAAAAATCACATGCAGATACAGGCGTCCAGGAGGAACACTTGACACCACCAAGTTACTGCTACAAGAAACTGAAACCGACAGACAACATATCATTGTAGGAGACCTCAATGCCAAACATCACACCTGGAACTGCAGTCGACCAAATGCATTAGGAAATCATCTGACAAAAACAAAGTACACTATTATTCATCCAAATGCATACACATTCAGACATCACTCAAACCCGGCATACACATCCACACTGGATCTTCTACTCACACAACAATCACACAGATTCACACACTGTACAACATTGGAATTCAGTGACAATGACCACATTCCCGTACCATACCACCTCGGTAGGGACGCAACAAGAACCCCACCCACTCACCACAAATACAATTTCCAACAAGCAGACTGGAAACAATACAAAAATACAGTATACACTAACATACCCAACATAACACCACTCACAAAAATCCAAGACATAGACACTGCCATAGGCACACTACAAAACATCATAAACGAGGCAGCCACTACAGCCATACCCACATTCACCCCAACTCCTATATACCTGCGCAAACCACCGGCACACATACTTACACTCATCAAACAACGAAATAACATTAAAAACTGCTGGTACAGCACCAAAGACCCCACATACCGACAGATCATAAGCAGTCTCACTAGACAAATCACTTCCCTAATGTCACAGTGGAAAACATCCTTATGGCATGAACAACTCCGCCGTACCCACAGCGATCCCAAAAACTTCTGGAAGTTAGTCAGAAGTCATAACACCAAATCCAAATCGGTGAAAATACAGCGTGGGATGAGCTTCTCACTCCCGCAGATCAGGCCAACATACTTGCCGACTACTATGTAGAACGTGACAAAGCACGAACAGTCACAACATATCATCATATCCCACTGGCTGATACTGCACATAACAGTATCTTCTCCACATATAAAGAACTGACTGCAACCATGAGAAAAACGAGGGGAAACAAGTCAACAGGAGAGGACAATATCTCTTATGTCCTACTCAAACAACTCCCCAGAAAAGCCCATATGTTTCTCCTCAACATCTTCAATTCTTGCTCACGCCTCAGATACTACCCCACTGAGTGGAAACATGCTATCGTCGTTCCACTCCTCAAACCCCGAAAACGAGGAGCGGTACCGGAAGAATACCGGCCCATCAGTCTCCTCAACCATATCTCAAAAATATATGAGAAACTTATTCTTACCCCTATCCGCAAACACTGTGAATCACATGATATCATCCCCCCGGAACAAACCGGGTTTACCCGCGGCGTTAGCTGCTATCACCATGTAGCCAAACTACAGTATGATGCAGCCAATAACCTTAATCGAAACCTGGCCACGGCAATGATCTCTCTAGATTGCACGCAGGCTTTTGACTCTGTATCCCACTCCACCCTAATTGATAAACTCAGGCTTCACCAATTCCCGGACCAGCTGGTCGACATTATTGGATCCTATATCAGTGGCCGGACTTTCTCTGTACGTGTCAATTCTGATATCTCTGCCCCCCGCCCAGTCACCTGCGGTGTCCCACAGGGCTCTGTCCTTGCGCCTATATATATATATATATATATATATATATATATATATACAGCCCATATAGTAGGGCAAAATATTGACGATGTTCAAATCGCTGTGTATGCTGATGATATTGCTATATACACAGCAAGCATGAATGCAGACCACGCTATGCGCAAGGCCCAAACTGTAGCCCAACTGATTACAGAACAACTACAAAACATAAACATACACATCAACACGCAAAAAACTGACGCCATTGTATTCTCTTACAAGAAAACACTCACTAAACAACCTAAACTAAACGGTCAAACAATACAGAACAAATGACACCTCACATACCTCGGTATGAAACTCGAAACACATTTATCATTCACAGCTCACATAAAACACAGAACACATATAGCCAGAGCCACAGCACACCAACTCAAACACCTACTCTACTCACCAGTGCTGTCACTCAGACTCAAAATCCTAATATACAAGGCCATACTCAGACCCACACTACTACACGGTGCACCCCTCCTTCATCACCTATACCCCACAGCCCTGAAGTCCCTCCAAACATTTCAAAATAGCGTGCTACAGAAGATCACAGAACGAACGTCACTCGAAAGACGAAACATGAAACTCATACATAACGAACTACAATTAGATACTATACAACAGCACATCAGAAGGCGACACGTCAAATTCTTTGACAACCTCCCCGCTTCCTTCAACCCACTCTTCCGAGCCATCACTCCATCTCCCCTTCCTGCCAGATAGCAGGGTCGTAAGGGCCCAATCAACCCTATCAACATCATCCAACAACCCACTTAAATAGTCTTCTCCCCCTCCCTTTCTCTCACCTACCCCAACTCCCACAATCTCCCCTCCCATCTCCCATCCCCTCCTATCCACCACTTATTTTTATTATTATTATTATTATTAATGTTTTATATTTTTTTGCACTATTACGAGTCACGAGGAGGCCCCTCACCTCAGATTCATTAGAGAAATCCTAATAGGAAACGATGATCCCAGGTATGTATATAGATGATCCACCTTCAAATACTCACAGGTAGAATAAGGTAATGTATGTATTCTGAATCATAGTTTTTACTTGCATGATGTTATAATGTTACTAATTTTATGTTTTTTCTTTTGTTTGAGAGAACCGGAAAAAAAAAACAGCAGCCACTCCTGACCCAGGAGCGGCGCAGTGCCTTGACTGCTCTACCATCCGCGCCGCCCATCCTTCTCCTTTAGCTTACGGCCTTCTTTGTGAGAAGCAAACTAGGCTACCTTCTTCTTTTTCACCTCATCCTTTTACTGAAGGCAGTGCGGTCTTAATCGGCCAAGTCTTCAACCCGCCAGTGAAGCTCTGATATGCTCAGGCGGGGGTTCCATCTCCGAAACGGTGCGATCCTAATCGGCCTAGTTTCCAACTTACCGGTGAGGCTTTAATCAGCTGAGGTCAGGTGCTCCTCTCCTAAACCGATACAGTGAGGCTCTGATCAGCCGAGTCTCAAACACGGTCGTGAGGTGCTCATCCACCGAGCCGTGGGAGCTACCTTCGGGTTGCTCATCCCTCCCTGAGCGTATTGTACGAGCACGCATAGTACCTGGGCCCTTCTGGTTCTAGAGGAAATCAATAAACGCAGACCCAGAGTACACTGGTGACCCCGACGTGATCACACCGTCACCCGGCGTGATCAACCGTCACCCGACGTGATCAACCGTCACCCGACGTGATCAACCGTCACCAGACGTGATCAACCGTCACCCGACGTCATCTTTCACGACGTGATAGCGTCGTCACCGCCTAGGGAACGCAACCCGCAAGACTCAGCTGTGTCAGCTGACTTACATACTTAGGAAGCACCATGATGTCCGACCCTCCCCAGCCACAAGACGAAGACATGGATGACACAATAACAAGGCAACAGCTAGAAGAAGCACTCGCTCGACTGCAACCAGGCACTTTCCCAGTATTTGAATCACCGTCCAGCACCGCCAGCACCGTCACACGCTCCGGATCCTGAGGTCTCAGCGTTTAGAGGTGCTACTAGTCGCCTGCCGGCTTTCTGGAAACCGAACCCGAAACTTTGGTTCGCGCAGCTCGACTGCGTCTTCAGCTCATCCAAAATAACCTCGTCGATTATTAAATATGAAGCGGTAGTATCCGTCTTGGACATGGAGATCCTTAAGCAGGTATCAGACATCATTACGAGCCCCAGTAAGACACCCTACGAGACCCTTCGAGATCGCCTGATCAACATTTACGGCGACTCAGAGCGTAGGAGAATCCAGCAGCTTTTGGAAGGAGTAGAATTATGCAACCAAAGACCCATACAACTCCTCAGGCAAATGCAGATGCATGCAGGTAACATCGTCAGTGACACTGTCGTCAAGACGTTATGGCTACGGATCCTTCCACGCACTATGCAGGAAATTCTCGCAGCCACAGGACTTGAAGACCTAGATAAAATAGCAGCCTGTGCCGACAAGATAGCCGAAGTAGAGAAACCAGAAGCATTCGGAATTAAAAATACAGCAGAACAGCTCGAAAGATCCATGGTCCAACAACCAAACATCTCAGAGTTCATTCAAGCCATGGAGCGTATGGAAGCTAAGTTAGCCAGCCTTAGTAGACAGCCTCGATCAAGGCAGAACAGTTATCGAGATAACACTGATCAGCGCCACCAGCGTAATCGATCAAAATCTCGCTCAAAGCTCTGCTTCTGTCATCAGAGGTTTCACAACAAGGCGCGCAAATGCGAGAAACCATGTGCTTGGACTTCTGCGAAATCTGGCCAGGAATCTTTAAACGAAAACAAGTGATGGGTGAGGCAGCATCCATCACACCGCAATCCCACCGCCGACTCTTTCTCACGGATGTTAGCACTGGGCAGAGATACCTCGTGGATACTGGTGCATCTATATCGCTAGTACCGAGACTGCGCAGTAAGCGCCTCAAGCCCACGGATTTCGACCTGTTCGCGGCCAACAACACCATTATCCACACCTATGGAGAAGACAAGCGGGAACTCAACCTCGGTCTTCGAAGGCCATTCCGTTGGACTTTTGTCATCGCCGACGTGAGCCGAGCAATCCTGGGCGCCGACTTTCTCTGCCACCATCAACTTCTCATCGACATGCACAACAAAAGGCTAATCGACGGGAAGACTGGCATGTCGCGACGAGGCTGGATATCAACTCTATCAGTCCCAGCGATCGCAACAATCCCAGAAAGTTGTCCCTACGCCCACCTCTTACGGGAATTCCCCAATCTCACGGTCCCCTGGCCTATCCGAGGACCACACCGTGCGCAAGTCGAACATGTCATAGAGACTACTGTATGTATGTACGGTAGCAACACCCTTTGGCCTATTAGAATACTGCCAGATGACATTCGGCCTCCGAAATGCAGCGCAAACCTTCCAATTTTTTATAGATGACATTATGCGCGGACTGGACTACATTTTCCCGTATATGGATGACTTCATCATAGCTTCCAGGACACCACAGGAGCATGAGGAACATCTCCGGGAAATCCTTAAAAGACTGAACGAAGCTGGCCTATCACTAAAGCTTGCAAAATGCCGAAAGTAGACTTTCTCGGCTACCATGTAGACGCTACAGGTATCAAACCTCTGCCACACAAAGTCCAGACCATCATTAATTTCTCGCGGCCGGACAACATCTCAAAGCTACGAACATTTCTGGGAATGCTAACCTTTTATAGGAAATGTCTCCCTAAAGCAGGATAGATCGAGGGACCTCTTCATCAGCTCACACACAACTGAAAGAAGAATGACAAAACTCCTATTGTTTGGACACAAGAGACCCTGTCAGCCTTCGAGGAAAGCAAACAGAATCTCGCCAACGCAGCAAAGCTTTATCATCCAGCATCAAACGGAGAAGTCTCCCTCGCATGTGACGCATCGGATAAAGGAATATGAGGTGTACTCCAACAAAAGAAAAATGGCACCTGGCAGCCCCTCGGTTTTTTCTCAAAATCTTTAACTGCGGCACAAAGTAATTACTCGACTTACGATCGAGAGTTACTAGCTATTTATGAATCTATAAAATACTTCAGGCCATTAATTGAAGGTTTACAATTCAAGATCATTACGGATCATAAACCACTAGTCCACGCCTTTCAGCAGAAGCCAACATCAGCAACACCACAAAGAATCCGCCAGCTGAATTTCATAAGCCAATTCACAAGGGATATAATCCACCAACCAGGAAAGGAAAACATCGTTGCAGACGCGCTTTCCCGGATAGACGAAATCAACCTTTCCGAAGATCTTGCAGTCTTGGCAGATGCTCAAAGTAAGGACACAACAGTAGAAGAGCTTATGAGAAACCCTCAACTTCAAATGAAGCTAGTAAGACTGCCAGGAACAGATGAGTCCATCTTGTGTGAAATGTCAACGCCACAAGCCCGGCCATACATTCCGCCGGAACTGAGACGCGCCACATTAAACCGCCTTCACCAGCTCAGCCACCCTGGCGTCAGGGCGACCAGGAAACTCATACCACAGCGCTATTTCCGGCCCAACATCAACAGCGACGTTGGAACTTGGGCGAAAACCTGCGTGTCATGCCAGAAAGCCAAAATACACCGGCATACAGTCACACCGTTGGGAAAATTTAAGCCGACCTACAGATTTCACCATGTACACATGGATATCGTAGGCCCACTCCTTCCCTCGGACGGATATCGGTATCTTCTCACCATGGTGGAAGCGCAACCAGGTGGCCCGAGGCAGTACCTATTAAGGATATTACAGCAGAAACAGTCGCTCAGGCCTTCTACTCAACTTGGATAGCTAGATTCGGTATACCTTGGCAAATCACTACCGACCAAGGACGCCAATTTGAGGCAGATCTCTTCCGTCGCCTCAGCGCCCTACTCGGTATAACCAAAAAGAGAACAACCGCGTATGTTGTTGCGGCATTTTGATGATAAAAATATTTAAAAAAATTAATAGCCCATTTTAAAGAAAAACAGCACAAATTCGTCCATAAAACAAGCTTCGGACCATGGTATTATTTTAAAAAGGATAAACAGGGTTTTAAAATTTAGACAGAGTTTTTGGCTACAGGATTACATAGTGTGCAACACCGAATTTAGGAAAAATGCCAAAAACGAATTCGAGATGGATCAAATAAAATTTTATATAAATGCTATCTTCGGAAAAGCAATGGAAAACATTAGAAAAATAATAGATATAAAATTAGTTTTCAACCCCAACACTCTGCAAAAGTTAATTAATAAACCGTATTTTAAAGACAGAACGATTTATAGCTAAAATTTAGCTGCGGTGCATATGGAAAGAACATAACTAAATTCTGACAAGCCCATATACGTCGGTATGGTAATTTTAGATTTGTCGAAAACGATAATAGTAGGAAAATATGGTAACGACAATATTCGGTTAATGTATATGGATGGATACGGACTCTTTTGTTTATTTTATTCAAACGGATGACTTATATAAGGATATTTTACAAATGAAAGACCGTATGGATACATCGAATTATCCGACTCACCACCCATGTTACTCATTAGATAATAAAAAAGTAATGGGCAAATTTAAGGATGAGACGAAAGGGAGGTACATAGAAACTTGTATAGGCCTCAGACCAAAAATGTATTATGTAGGAATAGCGGGGATAGAGATTAAAAAAAAGTGAAAAGAATAGATAAATACGTAGTGAAAAAACATATAACTTTTAATGATTTTTTAACTCGTTTGAAAGAATACAAATTATTCAGACATAAAATGACACAACTAAGATCTCGTAAACATGTCATATCCTCCGTCGAAATCATTAAATTATCATTGTCCCCTTATGACGACAAACGCGTGATATTAGAAGATGGAGAGACGACTCTGGCGTTCGCTCATAGTAAGTTAAAGGATTGATTATCATCAACGGCCTCTGGCGAGGCATCGATTTGCTCGTGAGCCGTTGAATGAATGGCCTCTGGCCATTAATTTTAAATTTTAAATTTAAAATTAAATTATAAATTTAAAATTTATAATTATAAATTATATTAATATATAATTAATATATAATTATTATATTAATTATAAATTATAAATTTAAATTAATTAAATAATTTTAAATTTAAATTTTCTTTTTTACATGATTTTATTCTAGATTATTTTTAGCTACATTTTAAGTGTTTTATATTATTTTGAACAGGATTTTATTCTAAATTGTTTTGAACTACAATCTGTTTTAGCTTAATTTTAACTGGATTTTTTATTTATTTCACCCTATTAAGTTTTTAATATCAAATACATTATTAGTTTGTGGGAGGTGTGTTGGATAATCTATTTTTAATGTATCTTAATCTATTTAACTATTACTTTTTCTTTAATTTTAGCGGTTTTTATTAATTTTTATAAGTTATTTTAGCTCTTCTATTAATTTTAAGATTTTTATTGATGTATCCATTGTTCTACTATTTTGTTTATTAATTTTATTGCTGGTTTCATCTGTATCCATTACATATATACTTTTTATCCTAATTTTTATTAATCTTCTGTTACAATTTATTTATCATTTTTTCAATATTTTTCCAACATCACATTTTAGTGGTTTTTAATAATTTTAGCGGGATTTTTAGTAATTTTAACTGTTTTTATTATTTTTGAAGGTTTTTTTTAATCATTTTTTGTATGTTTTGTTTTTTCCAACATCGAATTTTAGTGGGTGAGGGGGATTTATAGTAATTTTGACAGCTTTTGGTTTTTTGTTTTCTTTTATTGATTTTAACTGTTTTTATTATTATTAACTGCCTTTTTTATTTTTAACCATTTTTATCATTTTCCTATGGGATTTTTTTACAACATTGAATTTAGCGGGTTTTATTGATTTTGGTATTTTTATTAACTTCCAATAGTAAAAAATACAATTCGCTTATAATACCATGGTTAACGTTTCAACCGAATCCATCTTCTTTTAATTCATCGATAATATCTTCTGAGTACGTCTTTTACTGGTTAGACTCCAGCCTTCGATTTTTAGCGTACTTTTTTATTTTTTAGTATCTTTTATCACCTTTTACCTGTTTTAGCATGTTGTTGTTTTGTTTTTTAGCCTAGTAGCCGTTTTTAATCAATTTTATCTGATGTTTTTATTATTGATTTTATCTTTTATTTTAACGGTTTTTATTGGTTTCAGTATGTATTTATTGATTTATTTTAGATATTTTATATTTATTTTAATGATTTTAGATATTTTTATACTTGATTTTAGCAATTTTATTGATTTTGAACGGTATTTTTATTAACTGTAGTTACTTTAGCATCTTTTATTCTAGTTTGTAAGTCCCAGGGATGTATGGAATATGGAATACATACATCCCGCACTAGTTTGTAAGTTCCAGGGTGTATGGAATATTGAGTGCATACACCCAATCCCACAGACAACTCGATCCTTGCAGAGCAATATATTTTACAATATATTATACCAGGAACCCAAATGGTCAATGAAAAACCGAAGATATGTTTTTATATCATTAGTACACATATGGGTTCCTGACAGTCCTAAGTCTGTGAAAAAGCTTGAAGGAATCTGTATTGCTCACGTACCTAAATTTACTACTCTTCGACTACATTTGATGTTTTCAAGTCAAACACCTGACGTGAATGAGTATATAAACAGCTGTTACATTTTTTATTTTCATTCAATCTTCATCATGCGTTTGTTGAAGCAACATTCATCATTCGATATAGCGAATATAGAGGTATGCCCACATCAGGATGGTGAAGGATTCAAGCACGGGTCCTTGTTTCCGAATAGTATAAGATGTTTGATTTGCTGACCGTCTCACTGTGGTACAACCAGGCAACTGTTGTACAACACAAACGGATTGAATTTTGAGAATGTTTACCTGTTTAGTAATTCACTTCATCAACCTAAGTAAAAACACTTAGGTTGTACTAACGTTCTATAAAATTTCGAAGACTTCGGTTTCTACCCATTCGATAATAATTTAAACATTCCACATCCGAACGATGCTGCTCCGAATTCGGTACTTATTTTTGATGATATCGCTTGTGATAAGCAAGATCGTGTGAGAGCATATTTTGGCATGGGGAGACATAGAGGGCAAGGCAGCTTCTATCTTTACAACGCGAACTTACTTATATTATTCAGACAGGATAATCTCAGTGCCAGAAGAATATACGAGGACCATGTTATTACGGTATGACGTTTTCTGAATTTAAAAATATATGCTCAGAATGTTGGAATACTAAATACGGGTTTATGGTGATTGATAAAGATCGAGATTTGGACAATGGTCGATACTGCAAGGGATTCGACACATATATAATCGTGTAGCCCCTCTTCCCTCAGTTCGCTATCGACCATGGATGAAGCAACATCTTATGCGGCAGCTAAAGAAACCGAAAAAATTCGGAAGGTTATTTACGAAAAATGTAAGAATTTGAAACGAAAAAGGGAGGAGACAGAAGAGTACCTGAAGAAAAAATATAAATCTTTGATAAAATCGTTACAATCGTTCGTGGGGGATAGTTCTCGAAAACCAGTAGTATCATTTGTTTCTACTAGTCAGCCTATTGTAAAAAAAGAGGAAGAAACACCTACTCATCCCCTCGATATGAACCTACCACCTCATGAGTCGACACCTCCATCAAATATTTTGATTTATCCTTTAACGACCGAGACCTGCCCCAAGTTTAAGTCGTCTACACCTCTGCCTACTCTACCCGGGCTTAGAACAGATGTATTAGATCTTTTTTCGTCACCAGCCACTTATGAGAGTACTTCACCTTTAGAAGAAATCAGCCAACACGCTTCTACACCCCAAGGTGTAAAAACTGTTTTTAACTATTTAGACCAGATCCGTAAAAAGGCTACAAAATATATACTCAAATTCACCACAAATCAGACCGACGATTTGAATCAGATTTATGGAATCTGCTATAACGGGGAAAATTTCACTCTCTGTGACATGGTTATATTCATCGAGAAAGATTGGTTGGATGTGGTTGGGTCTCTGTATAGAATTACTCTAGGGCTTGCAGAGCTATTGTTCTTTTAAGACCCCGATATGGCTAAAATTCAAGAAGACGATAAGCATAATTATAAAATTATTTTAACAAAAACTAATGCTCATAAAATGAATTATAGCACCACGGGATCATTGAATGTTCAAAAAGGGGACCTAAAATACCGGAAAGTAATCGTTAAGCTTTTCCCACCCAAGGAAAAAATCAAAGGAAAAGATTATAAATGTGAGGACCCTAATCATATAGTTGAAAAATTGAAATTTTTACTGGAGTCTCACGGCCCGGAAATACAGATTCTGAAGATTGAAAAAAAGACTTCGAAAGATGGGTATAATATTATAAAGAGTGGTAGGGAGGAGATATTATTCCATTGCGTCAACAGATCTCGACCATGTCGGATATCAAGAAACAGGTAGTCGAGGAATTACATAAACCGGTGAGACGATCCTTTCTTAGAAGGAAGGTAATTCTAAATGGTCTAATGGTCGATACATTTTAGCTGCAATTGACAGTTTTTTCTAAATTCCCGTGGCTATTTCCATTGAAATCAAAGTGCGGGGGAGAAGTAACGTCAGCTTTTGAAACGATTCTAGCCCGGTGTGGTAGAAAACCTCGTAACTTACAGTCAGATCGGGGAAGGAGTTCTACAATTCATTTTTCCGAAAATTATTGAAATCCAAACGGATAAACCATTACTCTACTTTTAGTAATATGAAAGCTTGTATCGTAGACAGATTTATACGAACCATAAAAAATAAAATGTGGAAGCGGTTTAGTCTGCAAGTAACATATGAATGGATTACAATGTACGAAGACCTAGTAAAAATATATAACGATACAGTGCACAGAACTATCAAGATGAAACCATCTTTAGCTAAGGGTAAAAAGATTGAAAACATATATTAGAAACTGTATATACGAGTAGTACTAGTCGCGGGGGTCCATTATCGAGTCGAAAACGACCCAAGTATGAAGTCGGCGATTTTGTCAGAATTTCAAAACATAAAGCCGATTTTGCTAAAGGATATCGCCCATCGTGGTCAGCCGAGATCTTTCTAATTTTTTTAAAAGTTTTTTAAATCCTCCAAAAAAAATTAGTGTCATGTTAATTAGTCCAAACTTTGTTCACCGACTCTCATAAGAAGAGTTTCTTTTATATATATATATATATATTGTACCTTTAAAATATACTGGAGTTGGAGCTTATTTTACTGATCCAGTTTATATGGATATTCTCGTAGTAAAGAGAGAATATTTTTAAGGAAAGCGTGAAAGAAGCGTGATAGTGGGACTGGGGATACGGTCGGGTTGAGCGCCCTACATCTTCTGCCTCCACCACCTCAAGCGAGAAGAGCTGAAGAGAGAGCTGACTTTCTCTGCCCATTCCAGTGAATGCCTCCAGCGCAGTAGCCTCTATCTCAGCACACCACCACGCTCCCGAGGTACTCACATATAACAATATTTCATTTTAAATCTTTTCAAAGGTAAACACACTTTACCTTAACTTTACACTTTATCATCAATTCTATTTTTAGGTGCTCAAAATAATAAAGATAATTTTTCAGTGGTTAAGATTGTAATATAAACCGAACAACGGCTCATAGTTTATGCATTACAATTTATTTATAAATCAAAGACAAGAAAAAAAGCATATAAATTGATCGTAACTTCTGAATAAAAATTGCGTATTTTGTAATTTTGTTTCTTCATATTACCAGGGGCTATCAAAATATGTAATACACAAAAACACTCATGTGTGTGTTTATAGTTGGAATTTCTGAAAATTAAAATTTGTTGGCCTATTGCAGCTTTCTTGTATACTTGTTAGTGTACCAACATGGCTATTAGTAATATTACTTACTAATATAATCAAGATTTAGAGGAGTAAATTAAACTGGTTATGGTTTCTTGAAGAACTACTTTACTACTACTTTACTTTCAACACACTGCAGCCTCCCGCCCATGTAAATAATACTTGATTTTTATAGGAATATTAACATGTAATAGACCCTACATATTTCATTTCAGTTACTTATGTTACATGATGTTATATGTTATTTAATGTTATATAATATGTTATATGTTACTTATGATGTTACATGTTATTAAAAAAAAAAAAAAAAAATTAAAATTGTATCATATATTAGATTCTCATTAGATTACTTTCGTTATGCATATTTTTGAGCATGAATGTAAAATGCGGGAACATAGAATATAGATAAAAAAAAGACATATTAATTTTTTTTAATATGATCATGAAAGAATTTGGCTATCCTATTTTTTCACTCGTCATAATTGCTTAAATATTAATGGTCAAATGAGGTAAAAAAAAGTTATTGTTTTGCAAAACTTAATTATTAAATAATCAAGAAAAATGTTATTGTGTTCGTTGAAAATTATATTTTTATTAATTTATAAAACATAAATGAGTAATCGATTTTACATTCTTAGTTTGTCTTATAAATTTATCCAATTTAATTTGTTATTCACGGTAATTACATTTTGCAAATTGAGAGGAATAAGTGAGCCCAATTTATATGTATATGTATATGTATATATATATATATATATATATATATATATATATATATATGTATATATATACATGTATATATATATACATATATATATATGTATATATATATATATATATATATATATATATATATATATATATATATATATATATATATATATATATTCATGTATATATATACATATATATATATATATGTATATATATATATATATGTATATATATATATATATATATATATATATATATATATATATATATATATATATATATATATATATGTATATATATATGTATATATATATATATATATATATATATATATATATATAAATATATATTTATATACATATCATTTCCAACAATTATTTATTTTTTTAACTTTATTGGGTAAATAGATCATAATACGAGTGTTGAAAATGTAAATGTTTCGTTCTTTAATAATTTATTTTTGAAGGGCATTTGTTTTGCAAATGCGATCCCTGCGTATCAGAACTGGGTCCTCTTTTGCACTGGAAAAACAAAATAGATGATATAAAAATGGTCCTAATGTTCGAGTTTCAGGCAATAATTTATGAAACTATCTTATGAAACATTTAGATTTTAAACATTTTATGACCAATTTATCCAATAAAGTGAGAAAAAAAAACTATTAAAAAATAAAAAAAAAGATAAGATCCATTATATAACTCATGACTTATTAATTGGACGTCACTGCTAACCAAGATATAAAATGGAAATACGGAGACGTCAACACAAAAAAGCACAGGATATATTTTAGTTCTTGTTTTTGGGTTGATCGGCTGGCAGGTACTGGCTTTGTTTTCAGACATAGAAGGCTAAAAAGTTTTTTGTTTTACACATAAATCAATAAAAGATTTAGCATTTTTCGTCTAAAGCGATGATGGAATAATATTTCTATCATCAACGTATAAGCACTAACGGAAGTGGAAAATGACAATCAATAGAAAAAAAACTTGTATGATACTTTGTTTTGTTTATTCAATGAATAATACCACGTGCATTACCGTTTATTTTCAAATCACCATAATTCGGTTATTATTTAAAGTAATTAATAATAAGGATTATAATCAGGTCTATAGAATGATAAGCATCAATTTATTAATTATTACAAGCTAATTCCATAGCCAAGTTAATTTATCATACAAAACATTTGACAATTGAGTAAGCGAATGTATGAAATTATGCTCACCGAAAAAAATCAAGAAATAAACGTCTCTATTTATTACAGAATGCAACTATCATCTGCCATTTACTTTCTAAGCCTCAGCTACCTAAACCACCCTTATCACTAGCCTAAATACCTATGTCTTAAAACCTGGTCTCGTCAATGCACATGTGTGTGGGGCGTAGATATTGATTAAAGAAGTGGGAAGTTACTGGTTATGTCATTTAACAGTATTTTTCTTTTTTCAGATAATATAAAAACATGTCTGATGATTGTTACGGAAAGGAATTACCGGAAGAGGTATATAAATTAGCCAAGGAAGATCTGCGGGAGGATGACCTCCTCAAGAAACAATCCTTGGACAGGATGCGGGAATGGTTAGCCAAGAGTTCGGAAATAAAATTTTGTAGAGACGGTAACAATATTTATTAGCCTTACTTTAACTTATTTAGCCTTACCTAAGCTGAGATTAGTTAATAATAACCGATACAGTTAGTTGTTGAGACTCATTTTGTGCGGATCGGATTAAGTGTCCTTTCTGATTTATCAGCAAGTTATTTCTTAGTGATTTTTAGTTTATTTAATTGTTGCTTATATTTTTTTCTTCTTCTTTTATGATATCTCATTTTATTTTAATTTATTGTCACATTACTTTATCAGCGAAAAGCCTTTTACTGGCGTATTGCCCGATAATTTCAAGGTGGTAGACTCTAAAACTTAACACACTACCAAAAGAAAAAAGACTGATGATACAAGTCAAGAATTTAGCGTTTCTATCAATAATAGTTTTGATGCATCATCTGATGATGAGATAATAGATGAAACTTCAACAGATATCGGAACTTCTATACTGCAGCAGCCATCTTCCGGTAAAGGTAAAGCCAGAAAACTTCCACCCATTGTCGTTGATAGTTATATAAAAAAACACGGGGAATCGATAAACTATCTAAAAAATAAATGAAAAAAAGAGTTTGGTGTTAAGTATCGAGGTAACCGCTTAATATTTTACCCCCAATGTAAGCAAGACTATAATTTCATTTTAAACGAGGTTATTTACTCTAAATTAGAACGTCATACCTACACTCCTAAAGAAGGTGATGTAACATTTGCATTAAAAACATGCCGCCTAATATCACCTGTGATGAAATTACTGTTAATCTGATAGATAGTAAGTTTCCCCTACTGATAGTCAACCAAATGATTAAAAAAGTAGGTGAAAATGAAACTGTGAAGATTCCAGTATTTGTTGTAACTTTTAAAAATACTGCTGATATTAAGCAGATAATATCAGTTAAACAAGTTTGCCACTCTATAGTTACGTAGGAACGTTATAAAAATTTGTCGGTAATAACACAATGTTTTAAATGCCAGTCATTTTACCATGTAGCAAAAAACTGCTATAGAAAACCTAAATGTTTGAAATGTGGAGGGAAAAATTTAACAAAAAATTGTACTAATAACCCTAATTCAGTGCCTCAATGTGCAAACTGTGATGGCCCACACCCAGGCTAACTACCGCGGCTGCCGTTTTTTTTAACAAAAAAGAAATCGACAACATTACGGAAAAATGTAGCTGCAGCGACTGTTTTTTATAAAGAAGAAGCTGCTTTTCCTTCACTTCCGCCAACAACTCTTAATCCTTCAGTTTGGGGCCAGCCTAATAACAGCAGAGTAAATTCCCAAATACATTAGCAATCAGTTGACATCCGCATGATCGTATGGAAGGATTAATCCCTAACATTAGCAATAATAATAGTGAAAGTTATCTTCAAATTTCCTTTATTGATTCTTTAAAGAAATCAAATCATTATTTTCGTCATTAAATTTTTCTAATTTAATTCAAAACTTAAAATCATCTTTGGGTAAATTTAAAAGAGCACCCGATGCCTTAACTAAATTAAGTGTGATAACAGAATTCATTTGTGATATACTATCTTAAATTATTTTAAAAACTGTAAATTAATGAGCTGGAATTCCAGATCAATTTTAAACAAGAGAGTGAGTTGTCTCAGTTCATTAGAGAAAATAATATTGATATCGCTGCCCTCAGCGAAACTAATTTAAATGTTAAATATAAATTCAACACACGAGGTTTTAAGTTTTATAGGTGTGATGCTGGTAGAGGAGTTTAGTTAAAAATTCAATATCTCACTACCCCGTTGTATTGTCTACTTTACTACTTAAAAATACTTGGTTCTATTGAAATTTTAGTGGTTTCTGCTTACCAGACTCCATTATTTTTTCTTCCATTATTAAAGCCATTGCACCTAGGAATTTTGAAAAATTATTTTCAATGCATAAGCATGTAATAGTGCTAGGTGACTTGAATTCGAAGCATATAGCATGGAATTGTAATGTCAATAATAGAAATAGAAAACTGTTGATAAATCTGTCATTTAAAATTAATTTTATAATTATAGCTCCTGAAGAAGCTAGCTATTATCTTGACCGTACTTATTGTTCTACTAGCATCATTGGCCTTGCTTTAGCAAAAAATCTAACCTACTCTATATTACCGAAATCCATTTCAGCTCTTTCTTCGGATCACAACCCAGTCATTTTTTTTAGTAGATCAAAATTTAAAAACCAAACCACTTAAAAAAGTTTTTAACTTTAACCTTGGAAACTGGAATAAATTTCGTTGACTCATTGAGAACCAAATACATATTAATCCTTCCACCATTAGTCCTTCCGATATTGACATGCTAATAATTAATTTCTAAAATATTATCATTTCTGCGGCTAACCAATCAATAATCTTAATCATACCGAATACTGATAAAATATCAATTCCACCTTTTCTCTCTTGGTTAATAAAAATTAGGAACAATATTAAAAAAGCTTATCGTAAACATCGTTACTTTTGGATAAAGAAAACTTTAAATAACCTTAATACAAATATTTCTAAACTTATAAACTTATTTAGAAACATTAGATGGGATAATTTCTTATCAGCTATCTCTCCTAATAATAATAAATTAGTTCATCACTTTCAAAATGGGTCTACAAATATTCCTCCATTAATTAGATCATAGGCTACTCAGCAACTAAAAATCATGAACTCGACATCCAGTTATGCTTTCAGTGGCAGTAGCAAAGCTAATTTGCTTGCTGAATATTTTGAAAATGTGTATAAAATGATAGATTTTTGTGTGTTGATCA
The DNA here is from genome assembly GCA_948150685.1 of Rhaphigaster nebulosa. Classification (NCBI taxonomy): domain Eukaryota; kingdom Metazoa; phylum Arthropoda; class Insecta; order Hemiptera; family Pentatomidae; genus Rhaphigaster; species Rhaphigaster nebulosa. Next base: position 10,393,120 of record OX411307.1, read on the forward strand.
GATAATTGAAAACTATACAGTATAACTGAAAACTCTAATTTTATCAATATAAACAAACAATAACAAACTTGCATCCAGGCATCAAAAAACAATGAATTTGTATTAAAAATATATACAATATAATTAATGTTGGTACTTTTTCTGCTCTCTATCCTACTTAGGCTGCTCAGGTGATGTTCTTCTAGAGATGAATTTTAAAAATTCCTCCGTTTTACCCGGCTCATTGAGAATATGATGTCTCAGCGCTAGGAAATTCTTATGTAATGGTATAGTAATATGAAATGTACTTGATGGCGTTCCAAAATTTAAATAGTCTTTTATTTTTGCAGAGACTTTTTCGTATCAAATTTAACGTATATTAGGAGGAACTGATTTCGCCTTCTACTGAGGAGTTTATTTCCTAAATATAGAAAACTATTAAATCGGTCTTACCGCTACATTATGGGTTTTGTAAAAGTTCTAGTCTAATTAAGGAATTTAAGAAAGTTCTTATCATCTTTTTGAAGATAGATATTTTATATTTTTTCTTTTGAATATTTCTCAAATAAGAGAATTGATTTTGAATTTTAACTAGCACATGTGGTAAAATATATAATGCACTGTTAATTTATATTCCTTTGTTGGTATATTTTCAGATGCTCCGTTCTTATTGCGTTTTCTTCGCAGTCGCAAGTACAGTATTCCTCAAGCTCAAGAAATGCTAGAAAGATACCTCGCCATTCGTCAACTTTATGGGGAATGGTTTCATCAGTTAGATCCTACAGATCCCAAAATGTCGGCTCTCATTGACTCAGGGTATTCCGTCTCTCTCCATATGCATTAAATCTTCTTGGAACTCCTTCTAAAAAATTCATACACATGTTCTTTATATTAGATATTGTTTTCCGCTGATTGAAAAAGACGAGTTTGGACGCAGAGTAATCTTTACAGCGGTAAGAAACTTTAAGGTAACAGAGTTTACCGCTGCGGATATGGTCAGGTACCATGCAATGGTAATAGAGAGTCTCTTGGATGAGGAAGAGTCACAAGTAACTGGTAACTGGTTTATTACTTATCAACGAATGCGTGTGCGTGCATGTAGTTATGTGTGTGTATATATATAAATATATAATTATACAGAGTGTATAGCATAAGAACCAGAAAACTTCAGGTGCTGATTTTGCACCTCAAGAGCAACAAAAAAAGTTCATATGAACCATTGCCCGATTCCACACAGAAATGAAGGAAATTTAAGTTTTGTGTTAATTTAGGTGTCTCGTTTTTTGTTGAATAGGAAGCGATCACTCAAAAACTATTCAAGGTAATTAATTTCCAATTGCAATTAACAAATATAGGTTGTCTTTTCTAAATCAATTTAACGGGGGTTTCGGGAAGACCAATTATGAAATGCTTTATTTTATTATTAAAATCTCACGTTACTTGTAAATGTTTTTCTAAGCCCCCTGCTGAGCTTCATATATACCACTTTCAGGAAAATTTCTCCATTTATTAAGCTTTTATTTCGTTTAAATGAATTTGAGGTTTCATTTAGGATTGCTTTAGAATTGGTATCTGATTAGCCAAAATGTGTGGAGTGGAATTTAGGTTTTCCCGACAAAGAAGTGTTTTGAGAGTAAAAATTATTAAATTCACATCTAGTCAATAAAATACAAAAAACATCTTTATGAAATAAAATAAAACTTTACTAAAAATTATATCTGTTAATTAACCAAAACAATTCTGAAATCAAATATGAAAAGATTCTGTTCCTGAAAATAAAAATAAATAAACTTCGACAAATTTAAGTGCATAATGCTTAAAAATTTAAAATAAAAAAATATTTTACCTCAACACTAATAAAAAAAATACAAACCATAATTAAAATTAAAATATCAAGTGCAAGAGAATAAAGTAACGGCAGAGGCTGTTTTAATGAGAGCTAGAGCGCGTAGTGTCCTCTCTACTCTTTTGAATATTTATTTAAATAAGGATATTTTTATTTTAAGTATTTTATATTTTTATTGTAATTGTGGTGGTACAATATGTTCTTCACAGTTTCATTTCATATTTAATTTCAGAACTGTTTTGGTTTATTTACAAATATTTTTTCGGTAATGTTGTGTTATATTTCATAAAGAAGCTTTTTATCGTGTATTTCCGTGTTATTTTGTTGACTAGAAACAAAGTAACTTTAATAGATTTTACTCTCAAAACACTTTTTTGTAGAGGAAACCTAAACACCACGCTTTTTGGCGAATCAGGTGCCAATTCTAGACCAATCCCAAAAGAAACCTAAACTTTATTTATACGAAATAAAATGTTAATAAAAGAAGAAGTTTTCCTGAATGTGGGATAGCTGTATCCCAGCAAGGGACTGAGAAAAACATTCACAAGTAAAGTATGATTTTAAATATAAAATAAAACTTTTGGCTATTGGTCCCTCCGAAGTGTATTTACCTAAACCAAACCGCATTTCATTATAGGGAATTTTGTCTAATTTACGATGGTGCAATTGGAACTTAATTATCTTGAATGCTATATTAGCTATCGCTTTCTACTCAACAAAAAACGAGGCTTACCTAAAATAACACTAAGCTTTACTTTCCTATTTTCTGTGGATTCATACTAATTTTTTTTGTTCGTCTTGAGGTGCAGAATAAGCCCATAAAATTTCCTGATTCATATGATGTACACCTTGTATACAGAGAATCCCAGCGGATATCAGTCACCTCCCAGTAAATTCCAGTGTATTTGGAATAACGGGATAATAAAGCTCGGTGGGTCTATACCTTTTTAAGATATTACCGCCCCCCATAATCTTCTCCAGTTCTTTTACAGTGCATCTAGCTCTGGAATTTCAAATGGAATGAGTTTTTTTTATTACAGAATCCGATTGGAAATTTTAAAACGAATTCATATTTGGCACTTTTTTGATTCGATGCGCTCCGAGGACAATAATCACAAAAAGGCCGTTTTTATACCAAGTTTAAAATTTCTCTGAAGGAACAATTTTTTTAGAAAACTATTGAAGTAAACATTGTAGAGAATTAAAACCACTTTGAAATGGGCCTGTTTTGATTGCATAATGCTAAATATTAGAGTGGAAATAATAATTAAGAGAGCAGCAGAAAGTGTCAAACGTCAAAAAAAGAGCATTTTGGGCAAGTTTCAGCGATTTGTTTTATATATTTATCAAAAAAGTGCCCGATATGAATTCGTATTAAAATTTCTTTTCCTACCAGAATCCGTAAAAAAAAAAAAAAAAAAAATTACCATATTCCATTTAAAATTCCAGAGTTGGATTGCGTAAAAAAAAAATCATACTCATTCCATTTGGAATTTCAGAGTTTGATGCATTGTAGAAGAACTGGAGAAAGTTACGAGGGCGGTAATGTCATAAAAAGAAACTTCATAATTCATAACATAGACCCACCGAGTTTCATCCTGTTATTCCAAATACTCTTGAATCTACAGGGGGTGATCCATGTCCGCTTGAACATCCTGTAATGATATCGTGGATGAATACCATAACTAGGTAATTATTATTCAACTGTTTCGTGAAATAGAAAAATTAATTTTTTTTCTCATGATTTTGGGAGGACAGAACGTAAGTAATTGTCATTTTACAACCATTTCTAAATTGTATGTAATTAGAACTTACCATCCTCATGTCTTCAACAACTAGATGTGTGAATATCTATCGAAATTTTAAGTAGTAGCTGTGGATCGTCTACAACAGTTAATACGTTGTAGCATGCTGTGGGCCTAACCTTATCCACATTTTTTCTGCAAATACATCTAATTTGCACAAGTTGTAATTAGCTAGTTGAAGTGCTCACCCCAGGACATAATGAACATATTAAATAATGAATAGCAGACTCGTTGAACCCTAGTAACTTCTTTTAAGCTCGGTATCAATGCTCCCATATTCCTCGCCTCCACGTTCCTATAAATTTTTTGTTCTACTGTATTTGAAAGTTTAATAGGAAAACAAGTATAGAAACAGATTAAAATGTATAAACCATTTATTAGTAACAAATTGGCCTATGTTTTAGGTTACACCCAGATCTACGATGAGGATGGTTTGAGCATGGCCCACTTAGCGATTTGGTCCCTTACAGACATTAGAAATATCATACGGTGCATACAGGTCAAGTTTATCGTTTTTATTTGTTTGTTTTACATTTTTAATTATACCTGGATATTATTGAAAAATGATAGCTTCTTACAGAACTCACTTCCAATGCGCCACAAGAGCTCACACTTCCTTAGTCTCCCCTCTTCAGCAAACACTATATTCGAATTTTTTACATCACTACTCAATGAGAAATTGAAGAAGCGAATTATGGTGAGCGAAATTTAACATCTGCTTTAAAAAGTATATATATATATATATATATATATATATATATATATATATATATATATATATATATATATATATATATATATATCGATGGACAATCTCACAGATCACAGATGTTGTGAGTGCAAATTTTATAGTTTCCTGTAAAAAACCATTTAATATTTTATTTAACATCCTATAATTCCTCATCTATTGATTCTCATTGTTTTTTTCAATATTTGGCTACTTTCATGTTATCATCATACTAGTTTCAAACAGATATCTAGTATAGATTGTTCATTTTTCAACAGTTTCCAACTCAAAGTGTCATCATTTACCAAATTGTTATTTACAACATCCGTCAAGTTGACCATCGATAAATATATATATATATATATATATATATATTTGAATGAAATATATTAATCAGAGTGGATATTCCCAGTTAAATTAATTGGATATTAAAACTGTAATAATATTAAACGGATATTATGGATATAATAATGTTATAATGTTTTTGAATAATTTGACTAAAAATGTGCAATCATATCAATAAATATTTATGGTTATTATATTGCTAAATTTGAGAAGAAAAAAACCTTGAAGATGGAGGAATTCTTCGAAGCGTTGGCTGAAGAAATATAATATATATCAGGATAAAGTTACAACTCGCAAACAAAGATCGAATTTTGAGTAAGAAACGGTATTGGATCGTGGAAATAGCCCTTATTGTAATTAGAATATAAAGATAACAATTGAGATTTGGCCTGGAGTCTGTGAGTAGTCCCGCATAACACCTACTTCTGTTAATCCGATTTTGATGAAATTATCAGTGATTGTGCGGGTTGGTACCTAGGGTTGGTACCTATCCAACAATTAATTTCGCTTACGCATGTCCAAATTTTCCAAATTCCGAATTTAATTTAGGATTTATCATTGCGCATTTCGATTTACTGTTATTTGATATAGGAATCGAGACTCTATTGACTGTAGCACCAAAACGGTTTTAAAAATTTTGATGAAACATTCCTAAAATCTTCTCCTTAAAACACATTTAATTTTCCTATATAGCATATTCCCAAGAAAAAACAGAAAAAAATGTTACGAAGAAAATAAAAATTCCTTTCGCGCATAACTCAAAATATGTACATTTTGTGGATAACCACTACCTGCTTTATTGAAAATTAATTGAATTTGTCACAAAACCAAAAAAAATCGTCCAAATCGGACCAGTATAAATATATTTAACAAAATAAAAATTATCTTTATCGGAATTAAACTTTTTTTTTTTTGCTTTTATTTCAAATGGTAAGAAAAGTGCTGTGAATGGGCAAACTTGATATTTTAAATCGGTTTTTCGATTGCACAAACGCAATTCGATTTATTTTTGATTCCTTCTTTGTTGGGATCGTTTATTATGTAATCCAGGGTTCTTGTTCTGTTTTTTTAATCGGATTTTTGATTGGGCTTGCGCATTTCGATTTTCTCTAATTTTAAAAGTTTTCTTCGATATAAGGCTCTTATATTAGGTAATTGAGGGTTTTTAAACGTTTTTTGTATCGGATGTTTGGTCGCATGCATTTGATTGCATTTGATTGCATGTGCATTTTGAACTATTATTTTTTTGCGTGTAATTTTCTGAAATATATCAAGACAAATAATTGAAATATTAACTTTGTTTTCCCTTGTATATTTGTTTTTCCTTTAGTAGCGTATAGAAATAGTGAGCAAGCTACATTGGCCTACTTGGCAGAAGTTTTTTATTTAATGCTTCATTAGTTACGTGTATTCCGCGGTACATGGTTTTTGCAATATGTTGACCTTGATATTGACCTCCAAAGTCTTTATAGGATAAAAGTTTATTGGATTGTTGCCCATTTATTGTTTCAATTAATAGAGACCCATCTCTTAACTTTTTTACTCTTAACCTTCCCTACCAGATTTCAGATTACTTTATGGATTAAAAAAGGGGAGACTTTTTTAAAATCCTCTTCATCTACACTTTTTACAATTAAATAGGTCGGTGATATAGAGCCCATTTTCTTTTTTTACTTACGGGACTAGATAGTTCGGGAGGGTCAGGAGTCTCTCCCATTTTTCGTGTAAAAAAATATGGAAAAAATAAAGAGTAACGATAACATAACAAAATAAAAGAGTTTCTTCCAGATAAATATAAACAGAGAAAAGAAATAGTAATAAAGTAAAATAAACCACAAAAAGCAATAACTAAATGAATGTTATGATAAAGGAGAAAGCTCATCTTAATACTGTGCGGAGAGCCTACGAAAGTCTCTGGCGGAATCTAAACAGATACAGTAATTTTATTGTTAAACTCCCAAGACTAGTTAATATTACTAAAATGACAGACCCTATAAATTATAAAATATCAAGAGTCGATTATGACCATATTCTGTAATTTGATGGAAATCCTGGTCAATTAGGATTTTTTGGTGAAATGTTAGAGAGTGCCTACAGGGCCATTTGCACTAGCAACATTATAGAACCAGATGCTGTATTATTTATAAAAATTAAATAAAAACTATCTGGGTCAGCCAGAAACGTATTATTAGCTAAAAATGTAGAACATCTATTAACTTTAGTAAAATTACTTAAACAAAATTTAGCTGAGACTAGGTCATTTGAAATTTTAAAAGACGAATTTTTTCGAACTAGATTTCATTTTTAAGAGTCACTAATAGACTTTATCAATAGAATTCAAGAATTGAGAAATTTAGTACATATTAGACTTAAATTAGATGAAGAAACTATTGCTCAAATAATGATAGGAATAGATAGAGAAATTATATATGAATTTGATCATTTTTTAGAACCAGGTTACAACAAAGAAAACCCTCCGAATTAAATTTAAAATTAATCACTAAAACCCTTCCATATTCCGAAAATTACGATAAAACAAAGTGGTTAATTGATACAGGTGCTAATGAAAATTATATACATCCTAATGCAATATCACCAAATACTAAATTAATATACGACCCTCTTATCATAACCACTCCTACAGGAAAAAATAATCAAACAAATAGTTGCTATCTAAATTTTTTTTTAAATTTCGGAACAAACGAAACTAAAATTTTTCATATTCCCATTTTCGAATAAATATGACATTCTTTTAGGATAGATACAATGAAAAAATTAAAAATAAGTGTTCACCCGGAAAATAATACAGTTATATATCCTTTAGGTATAATTCCTTTAATGTTAAGTATGAACTATAAGATTGTTAGAACAGGGTGTTAATCCAATAGAATTACCTATTTTTAAAAATAATAACAATTATGATACTAAATATGGATTGATAAACAAAAACATCGAATTAAATAATAAATGTATCCTCAGAGAAGAAGTATGTAATATTAAAAATTATAAAATATTGTTTTGCGTAGATTCTCCGGAAATAAGGACCATTAGTATCGAACCAGTAGAAGTCGAAGAATTCTAAAATATTAATAATGAAATCCCTGATGACGTGACCAATTTTCAAGTGATTTCAAAATCAAGCGATTCTCATTTCTAAGAAGTAATAGAAGAATAGAATTAATAAATTAATAAGAAAAGGACATATTAACTCTGAAGAAAAAATAAATAAAGATAATAAATTCATAAAAAGAATAACCAAATTATAGAAGAAGAGAATGACACATTAAAAGCACTAATTTACTAAAAAATACTATTAGGACTATAGACGAAGATCTAGTTCATAAAAAAATTATTGTTACTGAGAAATATTTAAAAATAAATTTATTAAAGGAATACTCCCAAATTGTAAAAATGAAAACGATCAATTAACAAGTATTAATCTACTATAACTGTATTGTCCATAATACAGACCTACCTATCTCATTTCCATCTACAACTTTATTATTCCATCTTGTTAAATTACAATTAGCTTATTTTGACTTTGAAGTAAATAAATAATTAATTATGTAACAGACGCACTTTAAAGAAATCCGATTACAGAAACTTACATTAAAGAAATCCATAATGTATCGATACGTGAGCGCGAGTTTTTAAAATCGATAGTATTTTCATAATCAGCAGCTTCAATAAACTAATAATAGACCTCAATATTAAGGAAATCCGAAATGTTACAATAAATCGATACGTGAGCGCGTTATTTTATAATTGTTAGTTTTTTTTTCATAATTAGCACCTTCGGTAACCCAATAGTGGGCCTTAATATCAAGAAAATTCGAAATGTTGAAATTAATCGATACGTGAGCATATCAGCCTATTCTTCCGACATTTTTTTCGTTTGTTGATAATTGATATTTATTCGTATAGTACATGGCTTTCAAAATATATCCAAAAAAAAAAACACTCTTTTTTACTTTCAGGAAAATTAGTGGTAACAAAGTTGAAATTGATAATGAGTAGCCTACAATCAGTAGCCTACAAAACATAAATGAACCAATTTTGAGGACTTCCCCAAAACTTTCCTCCGAGAGATCTTTCTCAATCATTAATTTAGATATTCTGCCTCATAATTTCGAATCTGCGTTCGCTTCAAAACGGAGCATCCAAATAAAAAAATCTTTAGTACCGAAATTGTAGATAATTTACTTTTCTTTAATTTAGTATAAAACAAATATCTGAATTTATTCGAATAATATATTTTTTTCAAGGTATAAGCAAAAGAAACCAAAACAGAAAAATACAATTGTTTATACTTTTAGGAAAAGTTCGAGGCAAAAAAGTTAAAATTCATAATCAGTGCCCTACAAAACATAAATGTACAAATTTTTAGAACTTCTCCAAAATTTTCCTCCGTGATACCTATCTGGTCTCAGATAGGGTCAAGATATTTTTCGATTTTCAATTTTGATTCTTCTGTCAAAACGAATCCTACGTTTGAAGTGCTCATTTTACGCATAATTTAGTGTTCTTTAATTTATTATAGGATAAATATTTTGCTAGGGTATACCGTTCAAATGTTATAGGCCAAAAACTGAAAAAAGTTCGAAAATGTGGGGGTCGCCCCCCCCCCCCCCCCAGCCTTGTCCTACCATTTAGAACAGGGCAAACTTAACTTACTATTATGTGACGTCTAATGAACAGATTTAAACCATTTCCAGCTTTTCAACACTTACTTCCAACCAGAGTCCCGGATTAACTGGCCTATAACAATAGTTTCAATCAAATATATTATGTAGAATAAGCATTTGTCAACAGTCTCTAATTCATAGTATTGTAATACCTAAATTGTACTTACAACATCTGTGAAGTTGACCGTATATATATCTTTATACATAATTTATACTCAAAATCTAATTTAGATTCACAAATCCATCGAAGATCTACATCAGCATATCCCGAAGGAAATTCTACCTAAGGAATACGGTGGAACTGTTAGCATCTCGGACATGACAAGTAAATTGATTAACTTATATCAAATTTACTAAATTATTCTTGAATGAAACTTACTAAAAGTTTACTTATTTTCAGGAAAATTTAAGCAGGATTTGATGAAGAAAAAGCAAACACTTCTTGATTTAGATAAACTAGAAATAGATTTATCGAAAAAAGAAAAACTGGTTCAGGATTTTCATGAGGATATGGCAGGCATAGCAGGATCATTTAGACAACTGCAAGTGGATTAATTTGCACTTGCTTTAGCTTGAAATTTTCAGCTAAATGTTTTTCGTTTGCACATATATATATATATATATATATATATATATATATATATATATATATATATATATATATATATACATATATATATATATATATATATATATATATATATATATATTTTTTTTTTTTTTTTTTTTGGGGCCCTTATATCATCGTTTCAAAAGATAAGTCACCTTACTGATTATTATATATTGAATTAATAGTAATAATGTTACTACTATATGATCAAATTAGTAATGTAATGTAACAGCACTGAGTGATGAAAAATTTAAAGAATTTTTTTTAAAGTATTTTTAATGTTTTCATCAAGGTTGATGAAAAACAACAATTTATTATAATAACATTTTTTAAATAAAACTTGCATTTATAAAATTCCTGTTGTTATTTTTAAATTTCCTAAATGAGAAGAATCTCCCTAGTTCCTTAGTATACTGATAAAATGAAATTCTGAATATTATGCAAATAGTATGCAAAGCTATGAAGCAGAGCTCACATTTAATTTCAACATAGCGTTAGAACGGAAATGACGTGTTCTTTGCTTGCACTTGGGTTAACGACTCCGCTAATATCCTTGCTAATATCGTCACTTTAGTGCCCATTTAGTTTCCATAGAAATTCAATTTAGATTATATTAAATAATATCAAAGTAGAAATTATTTAATTATATTTATAGAAAGTAAGAATTGGGTCTAGTTATTAATTAAGGACTGCCCCTTAGGATAACCAAACATATCTTTCCAGATAGGGAAAATCTCCAAGGGGTGGTCGCCCTATGGTGTGTACTGTAGTTGACCACATGTTGAGTATAAGTGCTTAGTTTACTGTTCTGATGGGTATGCATGGTAGGGTTGGGACATCTTAAGTAAAATATCGATATTCGATATTTTGCGATATCGCGAAATCATATATCGATATCCACCGATAATTGCTAGAAAAATATCGATATTTTGGAGATTTTCCCTATCTGGAAAGGTATGTTTGGTTTTCCTAAGGGGCAGTCTCCAGACCGTCCTAGGAATGGAAAAACTCTGCCCATCGGAATTTTTAACTATCACGAGTAATGGAAAATATGCATGACTATATTACAGCCGGGTAGCTTTTATGGAATTCGATATGGCGAGGAAAAATGATTTTACGACTGGAATGTGAGAGGATTGAAGAGGAAGGAGTACGAGTTGGAGGAGGAGAAATAGAAGGCTGAGGTTGATTTCCTAGCAGTAACTAAAGTTGAAAAAAGAGGAAAAGGAGAGGATAGAATTGGTGATAATATTCTGTTCTATTCCAGGACCACTGAAAAGAGAATAGCTAGTATATCGGTGTTATGCTTGAGAAATCCTATAATAAATACGGTGATCAGAGGATGGAAATTTGGAAGCGATCGGCTGATGGCGGTTGACACGAAAGATGGAGATGTCCTAAAAACTATCATCATAGTCTACGATCGAAAGATAACGCCATCAGTAGAGGGATTTTAGGGGAGCTGGCGCACCATTTCCTACACCCCCTCCACCGCTAACCTTAAGTGTCACGTGGTCTTGCCGCGACTGTACCTTAACCACCACGTGGTCTCACCTCGACCTAACCTTAACTATTAGGCCACGCCCCTTTTTAGTCACGTGACCCATAGGCCCCGCCCCTTTTTAGTCACGTGATCCAGTCACGTGACCCGCGACATCTCCTGACTTATGATCCACCCACAAGGTTTTCTCCCTCCACCCATTAAAGGGTCAGGTATCCACCTTATAGAGCATGAGTGTACCCGACCGCAATTTTCTCTTTCTACCGTTTGAGAGACTTAAAGTTTTGTTGAAGGATCAGGTACACGCCTTATAGAGCATGAGTGTACCCGGCCGCCATTTTTTTCTATCGTTTGAGGGACTTAAGGTTTGTCGAAGGGTCGGGTACCCCTTTATAGTATGTAACCTCCCCAACAGTTATATAATCTTAACTATACGATGAAGGATCAAGTACCCACTTTATACTCATAACCTTTACATTGTTTTCGTGTTTGTGCAACCTTCTCAATGTTTACATAACCTTTACAATATTTAACTTTACCTACATGTACACAGGTTGGATCATGTATAGACAAGTTGGATGATGCCCCGGTGAAATGCAAACATGGACTTTGAACTGTTTCTCTAAAATATACAAAAATAGTAGGGCTTCTTAATCCTACAACAACTGTTGGACTTTGAACTGTTTATCTCTAACGTATAAAATAAATAGTAGAGTCCCTTTATCCTATATTAGCTTTTGGACTTTGAACTGCTTATCTCTAAAACATAAATAAATAGTAGGGTTTATAAATCTTTGAATAGCTTATGGACTTTGAACTGCTAATCCTTGAAACATAAATAAATAGTAGGGCCCCTTATTCCTATAACAGCTTTTGGACTTTGAGCTCTTAATCCCCAACCTTTCTTATCTCGCTGAAACATAAACAAAACAACTTTGCAATGCTCTACGTATTTTTAATCTCTGATAGTATAAATAATGGTTTTAAATGATTAACTTTTAATCCTTTAAGTTCCTATCGAACTTTTAATCCCTAAAACATATCGACAAATCGAAACGACTGTATCACGCTGGCCAAAGAGGTTATAGCTTTTCATAGCTTTGAAATATTTTCAAAGTACACGAGTCGGTATTAATAACTACGAACATGTCGCAGTAAATTTTAATTGATGAATATTAATTAATTATTAATTCATACTCGAAATTTAAGTTCCTACAACTAGCTTTTAATATCACCAATAGTAGGGCTTCTTAATCTTTGAATTGCTCATGGACTTTGAACTGTTAATCCTTAAAAAGTATAACTTTTATACTTACGCAAAAAAACTACAACTTTTTAATCTCTAATTGTATAATCAATGGACTTAGAAATTTACAAATATATCGATAAATCGAATATGCTGTAAATTTTTATTAATGAATATTAATTAATCCTTAATTAACACTAATTCATAATTATTATTAATCCTAATTTATATTTTATTGATACTCTGTTCGACTTGCCTGAGTATTACCTGACTTGGAATCAGAGCAGGTCGACTCATGCTCGCTTCATAACGGGTGGTGGGGGTACTATGATCGGTGGTGGGGGAAACTGACAGCCAATCACATTTGAGTATTCTCGTTCTATAAATAGGGCCGTTTTGCGGAGCTCTTCCTCGTTATCTCATCGTGCCAGTTGAAATATCTCTGGAAACGTGTGAGTTGATTTTTTTTTTTTACCTCATTCATATTGGTTGGTTGGTATATTCATTTTGGTTGGAGAGTAGTTTTATCACATTGTTTCATATTAGTTTTAAATTCGTTTTTAATTTTCTCATCATTTAATTTTTTAATTGTTTAAGATTTTTTTAAAGTTAAGATTAACTCTTTTGTTTTCAATTTTAATTTTTTCCTTAAGTTTTTTTTTCAGTTCGTTTTTAATTTTCCCATTGTTTAATTTGTTTCTTCTACCTTAGTTTTTCAATTCGTTTTTAATTTTCTCATTGTTTAATTTTTCTTCTTCTATATTAGTTTTTCAATTATTTTCAATTGTTTGATATTTTTTTTTTGTTTTCAATTAATTTTAATTTTTTCCTTATTTAATATTTTTTATAGTTAAGAGTTTTAGTTATTTCATTGTAAATTAACTTTTTATTTTTATCATCTCGTCATTAAGTAAGTGTCAGTACTGCGACAGGGATTTTAGTAGGAAGATTGATAGAGTCCATAGTTCCTCAGCGGAAGCTACTCGAAAATTGCTACTGAGATGGAATAGATGACGATGAAGGGGAGCGGAGATGATTCCTTAAATGTCTTGATGGTCTTCTCTTGAAAGTCAATCGATTTGGACCCCTAGGCGCTAAACAATAAATAAGGGTCATAACTATATTTCAATTAATTTTTCTTTTCTCTTTTTTAAATAAGAAGATGTTTTTTTAGTTTTGTTTTATTATTTTTAAATAAGTTGTTTTTAGCAGCCTTTTTTTTTTTTTTTAAGGCCAGGACATCTAATGGCAGTGTCCTCGCACCAGATGCTTCGAGTGCGGGACAGAAGGGCACATTGCAAGGCAATGCCCATACATCTAACGGAAGGAGGGAATTTGACAGCGCCACCATTAGGGAGGAAGCGAAACGATTAGGAATACCATGGCATCTCAAAACTCCGGGCCATCCCAAGAGCAGGGAAAATCGACAGACTACATAGTATTCTAAGTGACCATTTATGCGTATATCAAGGGGAGAAGGGTTTAGAAGAGGATGTGGCTATGAGGAAACCCGTAGCTGCATATAACCACTCGATACATTCTATCACGGGGTTCTCACCCGTCGAAGTATTGTTCGGAGTGCGTGGGCGGAGACGAGATTGCGGAAGTACGACGACTAATGAGGAAACAGCGGAAGCGATCATCAGTAATAGGTTAGAGATAGGGAAGGTTTGGGAGAGTACGGGAAAAATAGAACGCGGGAAACGGAAAAGGGTAGAGAGAAAATCCAAAAGTACAAGATAGGACGGGAGAGATAAGAATAGGGACAACTGTCTACGGGAGAATGGGGTCTAATAGAGGGAAAGAACTGACACGGTACGAGGGGTTATGTTATCAGGGAACATAACATAGTTACCATTGAGAGCATCAAAAAACCCAGAAAGAGACGAACGGTTCATATTTAGCATTTGAAACTCCCTATGGTAGACCCCGAAAAACCACTGTGAACGGGAGTACCCCCGTCTGTAGACACTAATGTTTTTTTTGTAACCATAAAACAATTTTAATCCTTTTGTTAGAGCTTAAGAAATTTCTTTTTAGTGCAAATGTAGCTGTAAGGATCCTTTTTTTTTTTTTTTCCTAGTGTGTAAATAGAAGAAGTTTTTTTTTTGTACTGATAATAGATTTTTTTTTTGTTTGTTAAAATTTGTATATCATGCAGAAGGACTTTTGAGTTTTTTTTTGTTGTTGTTGTGCCTTGTTAAAAGATCACGTGTAAGGTAGTAAGGTTCGATTGACTGTCCTCTCCGCTCTGACCATCGGCGACATCCCAGGACTTGAGGAAGGCCGTGTCGGACCTGGAAAGGTTCGATGGTGGCGTCGGCGAATCGAACCATGATCAAAGGAGGCGACCGCGTGATGGCGCGGATAGAGGCTAAAGCAGCCGAGAAGTTAATTGACCCTATGGAAACGAGCGCTTTGAAAGCCGCTCTGTTATGTCGGGTCTGAAGAGAAACGTCTGAATCTGATTCAGGCGGACGAGGATACGCCGTGGGTCATCATAAAAGATAGATTAAAGAAGGCATTTGGAGGAGGTATACGAAGAAGATATACTCCAGATGTTTCGGGAGACAAGACAACCCCACCAGAAAAAATGGACAATACGCGGGGTCACTGCTAGCGCGGTTCAACCGAATAACAGGAAAGATGAGTGAGACGGTGAATGCGGCCGAGGTGGAGTGCAGAATGGGGTTCCTGGCAACAATATTAAAAGTGAAGTTAGCACGGGACACAGGAAAGAAGGATGGTTTACCCCGTGAGAAGAATTTCATAGAGTGTGCCCAGAACATGATGGACGCGAGTGCCCGCGACGAGGAGGGCCGACTTGGAGAGGGGGTCGAAGCGGGATGGAATAGGGTAACGTACAGAAAGATTCGAACCAGACTGGAGGCAAGAAAGAAAAGAGATATCGAATTTGGCGGGAGAGAGAAAATGGCGGGGAGGGAGAAAAGACCCGGAAAAGAGAGGAAGAATTGGCCAAGAGAGGAGAGAAAATTCCATGGCTGCAGGAAAATAGGATACCTAGTAGCACAATGTCCTAACACGAAATACTTTGAATGCGGGAATGAAGGGCACATTGCGAGACAATGCCCTTACATGAGCAGACGAGGAGAAATGTTCCGCGGGGAACCCATGGAAGTAAATGCGCAAAGAGTATGGAAGAAGAGAGAAACAACTTCAGAGACGTCGGAGGATTCAGAAACATCGGGAACGGAAGAAGGAAGTGAAGCAGGAGGACGAGCCCGAGGAGGGAGGATCAGTAGGAGGATTGCAGGGTGAGGAACACCGGCAGAGAGAAGCAGACGAGACGAGGAATGAGGAGAGGGGAAGGAGAGCGGCAACCACGCTATCATAAATAATGTGGAGAGTGGCGCGACCTATTGGGCAAATTAGGGACGAGGATTCGGAATAAGGGGCAGCGATGGAACATCCGAATAGGAGGGAAAAGGTATAGGGGAAAGAAGTTCCGGTCAGGGTGCAAGATCAGAGTAGGAGCTATTAAACAGGCGGAGCAGTGGAGGCAAACGTTAAGGAAGGAATATGAGGACATTTTTTTTAAAGACGGGGAGGTACTGGGAGCTACGGGGAGAACAGTTCATGAGATTCCCTTAACACAGGAGAGGGTGACATACATCAAAGAAAGGCGGTACCCACAAGCTATGCGCCAGCATATACGGGAGGAACTCGAGAATCTCAAGGCCCAAGGTATTATAATCAACAGCACATCACCGTATAACAGCCCCCTATGGGCAGTAAAGAAGAAATCCTCGGATGGGAACGAGAAGTACAGGGTGGTCGTCGACTTCAGAAAATTAAACGAAAACACCCTAGACGAAAAGTACCCAATTCCCCGATTAGAGGATATCCATTACCTTCCAGAGACTTATGGACGAGTTCCTACGGGGGCTCGAAGAAGAGTTCTGCCAAATATATATGGACGATCTGCTAGTCTTCAGTAAAGACGAAGGGCAACATGTTGTGCACTTGAGGAGAGTATTCGACAGGTTACGCGAATTTGGACTGAAACTATCGGAGGAAAACTCGACCCTAGGCCAGGAAACGAACAATGTCTTAGGGCATTTCGTATCGAAGGAGGGAATTAGACCTGACGAATCGAAAGTGGAAGCAATTAGCAACATGGCGATACCGAGAGACGTAAAGGGAATTCGGAGGCTGCTAGACACGCTCAATTATTATCGCCGATTCGTCTCGGAAATGGCGGAGTATCTGACACCCCTCAATAACCTTTTGCGAAAATGTAAACAAATCATAATAACCCCGGGAATCGAAGACAATATTAGGAGGTGCATGTGGCGGTTACAGGAGAGACCGGTACTGGCGTCCCCAGACTTCACCAAGATTTTCACCATCACCACGAATGCGAGTGACTACGCTTTGGAGGCGTTCTTTTCACAGGAAGGAACGGCGGGGGAAAAACCGGTGGCTTACGCGAGCTGGCGGCTAACGGACAAAGAGGCAAGGTACAGTACATTAGAACGGGAATTTCTCGGTATAGTGTGGGCGGTGGAACATTTCAGGCCGTATTTTTTTGGTCGGAAATTTAAGGTAAACACGAATCACCGACCATTGCGTTGGGTAGGTAAGCTAAAGGAGTCATCGGCTAGGGTCACACGTCCTCAGCCAATATAACATGGAGGTAACGTATAAGCCGTTGTGGCAGATTGGTTGTCGAGGGCAATTCAAATCAACGCGATAGACGAGGATAGAGGGCACATCCGACAATTCGTGAGCGAATGGACGCCGGAGAGGGAAGGAGACTGGAGATCGCAAGGTTCAGAAATCGAACGGGAGTCGACAGGAGGGGAAAGTTCAGGGGGTGGAAGGCCGACGGATATGGAGGAAAGGGAGGAGATCGTAAACCCAAAAAATCGTCAGATAATATGGAAAACGCGGACCACAGGCCTGACCAAGATCGATTATGCCCAGGACAACAGGTGTAAAATCAGGACCATCTGGTCACAACCTGGCATTACGGAAGAGCAAATCTCCAGAGTATTGAAGGACGCCTCCCAACCGGGGAAAACATACTACCTCTACGTAGGAAACGAATCGCTCTGGCAGAAAATCCAACGACTATGGAGGACGGATAAAATAGGCATCGATCGAACGTTTGTCCGCTGCAAGCTGATGGTCGAAACAATCCGAGAACCAGAGCAGCAACAAGAGGTCACACGGGCGTACCACCAGGGGAAAACGAATCATCGTGGGGTGAACAAGACGTTAGAGGCACTAAAGAGGAGATATTTCTGGTGGGGGATGAAGAAGACGATCGAGGACATGCGAAGTGTGTCAGACCACGAAGTACGATCGCCACCCACCAAAAGGGATACAGGAGGATACTCCTACACCAAACGTACCATTCACCGACTTGCAAGTAGATACGTTCACCTGGAAAGGTTTTAAATGGGTAATGGTCATTGAAGTTTTTAGCAAGGTAGCTATGGCTCACCCAGTACAAGAGAAGTCCGCAGATGCTGTGATCGGAGTTCTGAGAACGTGGTTTCAATTCTAGGGAGTACTGGACAGGATATCGTCAGATGGAGGAATGGAGTTTAACGACACAGAGATAAAGAACCAGATGACGAATCTAGACATCATCTGGCACATCAGTACCCCAGGACACCCTAAGAGCAGAGGGGGAATAGAGCGACTACACGGCACATTAGGTGACCACTTCCGGGTGTACCACGTGGAAAAGGGTTTGCCACCCAGATGTGGCCATGCCACGGGCCGTGGCAGCGTATAACCACTCCATACACTCGGTGACTGGATTTTCCCCTTTCGAGGCACTTTTTGGGCTGCGCGACAGGAGGAGGAATAGTGGGGATACCGCAGTAGATGAGGAATTTTCGGAGAGGTTGGTAAATAATAGGGCGGAAATGGTGAGGGTATGGGAGAAAGCGCGACGGCGGGTTGAATCCGAAAAAAATAGGAGAGTAGCATTAGGGACCCTACGAAAAGGCGAAACGTCCACGTAGAGCAATTGAAGTTCCCCGTAAGGGGACCAAGCCAAGCAGAGTAAGATGGAAGTATCCTTTCTCCTAAAGTATAAGTGTTGTACATAGAGATCTTCTGTATATAATTCCGAAGTTCAAAGGTTACATTTTATTTTTGTGATTGTATAAATTATGATGAGAAAGTTTGTTTATTTTTGGTATTATATTATATTGTATTTCTTGTTATAGTATATTTTGTTTTGTTTTTTTCTCTTTTCAATGTTTCGTTTATTTGATTGTATAAGTTTATGAGGAGTATTCATAAACTGGCAAGAGGGATTTAAGATAGTAGATAAGACAATATCACAGGTAATCCTACGTCAGCTATGTAAACAAGCCCTAATACTATATATAGAGGATTAAAGAGAAAATAAAGCAGTCTTATTCCAGCACTTGTGTGTCATTTCTTCTCCCAATTTCCATTTTATTTATAAGTTTTCGTCCGCGGGAACATAAGTTATATATATATATATATATATATATATATATATATATATATATATATATATATATATATATATATATATATATATATATATATATAATTATTATTATGCAAATCTACATTTTTTTTGTTCAATTATATATGTTTATAATATGTAGGAGTATTTTCTTATATTATTTAATTGTATATTCTTCATATTCAATCCTTGACGCAACAAATAATTAGTTTTTAAAAATAAGTTTTAATTTATTATGAAAATTTATTTATATTTATTTGTTGCCTTTATTTATAAATGAATCTCAATATTATCAACATTCCATGGGGTTATTAAACACTTTGTACGCAGTTGAGCAAATTAATTGAAATTAAATGAATTGAAACTTACAAAAACATTTATTGAACAGGAAATATAAAATAAAAAAATGTTCAAGTGAAACTTGAGATACTAAAGAATTGTTAAACTATTTACAATAGGATAATAAAATATTTATAAAATGTAAAAACTGCTCAGTCTTGTTTTGAGGTCGGCTTGTATCTCCTTTCATTTGTCTATGCTCAGATCCGTCCTTTTATCTTATCACTGGCCAAATAAAGGCGGAGGGAAAAGGTGACTGTTGACATGATTAGCAACAACATAGCAAATGAACAAATGTAAAATGTAGATGTGCTAACGCATACTCCTGATTCTGTAAAATGAAAATAAAAACATAACTCTGTTATTAAAGAGTATTAGTTGTTATTAACTATGAGTAAACCCGTAAGGGTAAAATAAACGAAGTAGAAGAATAGAATTTGATCTTTATTAGCAGTTTTTGAAATATTTTGCTATAAACTCGTTAAGGCTTTGTCATTCTTCCCAAATTAGTGTATCCTTAATTCCAGCGAAAATAAAATATTTCAATCAAACATCTTACTAAACAACTAAAGCTCAAATAAATGAACTTTTCCAAGCCATATTACGGCCAGCACTCTCCTCTGCAGTGAGCTAACCTTTAGCATTTCTTCAAAAACAAGGAAATAATTTTTAGATTACACATTAGAAGAGATTATAACTATGATTAACCGTTCAAAATACCATTCAAATTTTTCTCGAATATTTTTTAGTCAGCTTTAGATCATAAACTATTCCCCTTTTCGCTGCCTTTGGAATTCTATCATCTAGCAAAATGAAAAATAAAACACCTGAGACTTTGTGCTGAGGTACCGACATCCATAGGCTGTTTTGGACAGAAAAGACATTGTTTTTCTCCGAACTGTTATTTTCAAAGCTTCTCTTATTACGGCTAGTCCACTGATGCTAAAATAAAAATAAAAAAAATCATAAATCTAAAATTATTTCAACTAGTTTGATAAATTCACAATGGTAGCATGAACTACCTATTCGTCTATCCGTTCTTTGCTTCAAATGATAGACTATTTCGCTAATATACCGATTTACTGTCTATAGCTACGGGTTCGTTTAGTAAATGAAAAAGCATTTAATTTATCGTTGTATAGATCAAGATTCGGATAAGGTTTATCATATTTTAAATCTCAATTAAAAAAT
This sequence comes from Rhaphigaster nebulosa, assembly GCA_948150685.1. Lineage (NCBI taxonomy): Eukaryota > Metazoa > Arthropoda > Insecta > Hemiptera > Pentatomidae > Rhaphigaster > Rhaphigaster nebulosa. Next base: position 10,413,872 of record OX411307.1, read on the forward strand.
TATGTCTGTTTTTTTTCAATCCAAAAATGTCCACATAAATTCCAGAAGTATACAAATTAAAAATACAAAATGATAGATTCTGTAGATTTGAATAATATAGCTTATTTTTAAAAGAACAAGAATGGTGCAATATTTTGTGAGAATGTTTCAGATTGTAAATAACTCAATGAAATCAATAAATAGACTTATTTTACTAGTCTTTTTTCGAGTTTACTATCCAGTCTAGCGGCACATAACTTACCTAATTTTTATTATTATGGTCATCACTATTATGGACATCAATTTTAAATTTAAAAGTAAATAAGTGACAATTGAAAATAACTATGATTACGAAAATAAATAAAATTCATACGAACATGTAATCCATTATTTTCTTGACAAGGGACACAAGGTTTCTTGCAGAGCTCTACATTGCAATCAAAGTTGAGCTCATTTGAATCTGGAAACTTGAAAGCCTATGATGAAAAAAATATGAAATTACACCGTATCCACTGCTTAGAAGAATAATTTGAAAAAAAGGACAATTTTCTCACCCTAAAATAGGAAAAAGCAATTGCACTGTTTGTATCTGGGCTCCTGGTATATTCGAAAGCTGAAAGATAAAGTAGATCTGTTAATAAATTTACTTATCATACATAGACATATTTAAGACAAGGATATCAATCATAATTATTTTTAAATGTGTTAAATAAATAACCGCTCGTAGTTAATAAACGTGTGGAGGGGTACTATAATCGATTAGTAAAATCTATTTAATTATGTCTATGCATAATTAAATGAAGCTATATTAAATTCACCATTGAATTTTAATTTATCTATAGAATCAAATAGTTAACGCCGAACAAATTAAAAATAAAATTTATATCAGTGAAATATTAACATTAATAATAATGAAAAGTTTAGCCGACTGTTTACAAAAATGAACCAAACTACTTTACTTTTGCTAGCACGCGTTATAGAAATAATGATTGAGGAGAAACACATCTTGTCATATTATTATTTTTTTTTCGGAAGATCCACTTCCCTATCTTGAGAAAACACTCTATCTTCATCTTTTTCCTGAAACCAAGTAAACCATCCAGCAACACTAAACCAACTTGCAAGTTGACTGCAGTTCAAACTCTCATCCAGTTGCTGAAGAAAACTTCTTGGATCCTCTTGTGTAAAATCTCCATAATGTTTGTATTCCCATTACTCCGCCCACGTATCTCCCACCAATTTCCAAACATCCGTTCCACTATCCCACATTTATCCTATAACAATCTATTCCTATCTCTTACGACACTTCTCTCTCAAATTGAACAATAGTGCAACCGCTGGCTGGTAAAGGTTTATGAATCGAAATACGAGCATTTGACTTTTAACCAATCAAAGGCGCCAATTTGGGGGGGATAGGGACCTCTCCCCCAATAGTTTGATGTATAAAAACATAAACAAATAAAAATAAAAATCAGTAAAAAATAATCTTCATGAACCAATAAAATATTTAAACAAAAATGTAGGAAAAGTCGTACAGCTGGCCATGCTAAGGCCTAGAAATAAAATTAAATTTGAAGTAAAATTGAAATATTTAACTCCCTCCCCCTCTAGATCAGCCCGTCGTTCGTTACTTCGCATAGCAGTACAATTCCAGAGGAAATAGGGCCTGGATGGGCTAACAGAGTGGGGAGTAAGCTGAAATCAACGGCTCCAGCTCATCACTATTGCTTAGTGAGACTTGGGGAGGGCGTGGGGAGTGATCACCGCTCTTTCCCTTCAATGAAAATGGAAAATCTGCGCCAATAAGCACGACTATTAACATCTTTCAAATGACAACAAGCATCTAATTGCAAACACTGCCCTCGGACCAACTGATTGGAACTATCAGGGCACAGAAAGACTAGAAAACTTATTTAATCCTTCAACTGTAAATTCCTGAGAGCGATAGTTAATAGGCCATATAGCTTTTCCAACATCAAACTATATTATGACCATGACATACCTAATGTCATAGACTTAATAAACTCAGATTTTTTGACATTTTATAAGCAGCTTTTACCAGTTAATCAAAAGCTTTAGTTCAATTATGATAGAATTAATCTTATCCATTATGGTATAGTCTTACCGGACATTAGCTTCGGCCTGAGAGGGCAACCAGCATCGTCTGACAACTGAAGTTCTTGACCACCACCATTGGCCATACACCGTCCAACCCTAATCTGATGATCCGGGTCGCCTTCCACCTTGACTACCAGAGTCATCATGTCACCAATATTTGCAGGTTTCGGTTCTGCGTTGGAAAAAGGTCCACGACCAGTCTGTAAAAAAAGTCGAACATTTTCTAGCGTACATCTTTTCCGTCAATTAAGTAATAAGTGATCCGAACGAAACAGACCTGTATTTCCAACCTAGCAGTGGCTGTGTCTCCACTGAAGGTGACTAGCTGAGTACTCGGGGTTACCACACTCAGTCCTGATGTCACTGACTGCCTAATACTGCCTTCCCACAAGCATCGAACACTTCTTACACTGTCCCAGATCTGTAGGCGTAAGACATTTCAACGAGTGAACAATATTTGTTATAGGAGAATGAAAAATTGGGAGGGCCGAAAAACGTTAATTTTATTTTTTTTTAAATCGTAATACTGCGGTTAAGTTGTGAATCAGGAAGATGAAAAAAAAAAGGGAAAAAAGAAATCAATCAATTCATATCTTCCGATCGTGCGTGGACTCCAAAGGTAGCCGGAATTTGCAAAAATTAAGTTTTTCACAATAATTATTAATATTTTTCAACTTACCACTATCCGATATTGTTAATTATTAGAAACACAAAAAATACTGTTAAAATATTATTTAAATTCATCAACGTCTTTAGGGAAAGCTTCACCTCACATTGCTTTCAAAATTGATGAAGACTGGAAAAGATCAACTTCAAAAAGGTGGATGACAGTTAAAGGATAAAACTATAAAATAACCTACAAAGTTTTTGTTTCTCGTTTACATCTCACTTGATGTTAAATATTTTAACTTATGTAAGTGACTCTATTTCGAAAAAAATTAATTTAGAAATCAGTACTATAGTTAAGCAAAAATTGTTTTTATCTTAAAAACTGAAAAATAAGCTCTCCGTTTTATTACTAATTTTCAGGTGAAGGTACTTGGAACTGTGACTACTTGTTGAAGTCAGGCCTTGCTCAACTTGTCATGAAGCCTTCCCAAGACTCTGTCCCCGATTATCTTGTTATTATTGATACTCTTATCGAACACAATAGATTTTTTTAATTCCAAGAACATTTTATGTTAGCCATGAAACAAGATAAAATAAATCAGATTAGGCATCTCGGTCTTGTAAGAGTTTTAAAGGCAAGACACTTAGATCGAGAGAGGAAAACTATCAGACCATTCATTGCGCCAAAACTCAATTTACAGGTTCAAACCTACTCAGAAATGATTGACTGGACGGACTCTGATGTTCATCACAGATCGGCCATGCCAAACTTCAACAAGTAGTCACATTTCCAAGTACCTTAAGCTGTAAAATAAGTAATAAGAAGCAGAGGTTATTTTTCAGTATTTAAAATAAAAATAATTTTTTCTTAACAATATTACTGTGTTTCTGAATTAATTTGTTTTGAAATATAGTAACTTATACAACTTAAAATATTTCAACTTCAAGTGAAATAATACTGTCCGCTAGGGAGCGCGTCCTCCGGGTGGCGGATGGGGGATCCCTCTTAGGAGGAGTGGTCTGAATATACTGAACAAAGACCCGTGGATCGACAGGTACCCAGTGCTAGGGAGGGGGGGTGTAGCCCAGCCACCCTTCCTCCTTAGGGGACATAAATGTTCAGGGGGCCAGTTGTCCCGAAGATACAGGGCCTCCAGCACTGGGCTAATCACCCGTCTGGAGTAAACTTGATTCAAAGCAACAACAATGGCCTCGGATTTGGACAGTCTACTAGGTTACGACATGGCAAGGATAAGGATATACGAATGGCTACTTGGAATATAAAGACGATCTCGGGGAAAGAAGCGGAGCTTATTGAAGAAATGAGGAAGTATAAAGTGGACTTGATTGTGCTCAGCGAGGTGAGAAGGAGAGGCGGTGCCATGAGGAGTCTGTCAATGGGATATACGATTGTCTACTCGAGCATTCATTCGGGAAGAACTAAGGAAGGAGTGGCTTTTGTGACGAAGGATGAAGGATGAGCAGAGTTGAGAATTAGGAAGCAGTCTCTCCTAGGATTATATTCATGGATATTACCTTAGCGATTGGAGGTGTAATATGTAAACAGGTATATGCGCCAAGTGAGGACTGTTCAGTGAGAGATAAGGACGAATTCTACCAGAATCTGCAGAAGATAGTGAATTCAGCCAGCAGCTGGAATAGAAGCATCATAATATTAGGAGACATGAATGCTAGGACTGGTCAAGATCACAACCAATCCCATGGTGTGATGGGATTATGGGGAGGAGAACCAGTGACCAATAACAATGGAATGAGGCTCGTCAACTTTTGCATTGAAAATGATTTACTTTTAGGAAACTCCTTCTTCAGCTATAAAAAGATCCATAAGATTAGATTTAAGGCTCAGGGAAGAGAAGGGATTGATTATTTTGATTATATTATTTGATTATATTGATATGATTATTGATTATTATTTGAGTATCATTGATTATTTTATTTACAGCAGATAGATACGACTGTTCTTCATTGACATTATGGTAATTAGAGGAGCGGAGCTCGGGACAGACCATTACCTATTGGCTGCTGACACCCGGATAGTGAAGCCTAGGAAAGACAAGAAGAAATCGTATGAAAGGCTTGCAATAGGGGTCCTCCAACAGGATGGAAAGAAGAGGCTGTATGAAGATGCACTGAGGACTAAGCTGGTGGAAGTAAATGCCTACCTAAACTTGAACGATCTCTGGGCGTCCATCAAGAACTGCATTCACCATGCTGCCAGGGAGGTTTGTGGTTTGAAGAAGATAAGATTTACTCCGAAGAAGACCAAGTGGTGGAGTGATGATGTGGCAAGGGATGTGAAGGAGAAAAAGACCGCTTGGATCAGATATAAAAGGTCTAGAACCACTGAGAACTGGGGACAGTATGTGTTAAAAAGTAACGTAGCTAAAAGAACTGTAAAAGAAGCTCCTAACAGGGGCTGGGAGGACTTCGGAACAGACATGGAGAAAAACTTCCAGGAGAACAGAAAGTTCTAGACTCCAGTGAAAGGTCTTAGAGGGAAGAGAGGAAAGCCTGTCAGAAGCATAAAGAATAAGAATGGCAACCTGGAAACAGATGAAAGAAGAATCCTGGAGGCCTGGCGAAACTATTACCAAGATAAGTTTACTATGAAATTTTATCGAGGAGGTCCAGGAATTGAACGAAGACGCCCAAAGACAGAAGATTTTCTGCCACCGGATATGGATGATGGTTTCCAGGAAGAGGAGGTCGAAGCACTATGGAAAATATAAAGCTTGGCATGGCTGCCGGTATTGATGAGATTTTACTGGTATGGCGGACCAGAGCTTACGAAAGCTCTGCAGAACCTCTTTCAGAGAATATGGAATGGAAAGAAAATACCTGACGAGTGGGAGGAAAACCTGATTGTTCCAATTTATAAGAGATCCAATATTATAGGCCGATATTCCTCTCCTCTGTAGTGTTCAAAGTATATACAAGAATTCTTGAGCAGCGTCTGAGAACCTACTTGGAACAGAATATGTTTGAGGAACAAGCAGCATTTCGGCCTCACAGACAAACTCAGGATCACATATTCTCCCTCCGGACGATAACTGAAAAAGCCTGGGACAGAGGCCGCGATATGTATCTTGCCTTCCTGGACCTAAAAGCTCCTTTCGATTCTGTTCCTCGTCAAGAAATTTGGAGGGCGCTCCAGGAGAGGCGTATCCTTTCTAACTTTATTAGCGCCATCAAGTCAGTCTACCAGGATCCGAAGGGTGTCATCCAACTCAATGGTGTTAAGTCTGCCCCCTTCAGATTTTATAAGGGAGTTAAACAAGGAAATAGCCTCAGTCCACTCCTCTTCAATATTGTTATGGACGATGTGCTAAAAGTGTGTAAGAGGAGGGCTCCCAGAGCTGTTGACGGATACTGGAATATGATACCAGTGCAGGTGCTGTGTTTCCTGTACGCGGATGACATTGTGCTGGTTGCTGACAGTCCAGGGAGACTGCAAGTCGCTTTGGAGGAGTGGACGGAGGAGCTAAGAAGAAGAGGTCTTGTTATAAATCCAGACAAGAGTAAAGTTATGCATGTAGACAGGGAAGAGAAAAATCTGAGAATCGTATATGACGGACGACAACTGCAAGTGGTGGATGACTACCTTTACCTGGGTACTATGATTAGCCGGGACGCCAAAATAGACCAGGAGGTTCTCAACAGAGTAAAAAAGGCTAACCAGGTCTTTTATCAAATATCGGCCACCCTGGGAGGAAAACAAGAAATCAGCAATGATGCCAAGCTCCGAATCTTTAAGTCGGTGTTCCTCCCAGTTTTGCTTCATGGATCAGAGAGTTGGGTTCTCTTAGAACGACACGGGAGTCAGGTCACAGCAGCAGGAATGAGATATCAAAGAAAGTAGCTAGGAAGACCAGACGAGACCGAGTGAGGAATGAAACTATCAGGGAAACCCTCGGAATAAGACCAACGAGGGATATCCTGGAGGAACGCCAGCTAAAGTGGTACGGATATGTTTGCAGGATGGGCGAGATCGCAAAGCCAAGTGGCTGCTAGAAGCAAGACCAAGAGGGCAGAGACCGGTTTGCAGGCCGAGATTTACATATAATGGTTATATGGAGAGACTCTGGGGCGAGCGGGGCGGTGCTCCTCCTTGATGGAGACAAGAAGAATGGCCCAGGACAGGGACACGTACAGAAGATGGACAGAAGCTGCTCCACGCCTAACGGCACGGCGGAGATAGGGAAAGAAGAAGGAGTGAAATAATCGAGAAAAAAAAAACTCAGTAAGTTGTTAATAGTTTTATCCTCTGACTGAGATCTATCTTGTATGAAGTTGATTTTTCCATTTTTTCTTTACCTTTGAAGACTATGCGCTAAAGACGTTGATGATTTCAAATAATATTTTAACAGTATTGTTTTGTGGTTCTAATAAATAACAATTTCAGATATCACATTCGGATTATTGTAAGTAGAAAAATATTGAAATAATTGTAAAAATGTAAATTTTTGAAAAACATTCGGGATCCAAAGCCCATGCGCGATCGGGGCAATATGGATTGATTCCATTTCTTTTCCACCTTTTTTTATCTCCTTAATTGGTAACTTTTCCGCAGTATTAATGTTTGAAAAATAAAAATTGTCATTTTTGGGCCCTAATGAAAAATCAAACCCTCTTACCTCTAATATTCCAGGTTCGTTTTGGATTACCAGAACGTTTTCTAAGTAAGCTTGACCTCCTTTATCGAATTCGTTGACGAATTGGGTGCCACATGAGTTGAGCTGGACAGTGAAACGGTACCTCAATGAATGGGAATCGGTCACGACGTAGCGGCATTCAGGTGAAGTATAGTGGTCCTGAAAAATGGCATTTATAAACAGATATGGTTCAGATACTTCTTTGCACTTGTCAAGAGGATTATAATATCCTGATTTCAATATGGTAGTTTCAGTGATCACAAAAGTTTAAATTGGCTTCAAGGTATTATATATTACCTAAATTCGATGTTTGAACCTCATCTCAAGCATTATTCACAATATAATTCACAACATTTTTCATCAATGTTACAGATGGAATTATCAAACTTCAAAATTTATGAAAATGGCAAATAGCAAAATTAGGTAATCATTTCCTGATATTTATAAGGATTCATTTTGTAGTAATTTTTATGATGTCAAAACAGAAAAAAAAAGAATATACTCAGCTAACCTTGGAATAGATGATGCCATTGAAATTGGAAGAGAACTCGATGTCAACAGTCATCTTGTCTTTCTGGCAGAGAACGTTGAGAGAGGTGACTTGTGGTGGATAAAGCTCGTTATTGGAAAGTGGTTCTGGTGTTGATGCTCCTGTCTCAGCCACCTACAAAAGAAACCGCATTTCAATATTTGACTCTCGGCCGATCATAACATACTCTCCCACAAAAATTAATGAAGACTAGATAATACCTCGCTAGACCTAGACAATTTTTTTCTAATAAAGAAAACTCTCTCACCCGAGTCTGAAAACTCACCGATTTTGCCTACAAAGAGCCACTAGCCATATCACGTAGGCACCACTTCTACAACATTAAATTATAACTCTTTCAGTTTAGGAATTAGATTATATTGATAGTAGTGTAAATAATCATACCTTCGAGGCCAATGCAATGTCCTGCATAACCCCTAGCTGTTTGTAGCCACATCAACCACATATGCGTGGTTCTATGCTTCCCTTAGGAGGGAGGGAAGGGTCACCCAATTTGTAGCCACATCACCCATATCTGGGTGGCTCTATGCTTCCCTGAGGAGGGAGGGAAGTGTCACCCAATTTGTAGCCACATCACCCATATCTGGGTGGCTCTATGCTTTCCTGAGGAGGGAGGGAAGGGTCACCCAATTTGTAGCCACATCACCTATAGCTGGGTGGCTTTATGCTTCCCTGAGGAGGGAGGGAAGGGTCACCCAATTTGTAGCCACATCACCCATATTTGGGTGGCTATATGCTTCCCTCAGGAGGGAGGGAAGGGGCACCCAATTTGTAGCCATATCACCCATATCTTGGTGGCTCTATACTTCCCTGAGGAGAGAGGGAAGGGTTACCCAATTTTGGGCCACTTGGCGATCAATCTGAGTCTAGATATTACAAAATCATATCTGGGAATACCTTTTGTAAACTGATTTCAATGTTTTCATTTATATTCTTGAAAAAATCCTGCACTGTCCATAATTACGACGTGCATTATTGCTGCCATGATATTGTTAATTTGCTGCAGTAAATTTCATTGGCCTTCCAAATAAAATAAAACATATAAGCTTTTCTTCACATGAAGAGATACAGGGAAACTGCCAGAATATAATAAATAGTTTAGGCGTAATTATGCAAAAAAAATATATTTGACTGAATAAGTACAAAATATCAAGAGATTAATACAAACAATTTCCAATAAGTATAACTTAAAAAATTTCATTTCTTCACTTAGGAAACAGGTTCAAACGGATGATAACAAGACAATAGAGACATCTACTACCGCCAAACATCAAAGGCCCCCTTCGTATATTTTGTCCGAAATATTAAAAAAGGCTTACTTCGATGGACACATTCAATCGAAATTGTGGGTGCTGGTAACTCTGTTCAACAAAAACAGTATCTATGCGGTCCGTAAATTCTCAACAAAAAAGGCAATAATGTTTTCAATTGATTTCGAGGAAGATTTTAAGGATGAGATAATCCACGAACTGGAGGAATTACTTCGATTGTAATTGGAAAAAAGAAAATTAAATGATTTTTTAGAGCCGCGTGAAACTTCAAAATATTCCGACATAATTGAAATACAAACTAACAATTTCAATCAACTCCCTGAAATTATGAGATAATAAACAATTCGATAAAAGAGCAGACTTCAATAATATAAATGAAATTAAACTAAACGTAAATGAATCCAATATTACTTTAAAAAATGAATTATATCCTTTCAAAAAAAACTCGCGCCCTAAAAAACTGAATCAGGAATTATATGTGACAAAGAATGTGAAGATAATAACTCAGAAACTGATGAAGAAATTATAAAACGTGTAGAAGAATTTAATGCTGCAGAGGAAACTAATTTAAATAAGTATTATCTTAAGAAGGAAATAGTAAATTTGTCTATTTTAGATATGGAAAAAGAAAACGTAAACACCGAAAGCAACCAACATTGTGGAACTTTTCTTGAACATCAAAAACTAAACAAGTAAAGTAACTAACAAAAGGTCAAATGCATTAAATAAATTCGAAGAAAAACGTATTTTTGAATTTGATTTTTGTTTAAATAACTTCCAAAATAATTATGAACAGATAAAATCTCTAAAATCGAAAAGTAAAAACCTGCTTTTAAAAATTACTAATTTATCGAATCGCATGCTGAAGTTTAATAAATTATTCTCAAACTTAAATTATCGAATAAGACCATTTAAATTCTGAAAAATCCTGTTGTATATATATTAATTATGAACGAAAAATCTTTGAAATATGTGATTCTAGAAAAGTCAAAATGTTCTTTTACTAAAAATGAAATATATTTGGGGATGCTAAAACCAGATAAATTTTTTTTTCTAAAATATTACTTTTTAGCAATAGGTCCTCTCATAAAAGTTATATGCTTTGAATAAATAAAGAAATAAGTTATGGTTCGTTAAAATAATAAGTAGCGTTCTGGCTGTCGATGAAGAAGTACCTACGTCTGGCCGTTCCGTGGGATTATCCCCACCCATTGTAGTTTTAGTCAGAGCTCAGTCTGCTCCCAGACACCGGTGAGGTAAGGCGCGTTTTTTAACTTGTCTGTGTTTATCGGTGTGCTGGCGCGAGTGAGTGCGCGTGGGTGATTCCCGAGGGACACTAAGTGGCGAATCGGGACGCCCGGAGGACAGGAGGGTCAAAAAATTTATAAGTTTTTTAACCCGTTATAGGGTTTATTTTGTGTTTTGTGTTTTTATTTTTATTTGACTTTTGGTGAGCGCTAGACAGGAGGTCACTTGACCGATATTAGTTATAAGTTAGGTTAAGTGCGGAAAGGTGAGAACCACGCGCGATAAGCGCACAGTTAAAAACCTTTTTTTTGAAACCCCAATTTTACGTAATTTATTACATAAATGGGGGATTCAGAAACTCCGGTCTAGGGACCGAAAAATACTGAGCTTTTGTTGATGGATCAGGAAGAAGAGCCAACAAAACCGCAAAGGGTGGTCAAAATGGCCGCTAACATGGACCTCGAGAACAAAATGGCGGCAGTTAAATCCTCAAACTCATACGCTGGCGTGGCCAGGACGTACACCTCGACGGACGTGGAGTCTTATAAGGATACGGACGAGGAGACGGGGGCCGAGGAGAACCTGGGTCCAAAGGTTACCCCTCAGAACCCAAGAAGGCCCAAAAGGGCCAGGAACGAAACCCCCCAATCGAGAGAGGAAGATGAGGATAGGCCCTATTCGAAGGCCTATAAAGCAGCGGAGGGCATGAGGGAGTACCTCCTCAAAAGGACTAAGTGTACCCTAGATCAGCAGGTCTACTTGAACGGGAAGGTCATGGAGATGAGAGACATGATCGTGGCCCTCGAAGAGAAGTGGAGTTCCCCAGCTCGTGAAACACGTGATTAGTGAGGCTCTAGCCACGGATTATCTCCACGAGGTCATAGCCCTAAAGGACTCGGCGGTAGTTGCCCCGATGGTGGCTAGCTCTATAAGTGAATCCGTCGGAGCCACTTATGACGAAGATATGAAGAAGTGGGTCTCCCCAACTGTGCACAGGGTCGACAGGATTATCCTCCTTATTATCCTCCTAAAGCTGTCAAAGGAGGAGACCCAAATTCAGAAGCACACAACCCACACCCGGGCAGAAGAGAGGTAGGGGAAAGGGATGGAGCCTGGAAGATTGGTGGGGCCATCTAGAAAGCAGGTGATACAGGTTCCTAAGGCCCAGAAAGAAGAAAAGGAAACGGTTAGACGCGTGACCTTGGTCACTGACACGACCGAAGAGGAAGAGGAGGGAGCCGTGGACAGAGGCGAAGAAGAACAAGAGAAGGCCGAGACCCAGAGTTAGGGCAGAAGAGGACGGGGAGAAGATGGAGAAGGTTCCCAGAAGGAAGACGTTTGCGGATGTGCTGGGGAAAGTGGCCCTGAAGTCGGTTCCCAAACTCCAAGAGGAGATAGTCACCTACATCACGGTGAAGGGGAAGGGGACCGATGGTAACTAGTCCCCCATCAAGATCAATGAACAGTTGCCGACAAAGAAGGAGCTCGAGGCCTTAGGGGCCACAGTAAAAATTGAAAAAGTTACCAGGTCTGGTGCCGTCCTGGTAAGGACGGAAGGGGCCGACCAGGCCAGAAAAATCTTAACCTGGAGCAAAATGGCGGAAAAGGGGCTCAAGGTAAGCCTTGCCAAGACTAGGTGGCCCCGAATAGAGGTTAGAAAGGTCTCCAAACACTGGGAGGAAGGAACCCTGGAGAGATATCTGTGGGGAAAGATCCCACAGTTTAAGTGTGAGGAGAAGGAAAGGAGGGGGTGGATGAGACCCTGCTTCTCCACTCCAGTGAGAAGTGGACTCACGAGAAGTTGGGTGATGGAGAGCCACTCATCCATTAGGCTGGCATTAATGGAGCTGACGGAGAAGGACGTCAGCGGAGGATGGTGGAGCCTCTCCATGAGAGACTACCTCGACCCCCCGCTCAGCCTAAAGTGTCAAGACTATGGCCACCCTGCAAAGTCCTGCAGCAAGGAGATTGCGTGCAGATGGTGCACGGGCACAAGGCAAGTGAGTGCCCGGGGAGGACCAGAGGAGCCGCCCCTTGCTGCAGGAATTGCAAAGCAAAGGGCAGAGAGGGGAAGGACCTCCAGCATTGTGCGGGCAGCAGGGAGTGCCCGATACACCTGGAGATGATGGAGGGGTTGGCGAAGAGGACCCGGTATGCGTAGGCTGCAGATCCTGCAGGTCAACATGGGCCTAAGACGAATGCTCGAAGATGAGTTACGTACTCTCGCCCGGAACGTTGACATCATGGCGATCCAGGAGCCATGTTGTCGGAAGAATGTGGTCGTTGGATTTGGTGTAGCGTCGAGGGTGGTCGCTATGAGCAGTGGAGAGAGGAGGCCCAGAGCGGCAATAGTGATTGTAAATCATGGCCTCGACGTGATGGAACTGAAGAACTTCACCACGGCAGATCTGGCGGCATGTAAGATGGGGCGGCATCACGTTCGCCTTTGTGTCCACGTACATACCGCCGAGACCGGCTAACGCCGAGGACAGTCTAGCTGCCGTGGAGGTACAGAAACGCGATAGTCTGTTCCGACACCAATTCGTGGAACAAGGCCTGGGGTTCAGTGCGCACAGACGCCAGAGGGAGATCAGTAGAAGAGAACCTGGCGAGGTATCAGCTCGTGATCGTTAACGAGCCCTCTGGCCCCACATTTGTTGGAGCGAGGGGTCAGAGCTGGATAGACGTGACACTCGCAACGGCTACAATGGCGCGGCGCATTGCGGACTGGACCCTACGGTCTGACACGAGCTCCGACCACCGGGTCATTGCCTTCAGTGTGGTGCAGAAGGAAGGCGAGAACGCCCTAGAAGTGGAAAAGGGCTTCGTGACCCGATCTGCGGACTGGAGGGCCTTCTCCAATGAACTGGAGGGTGTACTCCCGGATAGAGACTGGGAGGAGATGGCGCCGATGGAGGTGGAGTTAGCTATTGACCATAGGATGGCAATGCTGACGGGCGCCATCACGGAAGCGGCGAGTGCATTCCTCCGACGCCGAAGGGCGAGAGTACGTCCGGTCCCATGGTGGACGCCGGCCCTGACCCAACTGAAGAGGGAGTATTACAGAGCTATGCGTAGGTACCAGGAGTGCAGAGACGACGAGTCGAGACTTGCACTCCGCGAAGAGACTAAGCGTAGGTATAGAGTGTACCGAAACGGCGTGCGTCACCAGAAGAAAAGGTCCTGGGACGAATTCATCGTTGAAACAACGGAGAAGAACCCCTGGGGAATACCGTACAGGGTGGCACTGGGCAAGTTGAAGCCTCTCACGATGATGGCTTCCCTTAGAGTAGGAGGAGCCCAGGCAACCACACTGGAGGAAGCGGCATCGATGTACGTAGATATTACATACCCCAGGGATGACCCGTCCCAGGATCAGATAGACGCCATGGTGAGACGCACCACGGCATACCCACCTACCGACCTATGCCCACCATGGGACATATGGGACCTTTGTCTGGCCGTGGAGAAGCAGAGGATCGGGAGAGCTCCGGGACTGGACGGAATAGACGCTGCGGTCCTCAGGAATAGTGCCCCGTACGTACGTTGAGGAGGAGCTCCTCCAGATATTCAATGATTGTTTGGAGAGGGGTCACTTTCCAAGCAAGAGGAGGACCGCAGATTTGAGACTGCTCTACAAGGGAGGAGGGAAGGACAAAGAATCGCCTAAGGCGTACAGGCCGATATGCCTCCTCCCTGTCGTCAGCAAAGTCCTGGAGCATCTGATCGTCACGCGTCTTCGACCGATCCTCAGTGCAGCTATTCATCCACAGTAATTCGGCTCGACCCGTGGCAAGGGAACCACAGATGCGCTGCTGAGAGTACGTAGGGACCTGGAGGAGAGAGCGGAGAAATATGTCATGTTGGTGCTCTTCGACATATTCTCCGCCTTCGACAGTTTATGGTGGTCTTACATGCTCCAGCGGCTGCAGGAGTTCGACAACCCCAGCAATTTGTACTCCCTCGTTAGTAGTTACCTCAGTAACAGCAGCGTAAAGATCAAGATCGTTAAGATGAGGAGAAGATTCGACGTCACCCCTCACCTAGACTACCTGAAGGATAGAGTGACCCGGTCTATAAATGGCTTGTACAGGATTGAAGGTGCGTTCTGGGGCATCAGATACCCAGCTACAATGACCATTTACAAGGGAATGGTCATGGGTATCTTGAGGTACGCATCCCCAGCAAGGAGCCAACACCTCACGCAGTTGCAGAGGAAGAGACTGGCGACGATCCAGAGACTGGCTCTGCTTAGGGTCACTAAGACATACAGAACGGTGTCGCATGAGGCGGTGCAGGTGCTAGCCGGAGCGATACCCCTGGACCTCGTCCTCAAGGAGGACAGAATAAAGTATAATGTGAAGAGGCAAGGCCTCGACGCGCTACCGGAGGTACTCCGTACCAGAATCGGCGAGAACCCCAACCAATGGAAGAAGATATTGAGGGAGGATACCATCGAGGAGTGGAATGGACGGTGGGAAGGGAATCAGAAGGGAGCTACCCTAAGGAATTTCTTCTCCACCGTTCAAGAAAGGCTGAAGGCAAGATGGATCCTCCCTGATTACTGGGTCTCGCAGATGCTGACAGGGCATGGAGGTTTCCGGGGGAAACTACAGGAACATGGAAAGGACATAGACCCCCGGTGCCCCACCTGTTGAGTCCCTGAGACTGCAGAGCACGTGATCGTGTCCTGCACCGCAGTAGAAGGACACCGAGCCAGGTTGTCAAGAAGTACCGGGATCTTCGCCCTCGCCGAGTCGGACTTTCCCCGTCTGATGGAGGAAGAGGTGTACCCCTTCTTCAAGGACTTCGTGTACGGGTGGAAGGAGGTGGTGAGCCCTGAGCACTTTACCCTGGGAAGGGCCATACCACCCGACTTCGGCGAGCCTCATGATGGTTGATGCCTGGAGGAGATGGGATCCGGACGGATGCAGCGGACCAGGAGGGCTGGGCCAGCTTCCGGACGGATGCAGCTTGAGACAGGATCCGGACGGATGCAGTGGACCAGGAGGGCTGGACCGGTATCCGGGCGGGTGGAGCTGAAGATGGGAACCGAACGGATGCAGCTGACCAGGTGGGTTGGACGGCACCGGGAGGATCCGGACAGGAGCCGGACAGATGGAGAGCGCCAGGAGGGCTGGCCACGCCGCCCGGCAGAGGATAAGGTGCAGCCCTAAGGTACGCAACCGTGCAGCGGGCTGCTCCACAGTAGCGGATAATAAGGTGCAGCCCTAAGGTGTGCAAACGCGCACCGGGCTGCACCACAGTAGCAGGATTCATTGTCCCCAGAAATATATTATCCCCAAAGTAAAATTGTATAATAAGATATTAAATAAATGAGTAGTTTATTGGTGGTAGTGGCATACGCTTACCTCAGCGTAATACCCCTCTGCCGCCACGACCCCGTATGACCGAAAGGTCGGGTAGGGGGAATAAAAAAAAAAAAAAAAAGGTTCGTTAAAATAATTCTAGAGACTACATTATAGATAATACCTACAAATTATATAATTAATTATAAAATATATTATGAAACATGACATTAATAATAATATAGTACTTGTAGATAAGAATTATTAATAAATGAAATTAAAAGCCTCCGCATTTATTGAAGGAAGCTGTGAGATATGTATTTTCAAATCAAAATCAAATTAATAAAACATTTAATGAAAATTTTGTGCCAATTAATACTTGAGTATTACAGTTTAGAAGAAATAATCTAAAATTAATACTAAAAAACAAAACCTCTAAACATTATACTGATAAATTTAAAACATTTAATGAAAACTTTGTCAATCAATTTTTGTAGCAAAAAAAATAATGAGGTTCTGACAATTCTAAAGAGATAATCAATAAAAGACAGAAGGCTTCTGGGGAACTAACAACTGGCAATTGAAAGTGATAATAAGCCAAGAATTATATTATTAGAACGCCCATGTAATTTGCTTACTCAGTGCATGACTCAATGTTCTAGTTTCGTAATTAAGTCAGCAGAAATAAAAAAGAACCATTTAATATTGATTTACTGTATATATCAATAATATATAATTGAGCCATTTGATAGGCAAAACTATTAAAATATATAATATATAATAGAAACAAATATATAGGAGAATAAAATAAAAAAAATTAAAAAGGGATTGGCCCATTAAATCTTTAAAAAAAGGTAATAAATCAAATCCTTAATCTTAAACAATTAATCAATATAAAGATTATTTTAATTTATTAAGATTAGATAAATAAATAAGTTTAAATTCTACTATAACGTTATAAACAATTTTTTTTTCTAAGATAAAATACCTAAATAATTTTTTGTAGGATAAAACGAAGTTTAGGAGTATTTATTTAGTACAAAATTAATTAAATAAAAATAGGATCAAAATAGAACAAATAAATGTATAACAGATCAAGGAACTTTTAATTTTGCAAAAGCTGTTTAGGCTGTATGCACTCACAACCGTTGAATACTCATTGTCAGTTTAACTATTCAACTAATTGGAAAAACATGTTGTTTAGCAAAGGAATGAATTACTGTTTCATCAATGAAATATACCATGAATGTTGTAACATTTAAATTCTTATTTTTTAAAAATAACGTTAGATAAATTTATTTATTGTTAATAATTATTAATTAGTAAAATGTTTACAAATTTAAAGAAAAAAAAGAGGATAAATATTTAGTTTGCCCTAAATAGAAAGAATATCAAAAAAGTTGGATCGAACTCCTATAGATAATTGTTGTTTCTGAACAAATGTTTATATATATTATGTATCCTTATAATAAAATTATTATATATTATTATATTTATATCATATATTATTATTATCGAAAACAAAAGGTATAAAAAGTTATAATTTGATGTATATTTCAAAAGGCAGAAGTAATGTGTTATTATTTGTAATTAGTGTTATAAGTGTAATTAAATCATTTATCTAATAGGATCTTAAGCAAAAATAATTATGAATTGTATAAAAAGAATAGGACATAACGTTTCCTCAAAAAACAAAACTTGGAATAAGTTAATATATATATATATATATATATATATATATATATATATATATATATATATATATATATATATATATATATATATATAGTATAGTGGTTTAAGTGATTTCTATCATGTATATTTTGCTAAATTATAAACTTGTATGATTGAATATTATATGTCTATGTTGATTACTATATGTAGTTTCAAGTTGATTTAAATGTATGGTTATTTCTTATATGTATATTGTAAATAAATCCGTATTTTCAACCCTTTAATTTATAGCCTTAGCTGTATATGTTGGGTATATAATCGTCCATTCTCTGTGTGGTAACTTAAATCTACCCTAGGGAATCTCAAAGGATCATACCCTGGCCCAGACGATATTCACTATACAATGTTTCAACACCTCTCACAAGATTGTTCAAACTGGCTACTGAATTTCTATAACCATGAGCGGGAAAGAGGCGAATCCCTAGACGTCTGGTGACAATCAGAAATAGTACCGATTCTAAAAATAGGTAAACATAAGCGCCAAGCATCCATGTATACCATATATGCATATATACCCATACATGCATATATACCGCCCGATATTCCTGGCTAGCTGTCTGTGCAAAATAATTGAACGCATGGTCAATAAGTGTCTAATATGGATACCAGAAAAAATGATATCCTTCAGGATTTCCAATGCGGCTTTCGCAAAGGAAGATCGACTGTCGACCATCTACATCATCCATCAAAACTGACCCGCCCTCTAAAGGAGTGCGTATAAAAAAAGATGGCAATTAATGTGGGATGACAGTCCATCCAGTAAATTGCAATATACTAAGAAAGATATGAATCCATGGACGACCTCTAACCGTAGTAGACGCCAAAGTGGTCATTGTCCGCCTCAGAATTAGACATATCCGAATCACACATGTCCATCTCATAACAAGGAAAACACCTCCAATGTGCAATAACAATCTGACTGTTAGACACATACTTGAAGAATGTATTATTATAAAATGGTTATAAACCAGCTTGGTATACCATCCAATATCTCAATGGTATCGAGAGATGACGAATCCGTAATAAAATTCATCAGCAAGTGTTAACTGATAACCAGTTTAATTATTATTATTTGCTCTATTATATTTATTTTACTTTTTTCTATTTTTTCTATACTTTTTTCTCTCCTTTCCCATATTATATCTCACTTAGTCTATTTTTAAAAAACACTCATCATCTATTACAGTGAAGTAATGAAACCTCATAATAATAATAATATTACAGTAAAGTGAACCCCACGGATGCTGGCCCATGGGTTGCTAGGGAAAGTGGACACCCGGGGGCTAGTGCTGGAGAATATGGAGAAGCCACTCGTCCATGTTAGCTTCCAGGATTTAAGCGGATTCGGACTTTTGTATGTGCATTGACTAGTGAGCATTAGTGAAATGCACTAATGTACTTATGGTATGGTTAGGTTCTTAACATGGTTTTTATCCACATCCTCTGATCAATCCTCGTGTACTAAATAACAATATAACCACCACTTGGCATGTGGGACTTGGACGCCTACGACCTGGGCTATCCTTTAGTGTGAAAAAATATTGGATATTTTCTTGACAGAGTAATACTGTACAGACTCACCTCTGAGCTGGGGAGTGTTGTTTCCGTTTGGATGAAGCCGAATGGCCGAGGTTCCAGTGTTCTCGAGTCATAATCGGTATTTCCTGATTCCATCTCATTTCTCACTGAAAATTTTAAGCTTTAACATCAATTTTGAATTATTTCTTTGAGGAATATAATTATGAAAAATAACTGCCATCATACATAAATCAAACAGATTATGTTAACAATTTTCATATGAATAATACCTTTTCTCTGGCCAAAGTTATATCTCTTCTGTAACCATGAAATGATATTTTGTACGGATTTGTCGGTTTCCGGATCTACGTCACCTATAAAACAAATATCATAAAAACTATCCTATTACAATTATTACTGAGGTCAATGATTGATATTTGACAACTACCTGCTTCCATCCTGAAGAAGAGTGCGGAATCCTCCATTGTGAAGTTTTCTTGACTCTTTACGAAAGCTAAAAACTGAATTGACAAAAATATTATCTCATTGGCATTTCTAGATTTAATATTGAATACGAATTGGAAAAAATGGAAGAGGTGTGGTCCCAATTTCATTATTGGGTCCTAAGGTCCCAAGCTAAAATATCCTGGCAAAGCAGGAGATGGTGTATAGAGGTAGCCAAAGAAAAATGGGATCATATCCATTAGTTTTTTTAATAGAAACCGTATATCAGATTCCTAGGCGGCAGTATTGTTGAAAAAATTAAAAAATCTTTTTACAAAAATTTTCAAGATGAAAAATCGAAAAAAGCTCTAACTATTTTTTTTTGTAATATAGAACTTTTATATAAAATTTCTTAAGATAAAGTTCTCAAAGAACTTTTGCTATATAAATTCTTCCATGAACTGTTCCAAAAAGGTTCTTAAGAAAAAGTTAAATTTAGAACAAGAAATTTATCAAAAATAAAAGTGCACAGTTGTTTAGGAGCCCTTGTTTTTATACGTTGTTTGTATGGAACTGCCTAGATAACTTTAATCTACTAGCAAAGTAGCATAGTCTAGTTCGTTCCAGACAAGAATAACTAAATTGAGTTACAATTATTTAATATATTAAAAAAAAAATTAGTTTAAATGACAATGGGGCCAAGTTAGATTGATAGTGGAAATCATTTCAGGGACATTCTCTTAGCAAACGGGCTAGAGAAGGTCACTGGACTTAGACTCATAAGGTAATCAATGAAATCAGATCAACAGCCATATATTATAGAACTAAATTCATGGTATACAATAATTCAAATACATTGATGAGGAAAGAGATCGATGGTTGGTTGCTGAAATAGGAAGAAACTTTCTTGAACTTGAGCATTAAAGTCAGGCCATACACCTTACTATGTGCAGTCAAGGTGTAAACTGCACAGATGTACCTTCCTCGGCATTTTTTGAGAAATGAAGGAAAAGACTGCTTGGAATCCGTTTATTGTATGCAAGATAATGGTATAGTGTCGGGTGTTTGCATTTAAATTGCAATGGTTGGGTTTCATGGCATCGTTAATGCAAGATGGCCGCCACATGTGATATCTGCTCAATACATTACATTGAATAACTCCTTCCAAAGTTAATCATACGTGAGCTTTTTTCATATCTTCTACTCTTTGTGAGTGTTGTGATCCATTAACCTCTTCAGAGCCTATTCCATAAATCTATCCATCTTGGCCCATTTTTTTAAAATGACATTTTTGTATTCCTATTATTTTCTAAAAGAGCGGAAAAAAAATTAAACAATTCTTTTCAATTTTTTTTCTATCGATCGCAGCAGTTTCGGCCGTGGCCGGATCCTCCTTTGTGGCCTAGACGGCAACTAATGCGATCAACAAAAAATAGTCCTAAATCCAATTGTTTTTAACGTTATTTAAATATTTTAGCCTCAATAGGATAAAACTTTATTTGCATTTAACTTTTGAAATTATGTTATGAGAAATTTAATTATATTAATTTTCAAAACAGTGAACCTAAACTGGGCAACGGTAATGGAATAAAGTAATGGAATTCAGAAGTGAATCTTACGTTCAAATATTAAAATTTTAATGAAACTGGATAAAAAAGAATTTAATAATTAAACCACTATGTATGTATATATATATATATATATATATATATATATATATATATATATATATATATATATATATATATATATATATATTATCATCTTATTATATTAATGTTTTCCTACAAAGAAATATATTTTTCAATATTTAGTAATATTTCTTATTTTATATTTTAAAAAGAATTTTTAATTCAATTTTGGTAGTTTTTATGAATACGGTTAATTGTGAATACGGACAGTGAAGGATGTATTTGAAGAGATTGAGAAGAGATTTTACTGAAGACTTAATGAAATAACTAGAAAAATATGAATTAAGTATTGTCCTGAAGATGAGGAAATTCCCTGAAACGTCGAAATATATGTGATATTTTTTTTTTGATTAACAGAAAATTCGAAGTAGAAAATTACTTCACAAAAACTACCCAAAAATACATTTTTCACTAACTGGGCTGGAAAAGCGTTAATTGAAAAATTATTCAAATTCACCGAGCTGTTAAAAATTTAGTTTTTTAAATTTTAATTCAGCCTCAGCTTTTGATTACAGTCTATATATCTTGAGGTCATTCCTATCGAAATACATCAGTTTGAAAAACACAGATATTTAAGCAGGAATTTGTCGCTTAATAGATTTTCATAGTTGAACCAAATCATTGTAAACTGCATTGACTACACTTTATATTCTGTTCATATTAGCGATCAAATGAACGGTTTTACAGATAATTACATAAATGAGGGGAAATCCAAATATACGTCAGTGTAAACCTGGGCAATGAGGGCGTGGTCAACTCCCCACTTTTTGGCTTTACATTTTCTGTGACGGAGAGTAGGGCATGTCACCCCCCTGCACGTCACAAAAAAGGTAGCTTTAGAACAGGGAGGTTATGATTTTTGTAAATAATACTATTATAGTAAATAATACTATTATCACATCCTTGCTTTGAAGTACGACAGTAAGCCGATCTGAAAAAGTTTCCTGTGCCGTTCTAGGCCAGTGCAATTAGCTCGGAAAAGGATCTGCGATCGTAATAATTCCGGTAGTTTTGACTATCCAATTTTTGAATATGTTCTATCAACTGGTCACCTCATGTCAAATCCGAGTTTTCGACCTTGTAGCGCCTGAGCTCGCGCCGCCATCTTAAAAAAACAGCCAAAATCACGGAAAAATCGTTTCTTTCCGATATATCTCCTTTCCAATGCGAATTTCGGTTAAAGTACCTTGAAAATATTTTATAGAGCATAAAATTTTCTATTAACTTATATTTGTAATTATCTTCTAGCCCGATAGGGTATCGGGATATAAAGTCTTGAACATGCGTACAAGTTCGTAAATACCAGTAAAATGCACAAGGTTTGACTTTTTCTGAGCACACTGTTTCTAGTACAGTTTTGAGAAAAATGAACCAACAATAAAATAGCGGAGCATAAAAATTCATATAACACGTCTATGCTCTTATTATGTCTTCCTTTTTTAACATATTTTGTTTGTAGTTTTTAATACTTTTAAGACGTACAAATCGACAAGATTTATCTTCAACGTAATTGGAACATAAAATTAAGATTAGTGACTAATGAAGTACTTAGGAATGGTAATGAATTGAAATATTCGGTTTTTCGAAAAATTATCATTTATTGATAACAATGAAGTCACGAATAAAATAAAAAAGTCAATTTTAATTATTCTTAATTATATTAGAGTTTATATTAAAATCATTCACAATTTTGAAAAAATAATATTCAATTAGGGGTGATACTGATCCTTTATGTTTGTAAAAACCAGTAAAAATCACGATAAGGTTAAACACTTTTTATTATTATTTTCTAATTAAAAATCTTGTATGTTTTATATTTTTTTAATCAATATAAGGTATCTAGGTT
Organism: Rhaphigaster nebulosa; assembly: GCA_948150685.1. Taxonomy (NCBI): domain Eukaryota; kingdom Metazoa; phylum Arthropoda; class Insecta; order Hemiptera; family Pentatomidae; genus Rhaphigaster; species Rhaphigaster nebulosa. The sequence goes on from OX411307.1 coordinate 10,436,862, forward strand.
CTAGTCCACCATGTCAAAAATTGAAAAAGCGGTAAAGTGTTTTTTTAATTTATTTTATTTCTAATTGTTGGTACAGTTATAAAATAGACATAAAAACAAGTTATCTAGTATATAGAAAGAGCATATGGGGGGAGTTCAATTTTTTGGGGGAGGAGGGATTTAATGTGAAGGCAAGTAATCATTAAAATATAATCGCCAAATAAGGCGTAAGTTTTAAGAATAGGAATAAAAACTGGATAAAAAATTATTAATTAAAATACAAAACTTATAGAGGGGATATATCACCCTGATCCCTCCTCCCCCCCGAGCGTACACCACTGGTACATAGGAATGGGAAAAAATTGAAACATTTGAATTTTCGAAAAATTAACATTTATTGAAAACAATTAAGTCATGAATACAACAAAAATCTATTTTAACAATTCCTAATAATATGTTTAACTCAGTTACATTTTTGAAAGTACAATAATCAATTGGGGGTGATCCTGGACCCTTAATTAAATTTTCAGGTTCTAACTCGGTATTGGAACATCTTCAATATTTTCTTCATCGTCTCATCAGCCAGTTCTGTGGCAACTGGGTCTCCAAATTCTGCTATTGTCTTCACCATAAGGTTTCAGTAGCAATCTTACACGCGTGCCATTGCTGTGAATACAGAGTAGACTGCATTTCATCCCCGACTTTCTGCAGGTGCAATTTCCAGTGCAACCTCTTTTGCTTTGGCAGGATATAAAGTTCAGCAAGGCCTGAGATGCAGCTTCCTTCAACATTGGTACTGAATTAGTAACCCAAGAGCATCCTTCTTCCACCCCCATTCAGTTAGGTTTTTATATTAACAAAGTCTGAACTTGCAAGTATGCTCTTAAAGCGTGATGTTGGACGGCATCTTTGGTAGCTTAGATAAATTTAATTAAGGGGTCAGGATCATCCCAGATTGATTATTGTATTTTCAAAAATGGGAATGAGTTAAATATAATTATATTATAATATTAAGAAAAATTAAAATTGATTACTGTAGTTATTTTTATGACTTAGTTTTTGTTAATAAATATTAATTAGGTAAAACAATTTACCATTCCTATGTAGAGCCTGACTTATTTGTATGTCTATGTTATGAAAGTACCAACAATTGCATATAAAGTAAATAAAATAAAAACACTTCACCGCTTTTTCAATTTTTGACATGATGGAATGAAAAGTTCAAAACATGATTCAATTGTCGGCCTGTTTTCGGTGGGTTAGCACAATAGTATTGAGCTAGAAGATAATTATAAATAAAGTTTGTTGGAAATTTTATGTTCTACAAAATGTATACAAGGTACGTTAACCTAAATTTGCACTGGAAAGGAGGTATATCGGGGAGAAACGATTTTTCCGTGATTCTGGCTGGTTTTTTTCAAGATGGCGGCGCGAGCTCAGGCGTTCTAAGTTCGAACACTCGGATTTTAGATGAGGGAACCAGTTGATAGAACATATTAAAAACTTGGAACTACCGGAATTATTACGATAGGAGAACACTAAATGCACTGGCCTATACAGCGACTGACCATTTCTCTTTTACCATAAATGTGTGTAAGTTGGACAGCATTTCATGGGTCACGTGGGTAGACAATAGTTATTTATTAATAAAATCCCATAAAATACTGCAACAATAGCTGCAATACAATAACTGTGACATCCATAGAGACGGGAGCCAAGTGCCAGGCGAGAAGAATATATTTTTTATTTCAAATTTCATTAAACCATTTTATAACTATTTTTTTGTTTCTTTAGATGAAGAACTTTTATTTTAATTTATTTGTATATATATATTTATTGATGATTTTTATTATTTATATTTGTTTTTTTACAAACATATTTCATTAGCTATAGTAGAGTTTTTATTTTATTTTGTTGGCAAGCCCTTCTGGTTAGATTATATTAACTAAACATCATAATCAGGACTAGTATCCAACAAGTTGATGGGTGTTTATGAATTATCTGCTGTTCCTCGATCAATGTTTGCCTTAAAATCTAATGCTTATGTGGTGCACAGTTATTGTGCACCAATAAATCTAAATTGATGAAAGTACTGAAATATCAAGTCACTGCTACTGGTGAACTGGGGTGATATATATTGATATAGCTGTTATTTATGGACAATATTATTCTTAGGCACAAATTATATATAACAAGCACAAGGTGCGATCAAAAGGTAAGGGACCAGCAGGTAGGAAGGCAATTCACCACAACACTTACCTAGCCTTTACCCTCAGATATAAGAAATAAGTTAATTTTAAAACCTACTGAGAAGTGAGCAGTGTGACAAAGGCAAGAGTGGTCCGTCCTGGAAGACGTAATCAATTTTAGGAAGCCAGTTAGCCTGGGATCCTGGCTGGCTGCCGAAAAAACATCGGAGGCCTGGGAAGGACAAAATTCGATTAGAGGATACTAATAGATTCGAAGATATCGCCACGCCCCGGACAAGGGGTGGAACTATGCGCTGAAATCCCAGAATTTCCTCCTTCTATAAAACTAGTTGGCCAATCACGAAAAAGGTACCACCCAGTGCCGTGGATTTAACCAACCAACAACGTCTTCGACCCCCTCTTAGGAAGAAAAGGGGGACCGAAGCCGAGGAAGCAAAGAAAGGACACCTCTTCTCTGATCTCGCTTGAGGGCCGACTTCGAGGAGGACAACTAGTCTTCCATCTGAAGATGACAGATGCTCTGGCTCTGACTCCATGACTTAAGATATGCAGGGGAGCCCCATGGAGAGATGCTGAAGGACCATCAACACCAATTATTACAGATAAGAGATTCATGTTAGAACAGTTAATGGCTAGGTCTAGTCTGAATCATTCCATGGTCAAACTCTTGTAACAGTTTATTACTTTAATTTTGATGAATAAAGATAAACATTTAGAAGGAGGTTGTTCTTTAGTAACCACGCCTATTATTAATTTGAATATTTTTTATTAAGTATGATAGCAATAAACTTGATTAGCATTATGGTTATTAGCATTATTATTAAACTTAGAAGTAGGAACATTATCTTGGTTAATTATTAAATAATGGTAATCACAAATCAGGCACTTGAAAAGGTATCCTATTTAGAGGACAATACAAGTAATTCATATTGACTTATAACATGATTTTTTGGGATAATCATCCTCAATGATTGCTCAATGGCATATACAGACCTAATATATATGGTCCATTAATAAATATTTTTCCATCGGTTCAGAACATATGTTACCATCAGTTATTTATGAAGGATAAAGAAATAATGATGTGCTGTTATTACTCTAAATAACTTTAATAATACAATAATTTTAAACAACAATTACTAGTACAGTCATGTATAATAGTATGAAATACACGTTACTAATACACGAAAAATTATTAGTAGTAGGATCTATTAGTTATATAAGTCCTTAAAATGTATTATGCATTTACATAAAAAAAGAAAAACAAGAAAAAACAACACCATTATTTAATGAGATTATTATTGTCAAAAAATTCATTGTCTCCTCCATACACATATAGTTCAGAGCACTGGAGATTGTGGTTTATTATTGCGTAGTTTCCTTTGGACCCAGAGAATGATTGCAGAGATTTATCATTCTTTGATTTTGACCAACTCCTGGTAGAAATATGATGTTCTCTAGAAAGAACTTGGAACACCATAAAGCAAGGATGAAGACATCTGTATTTCGTGAGTGAATATCAAACTGGCACCAAGACGAAAGGCGAATATAGAATGCAAAATTGTTTTTGAATTTTCCTCTTCCTGATTTATTTTGAGTTCATCTGTTACAATACCCATGGAAGACTTTACCGTTTCTCTCCAAGATAGAAATAAACACTTGTTTTTTTCAGTTGCACACTGTATTGCTTTCTCGGATGAGTATACTGTAAACCCATCTTTAGTCTTGGTTTGAGATAAGAATAACTTCATCGAAGTGTTTCCTATGTGCTTTGTATCGCTGATCTTTTACTGGGCATCATTATTTCTTTATCCCTTCATAAATAACTGATGGATACATATGTTCTGAACCGATGGGAACATATTTATTAATGGACCATTTGCTTTTAAGCCCTCAGGAAGGAGTAATTCTCAATGAAATGAGTAAATGTCGTGCGTGGCGGCCATCCGGTATTCATGACGTAAAAACTAAACAGTGCCATTTGAAGATAAACCACCGCTACAAGAGCATTATGTAGCATACAATAAAGAGAGTCCGCATAGTCGCATCTTCCCTTGATAAAAAATTCCACGGAATACAGTTTGCTTCTCAACTAGTAATGCCTAGGGCAAATCTCCAAATTGAATGTGCTTCATGAGAAAGCTGACCTTTCCTTGGACGATATGAACGGTCAAAAAGGTCCAAATATGTCAAGGTGAAATAGGAGTACCCCTCAATTATGTTAAAAATTATGTTTTAGCTTTCAAATAAATTAGATCCAAATCTCCTAGCAGGGAATGGAGATGCATAGTATACAGTTATATATTAATAATAATAATAAAATATGCAAATTATAATGACTTAATATTAATGAAATATAAATTATTGCATTCACTACTTTAAGACACTCCATTTATTTCGTCATATGTTTGATCACAATACCTTTACAATATTCCTAATCTTTATGATTCGTAAGAAGATAAATTCATGAATATTTACTCACGTAAAATAGTACAAACGTTCTTTCCATTTTTTTTCTTTTTATTCCTTTCTTGAGTAACTTAAAATCTGCAAAGTAAATCACACCACTTCATACAGTTGGCAAAAATCATAAAAGTATTAATTCAAATATTTCACGCAAACTCTTTTCAACAGTTATTCAAAGAACAAATATGAAAAAAGAAAAGTAAAAAAGAAATATCAATAAAATGTTATTGAAATCAAAAGAAATGATTATTGTCCAAACAGATAGCTTTGCTCTTCTTAATCAAAAATATAAAATCTATGTTAAACCAAAGTGAAACGTGATATGTTTCAAGTTAATATAGTACTAAGTTAATAGTAACTCGAGATTAGAACTTTCTTAGCTATTTTTAGTTTATTGGATTCAGAATAAAAATATTTGTGGCAGTTGCTGACGACATAAATGCACGCCATTTTTCTATTATTGTAATTCCAATAATATTATTAGAATCTGGGGAGTTGCCCAGTTTAAACTGAATTTAAAAAGTTTAAATTGGGTCATCTCAAATCTCAGTTTAAATCGATTATCACCACTTTCACCAACCATGTTTACACTCTTAACTTACAATGAGAATACCAAACTGGGGCATCACAGATTCCGATCACTATTATATATGTTATAGGGGAGAGTCCCATCAATGCTTATGTAAAGTGGCAAGACGCAATTCGCATTCATTTTCGAGAAATATCGATTTGAAATTCGACATGAGCATTAAGTAGGAGTGATTGTATCTGTTTATCATAAATCGTGCGGTAAAGCGTTTTCTTTCCAAGCTGAAGCTGAAGCTGAAGTTTAAATCTCAGGTGTAACGATTCTTGTTTTTAATGTATTCTTTAATTGTTTTTTATATCTCTGATGTTATAAATGTCTAAATATTGGATAAATTATTTTTCAAATTTTAATTTAAATTAATCTGGATGACAATTTTTCAATTGAGCTTTATCTGTGGTCATTATTTATTTATTTGCTTAATTGTTTTATTGCAATCAAATATTCAAAAGTTGACATTGGCATTGAAATCAATTCAAATAAAACAGTAACAATTACTATAGCATTAGGAGTTTTAATAACTATAATAACAAAGCAATTAGTATCATCAAATATAATTAATTAATTGAAAATTACAATGTCATGCACTTAAAATCACAATAATTTTTATTCACTCAGTCTCCATGTCATCATCAGATACATTCACAATTATGCATTCATTCTGATGATAATCATCATAGAAACATTTTAAATATAGAGTTTTGTCACAAACCACAAATTTTATAAAACTATTATTGTTGCATTTATTTTTGCTTTTCCCCAATCGGTTAATGAGAAACATAGTTCATTCGCATTCATGAATATTTCTCTTTCATGAATCAAATTGGAGGGGAACCAAGAATATATGCGGAACTAACTATTCCAGTGGTTCTTAACCTGGTGGACGTGATAAAACTAAAGGGGGCGAGTATATCGAGAAAAAATGAGAAAACTATATCGACAAAAAATTAAAAAAAATATTTATTTTACAGAAAATCTTCTGTCATATTAATATTATATAATATAATATTAAATTATTTATATTATATTAATATTAAAAAATAAAATACACTTTACACTGATATAATACACATGTAAATAGGTATTGCACAATGTATTTAATAATTAACTTATCAAAATTAAATTAAAAACAAGATTAGTGACTCCTTTGGCCCTGTCTTGAAGAGCAAAGTTTTTCAAATAAAAGATTAATATTAGAAATTGCTACTCTAAGCTCTTTTTCTATATTTAACTGACAATGAGATCTATATTTTGTCTTTAAAGCTGCCACCGCAGAAAATTTGGTTTCGTAAAGGTAAGTTGCTGAAAACGGTAATAGTATACGAAACGCTTTATTTTTTAGTGCAGAAAACACATCATCCAAACCTGCCCAAAATTCAAAGAGTGATTTATTAGTAAATTGTTGTTTGATTTCGCCACTTGCCATGAAGTCTATATATATTTCTCCTACGGCAATTGAGAGACCTTTGAGGTTATTTTAAAATGGGTCCCTAACCCATTCGTAACTTACTATCAAGTTGAAGTGAGCAAGAAAATACATTTTAAAATTCTTTGCCAGCATGGTTAAATGTTTTTCAATGGTTACAAAAACAACTTCCACACGTTGTTCTTCAGTCTTTTACGTTATTACACATTCATCCACATTTACAAACATTTCTAGGTTTTTTGCTTTACATTTCTGCTCCACAATTCAATTTCTCTAAAAAAAAACTTTAACTTTATCACTCTTATCGAACAAATGTGTATTTTTTCAATGGCGTTTAAGATTCAAGGTATTTAATTTCTCTAATATGTAATATGTAATAAAAAGTAAACGTCACTCGGTTGGCAAATGGATGTACATTTTGGTGGAATAATTTTCACAGTGCAAGAAACTTCACCATTTTCATTCACAAAAATATCGTCTTACAATGTCATGTCTGTTTGACAACACCAGGAATCGATACTTAAAAGAAATTTATTCTGTTGTACATAAGGCAATAGACAAGTTTTTAAATCATAACAACTTATATTTTTATGATAATAGTTACAATTTTATTTGATTGGATTTCAATATCAATATCAACTTTTGAATATTTTATTATTAAAAACAATTAAATAACTAATAAGTAATGACCATAGAAAAAAGTTGAATTGAAAATTTTTCATCCATATTAAATTAAATTAAATTAAAAAATAAATGATTAATCCAATATTTAAACATTTATAAACATCAGAGATATAAAAAAACAATTAAAGAATGAATTAAAAGAAAAAAAAAGTTTTATCACATTTGAGATTTGAGATTTGAACTCATGACCAGCTTGGAAAGCAACCGCTTTACCACACGGCTACGTTTTACCACAAGGCTACGCCTTACCACACGGCTACGCTTTACTAAAAGACTACGCCTTACCACACACTGGTATTGCCATGTAATGCCCTTTGACATTTGTCCGAGGGTTCTTGCCAATGCGCCATAGAATCCGAGAAAAAAATATTTTATGTAATGTCTACAATTTTTATATAATTGTTTACTGCATTTGCTCTGCATGGTTTTCAAAATTCTCATATACCAATCGATTTTTCTTTTTTTTTTTGTGTAAAATTAGAAACAAATATTGCTGATTGTATTAAGTAATGACTTTAATAGTACAAAAAATCGCAAAAACCAAAAGACACTTTCAGTAACATCAAGTTCAAAAATTTATATTTTTGATTTCAGTGAAAAAAAATTCTTATTTAAGGGTTTTAAAGGACGCTAAAAACGAATCTGACTTGCTTTTTCCTATTTTTTTTTTGGCCTAAAAATATCTACAATTTGAATCGCGACTCCAGCTTTGTATACAGGTTTTAATAAAGATAAAATCCAAGTTTCTTTGATTACATCAAAATTTATGTTCTTCTTAAGTTATAAAAAAAAATTCTTTCAAACACAGTAATAAACTTTAAGGAATAAAAAATAGGGCATCACACCCGAGAAATCTTTTCCATTTTTAATTCCTTAAATTATGTAACCTTTTTTTTTTATGACTTTTTTTTAACGTAGAAGGCCGTGGTGTTGATGTAAAACCAGATAGTGGTAGTTTAAGGACAGTTTTAAAATACCTATTTTAAGAATGAAAAAGTAGTGGAAGAGTCCTTGGTAGAGGGTATCAAGAGAATATTAAAAGTCAAATTATTGGATCAGGTATCAATATCTAATTGGGAAATAGGTGAATCATATTTAACCACTTTAAATAAAAAAACGTAAACAAAATTAAATAATCTACGTAAACTATGAATCGGCGTGAAGCCATCGGGAGGTGCTGGATGTAATTGAAGTATAACCAAATCCTAAAACTCCTTACGGGTTTCAGCCTAAGAAATAGAAAAATTCTAATTTTTATTTTTTACTTCTTTATTCATGGATTATTTGATTCAGAGTTTTCCATTTGAGGTAATTTGTGTGTTTAGCTATACTTAATTATAATATTATGAATAATAATTATTATTACGTAATAATAACGTAAATGTTTCTGACAGATACCACGCGAGTATTAATGTTATTTATGATATGTTCATTTTATATCATATTTCTTTTTTCTTTTTTTTAGTAATGAGGTATTATTTCGCTGTTACTGATTCAGATTGGCCAGAAAAAAAAAAATTGATCTTAGCAACCCTAACGATATAAACAAATTTAGATGAGTGTGACAGATGGTGAAGAAATCAGTTATTTGTTCCTTTCGGTTCTGAATTGTGTAGTTTTGAAAATAATTTCAGAAATGAAGAGATCCTTTGTTACATTTTAAAGAACTCAGAGTGAAGTGAGCTATTTTTTAGATTTTTGGCACTATTTTGGCAAATAAATGTTGTTTACAAAATGTTATCAAAATGATTCACTGACACCTGGATTGTCAAAATTCAATTCTAAAAATTGATCATCTATCTCACAGAAACGAGGTGAGGACCATTTAATGTGTCAGTGGAGTAAGAATGATATCACAATAGCCACTAATGTCCACAAAGGAAGGTGGCAAGGAATCAATAGGATAATCTGCACAAGTCAACAGCTATATTATTTAATTGAGTCAAAATCAAATTTGATGTGTACATAGTTTAAGTAGATTGGGACCCAAGTCCAATAATAATGATATCATATAATAGGATTGTCATTAGGCGGAGGTTGATCATGGATGTTGACACATCGAACAACTACAATATCACCTATTTGTGAAATCTGATGGCAAGTTTGCATAAACATAGTTGACAAAATACATTACATTGTAGTTAAATTATCAAGTGTGTCTATAGATGTCTGAGAAACAGCTACACCGCTACACTAGCTCTTTAGTTTGGCCACTTGTATATAATAACGCAGTAAAAATTCTCAATATCAATCAAGCCAATTCGGATTTTAAAAAACTGTATTATTGAGACAGTGATGAATAGCGCTGGATTGAATTGAAATGACTGAATAATAGGAATATTTAACAGTTTGATATATCAAATAATAATAAACGAATAAATCAACCATCTAATGATGTCTTGCCGCCCTTTGCACCGAAGTTTTTATTTATCTCATCAAAATTCAATTTTTTTTTATAAAGTCAGTACAACAAATCTTAAATCTCACTTCTTTTTAAGTGATTTTTCTCAATTAATGAAATAAGGTTAGATATAGCAAATAGTTTTTAATAAACACGTGAGATGTGGAGTACATTAATTAAAGTTTTAAACTTGCCATAAAAATAGATCTTCAAAATAATTATAATGTATTTATAATGTTTTTTTAATTTTTTTTTTTTTTTTTTTTTTATTATCACTTGAACTTTGGTAAAATATTCACTCATAAATTGAATATAGAAAATAAAACTGCGTAAGGACATGGATACGGTCGCAAAAAAAAAATATAAGAGGATATTTTGGGGCAGCTTCATCTTATTCATCTTGTCAGCTTGGGATTTTTCCCCCCAAATTTAGGGATTTTTCATCGTCGCAGATTTGTTTTGCTTGTTTTGTTTTAGGGAGAAGAATAGTATAATTTGTTTAACCAGCCCTCAAAAAATAAATTTATATTTAAAAAAAATAAATATATAAATAAATAACGTAATAATAAATAATAAAGAATGAGGGAAGTACTATGAATAAAGATGTGGAGGTAAATAATACACTTTCCTTTAGTCTTCTTCCATGAAATACTTGGGTCTTTCCATGGATTCAAATATAGATTTAAATGGAAAGGAATGAAAAAGGGAAACTCCTATTTTTGTATCCTTTCTTATCAATGAAATAAGTCATTAAATATCTCCCAATCCTTATCAGATAAATATTTATTATATAGGGTTGCTCTTCTTCTATTTCTGACATTTTCCTGTGCTTCATTGAATTCAACCTACCCTACAAACTATTCCAATAAAAAAATTAAAAAATTCCCGCGGAGATCAAACAATTCTTTACGTGAGGAAATTTTAATGCACTCCTGTCTCTAATAAAATAGCATTAATAAGCGTATTTGCAAGAGGTGAGAACATTTTTTTTGTTTTGAATAAAACTTCTTTAGGCGCGACTAAGAGATGACTGGATGGATAGGATGACGTAGATGTAACGGAAGTGTAAGATGCAGCGTTGCCAGTTTAGCCTAGTTCTTTCATCTAATAGTATTGAGGGATTCATACACCGAAAGGACTAACAGCTAGAAACCACTTTAAAATCTAGATAATCATGATATGAACTCGAATTCCGGTCAGTCAGTTGAAAGCTGTTGCTTTATACATGAAATCGCGAAATTTGAAGTGTCATTTAATGAGAGAACATTTAATAAAACAATGAAATGTATAGTTTGTGTTCCTAAAAGAGAATTCACCATGACTGACGGGGTCAAAGTCACAAAATAGGCCAGTATATTAGAATATTTGCTGGAAATAAATGCTGTGATGCAGGAGATGGTTTTGATCTCTTTATTTGAAATCAAATAAAAGTATACTAGCTTTGCACGGTCTCTTGACGCGAGCTTAAGTTACAGCTTAAAAAATCACGAAATTTTCTGGAGGTTTTCAGTTATTGATTTATAACTCCAAAATGGTTCTTTATAGCGGAAAATCCTTTCTTTGAAGAATTAAATTGCATTAAATTTTGTACCGAAAGAGTACCTAACATTATAAATTCGTTCCAGAAATATGGTCGAAATCGACGGCCGAAAAACGAGGTGTAGAGGAAATTTACGGACTTATTTCAGTTATTGATTTATAACTCCAAAATGTTTCTTTCAAGCGAAAACTTTATTATTTCAAGAATTAAACGGTATTGAATTCTGCGTCGAATGAGTACCTACAATTATAAATTTGGTCCAGAATTATGGACAAAATACGCTAAAATTTTTACCAACTTTGTCAAGATATCCAATATAGTGCTCCCAAACGTATGTACCATGGAAACGGCTGTTCTAAATCAAAAGACATATTGAATAAAAGTTGTAAAGCATCAAATTTTTGCGTTCAGAGAGTGCCTAAAATTTCGAATTAGGTCAAATCTACAAATAGAAATTTGGTTATATATTTCTCAAAAAAGTTTACCAGTCAGATACGTATGTATTTTCGACCCAATTCGAAATATTAGGCACTCTTTCTAAGCAAAATTTGATGCTTTACAACTTTTATTCAATAAGTATTTGAATTTAGAACAGCCATTTCCATGGTAGGTACATACATACGTTTGGATATCTTGGCAAATTTGGAAAAAAATTGTAATGTGTTTCGTCCATAATCCTTGATCAAATTTGTAATGTTAGGTAATCATTCCACGCAAAATTTAATTCTTGGAATACTGAAGTTCTCGTTAGAATCACCATTTTGGTGTTATCGATAACTGAAAGTAACAACAAAATTTTCCCCAGATCTCGTTCTTCGGCTGATGATTTAAACCATATTACTGGAACGAATTTATAATGTTAGGCGCAAGTTCAGTACAGAATTTATAATGTTAGGCACAAGTTCAGTACAGAATTTATAATGTTAGGCACAAGTTCAGTACAGAATTTATAATGTTAGGCATAAGTTCAGTACAGAATTTATTAAAGTTTAATTCTTCGAAGAAAGATTTTTTTTTTCTAGGAAGAACCATTTTGAAGTTATAAATCAATAACTGAAAAAAGTCCGAACATTTCGTTTTTTTTAAGCTATAACATTTTTTAAGCTCGCGTAAAGGGACCATGCAAACCTACAATACTTCTATTTGAGGTCAAACAAAACGATCAAATAGTTCTCCTGCTTCAAAACATTTATTTCCACAAAAAATCCTTATTTTACTGGCCAATTTGTTGACTTTGACGCTGTCAGTTTTCAAAACGCAACCGAGTACTCCTTCAATCAAGATGAATTGTCTTTTAGGGACACAAACTATACATCGTATCAAAATTTCAACCGTAAGTTCCCTCGTTAAATGAAACGCCAAATTTCGCGATTTCAATTTAAAATTTCATGTATAAAGCAATGGCTTTCGGCCAATTGACCGGTGTTGTGTTTTCAAATGAGGGTTATTTAGAATTTGAAACGGTTTCTAGCAGTAAGTCCTTTCGTTGAATGATTCCGTCGCCATCTCCTAAACTATAAACGCAGTTGAATTCCCCAATATTATTTTATAGCCCACCCTAAAATGAAATCACTTTTAAATAAGTAGTATATAACTTTTTGCAAGGATAAAAATTTTAGTTGTTTTTTTACTAGAGATTTCTATAGAGAAAAATATATACCTGTAGGTAAAATAAAATACAAAAAGAGAGAGTATGAACTAAACGAAATTTAATGAACGATAGCTAATCAAAGTCACAACAATAATACTACAATCACAATAATAATAGGACAGCCAAGGTCAACTTTTTTTTTTTACTATAAATAACATCTATTTATGGCCAGGAAAATAAGGAACAACAATAAAAACATGACCACTCCTAATTAGACTGAAAAACTAAATCATCTAACGTACACAAATACTAACCAGAGATTTTTAAAAATTTAAGTGTCCCTTGTTTTCGATGCGTGTTAAGGCGACGTATAAAAAATCAAATATGGTCAAATGCAGCATTTTTTAAAATCTCATTGTTTGAGAGCTGGTTAAAAAAAAACAAAAAAAAATCAGATTTAGCCCTCTTCCCCTCCTGTTCTCAGAAAACTCCCTCAGCTATTCTTCTCCCAAAAAATCTAGCAACGTGAATAACATGCACCTGACCCAAAATATAATCTTATATAATCAAAATATAAAAATAGTTAATATTATTTTATAATAGTTGTCACAGCTTTTTATTTCAAGACTAGATTAAGAGTTTTATGTATACAAAGATAAATACACACAAATATAAAAATTTGCAAGTTCAACAACTTTTTTTTTTTAGAAGGACTAGATTAAAATTCTTAATTATATATAAAAATGATGGTACAAAAATACAAAACTTTCACGGATAATGATGTAAACAATATCAAAGAAAGCTAAAATTAGAAACATACTAAAAGTTAGTTTTTAAAGATCAAATGGCTTTAAATGATGTTATGCAAAAATATCAGCTAAAACTTAAATAAAACAGTACACAAACAGAATGATTTAAATAAAAAATTAGAATCTACGATATATCTATATTGCTGTTGTTCAGTGCCTATAAGAAAAAGAAATACAAATTTTTTTGCAACCTTATTGGTAATATTAACCAGGGCCGGATCTAGGGGGAGGGGGGCAAAGGGGGCATTTCGAGCGAAATTTTATTTATATTTTTTTTCAATTGTTGTTTCTGCACAATTTCAATTAATACAAAAGAACAAATCTCAAACTTACAGACGCACGGCTTCGTTTTTGGAATCTTCCAATTGTATCCTCTCAATTCTAACAATAATAATTGTCCTAGTTCTAAATGCATGTAACACAAGTGTAATCAAAAAGCGATACAGTTAAATATTCCCCGTTTGAAATGGAAGTCACTAGACAATGATACAATTGTTAGAGAATGTTGAGATTCGTTTTGAAGCGAGGACGACTCAGAAGGCAAGGTTTCCACTTATTCTTTTTGAGCATCCTCCACCCGATTTATTTTCTATTATTATGGCGTGAGCTACAGGGCAAGAGTCGTTATTTATTGAAGATTTTCACATTGCACCTTTTCTTGTAGGAAGTGAATAATCCCGAATATAAAATTTTATCCAATTTTTTTTTTTCTCGAAGAGCTGGCCCAAAAATATAAAGCGTTTGTAGTTATGATAGAACTGCAAGCATAACAAAGATCCTTCGCAAAAATGTCACGCATCCACCGACGCATCTTTCTCTTTTTTTCAATCCACAATTAGAACTTTGTAAGCAACGATCCCAACAAGGTCGGCCAAATATAGAAACTTATAGTTATAACAAATATTTATTTTTATTTATTCAAATCCGGTATCAGCTTCAAGTTCCATTCATTGAAGAACGCTACGGAACCAATTTTAATCGTAAAAAAAAATGTTAAGTTTTTTATACTCGAACGTTTTAATTTTTTTTTTTTCCCGTTTATGACAAAAGCGGTGTTCTAATTGATGAATGGAAGTAGACTTAAAGGCTAAAGCAGCCGAATGTAGAAAATCATAACAAGGAAGAATTTCTTTTTTAAATTGAAAAAAGAATTTCATCCATGCGCCTGCAATAGAGGGAGGATTTAGACTAGGAGCTGAGGCCAAAAATTTTTGATCGTGTATGCCCCAAGTACTCCCATCATAGACTGGAAATATGAACGCGTGTCACCCTAGATATGAAAGCGTGTCACCCTAGATATGAAAGCGTGTCACCCTAGATATGAAAGCGTGTCACCCTAGATCGGTTGCTATCAAATTTTATAGGTCATCGAATTCGTTGTTTTCGTCACTTTTTTTAGATCTTCCTCAGTAACTCGCTTTCTGTGCATTTTAGGTAAAACTTTAAATTGACCGATTTGAAATTTTCTACAAGTTTTATCTGTAATAGTTTTTAAAATTCAGAATAGCAACTGAGATACGAGACCGTAAATATCTGCAAAATGTCAATTACAAATATTTATAATTACTCTCAATAAACTTCGAGAAATATAGATATAACATTTTTAGGGAAAGTGGACTTTTTCAGATGTTCCTCAGTAGCTCGCTTCCAGTGAATTTTAGGTAAAATTTTGTAATAACAAATTTTAAAGAACGTTAAATTATCTGCAAGTCTTATGGGTGATATATTTTAAAATTCGGAATAGCTATTGAGATAGGGGACCGTAAACATTTGCAAAATGTCAAGCAAACGCTTACATTTAGAAATTCAGGGGTTTAGCCATAATAATTATTTGTCCAAAGTCAAAAGTCCAATTTAGTGTAGAATGTATAATAACTAGTCTATGGTGATAGTACTTTCAGCCTACATGATAAATAAATTTCTTGAAATCAGACACGTTTTTTGGCTTCAGCTCCCGGTCTACGTGGAAGATGCCACTGCATCAACCACATTAAGTTAAATTTATAAAAATAAACTGGAAGAGGTGTATGCCGACCTTACTGCAGCCTTATGAATATTCCTTACCATTCCAGTTTCTGTTTCCTCTGAAAAAAGGAGTTTCAACAAGATTAACAGCCATGTGAAAAGCAAGATTGCTCAAGGTTAACGAATCCAAGTAAAAACGAGCTGCTTCCATAAACTATGAGATCATAAACATTTTTGCAGCAATAAAACATAGGAAAGTGAAATTTTAATGTTATTTGTACATGTTCATATTTATTTGTTTGTATGTTTGTTTGTTTCAGTAAATAAAATGTGTTAATGCTATATTACAAATATTCTAAATATATGACCTAAAATATAATTATAAAACAATTGAATGTTTCATTGGGGAGGGGGAATGAAAGATGGGGCTGCAAAATCAAGCTTGCTCTGGAAATAAATCCTAGATCCGGCCGTGATTTGAACAGCAAGTCAGTGTAAAGTATACAATACACTTTCATAACAAGCACATTCAAATCAATTTATAGACACAGTATTAATAATTATGGATACATATGCAATTATAGGACTTAGGTAGTTGACAATTAGAATTAAATACATAGTTTCAGGAGAACAATAAACGAATTTTAGGTAATAGTGATTGAAAAATGCTTCATTACTGCACAATTTATGTCATTATCGCGCTAATAATTCGGGCGTGGTAATGACACGAGATGTAAACTGGTAATAATATTTCCACGTATTTTACTCGGCCAAACTTAAATTAAAAAAATATTGTTTCTGCAAATTTGCTTACACCCAACGGTAGTCAAACTTAAATTAAAATGAATGAAATAATTTGGAAAGATAGCGTGATGATAAAGGCCGTGGTAATGACTAGGGTTGGAACATCGAAAGAAAAATATCGATATTCGATATTTTGATATATCGCTAAACTAAATATCGATATCCACCGATAATCGGTAGAAAAATATCGATATATCGAAAGGAAATGGACGAAAAAGCAAAGAAACCGTGCATTAAATGAGTATAACGTTATGAAATTTATGAATAGGCCATGAAATAATATAATTATTATTTATAGAACAATATTTTTATTATCTATGAATCATTATAAAAAAAGATAGAAAAGAATAATACTTTGGTAAAAAAGATAAGTATTATAATACATTTTTATCTTGAAGGTTTTTTGCCATATTTCATATCACATATATTATTCTACAATTTTTTTCAAAAATAAAACCTTGTTTTATTTTTCTAAAAAAAAAACTATTGTATTTTATAAATTTTCCATGCATACATTGAGCATTCTCAAAACATTTATTTAAAAACATGTAATTCATCTGATATATATTTCATTACAATCACCATTTATATTATTACCTGTTTGTCTG
This sequence comes from Rhaphigaster nebulosa, assembly GCA_948150685.1. Classification (NCBI taxonomy): domain Eukaryota; kingdom Metazoa; phylum Arthropoda; class Insecta; order Hemiptera; family Pentatomidae; genus Rhaphigaster; species Rhaphigaster nebulosa. The sequence goes on from OX411307.1 coordinate 10,453,931, forward strand.
TATATAGGATTAATTAACAGTATATGTGTTTCAATCTTATTTTCTAATTATTGTTTATTCTCGTATTTACTACATTATAACCAATGATTATATGCAATAATATATTTACATTTATAGTATTGCCTAGTTTATTTCAAATTGGTGAATGATCGATCCATGTTATTTTTTGTTTTGCTAATCTTAAAATCTTAAGTTTATTTGAAGGGTAAGGAGGAAAAACCTGGACTCTATTACATAATAAAGTATGAAAGTACAATTACGAGTAGACCTATGATTTACTATGCAAATGACACACTGTGAAATGTTGAAACACGATAAAATTTAAAACTTGTTGTTAGCATCTACCTAATGTGCCTCGATTCCTATTCTTGAATATTCTGGTCTGTCTTGGCTATATAGCAATACTTATGGTACTGTTCTCTTTTCTTTTTGTAATTCTTCTAGGTCTTATTTTTATTTTAAATTTACTATTTTCATTACAATTATTAGTTCTTTCATTATATACCTATTTTATTTATTATGTCTATTTAATGATTTTCAATTTCATATCGATTTTGAAATTGAGCACTTCTTTATTACTATTAGGATATTTGGAATTTGTCTTATGCTGCTTTAATCTTGTTTCCAAATTTTGGGACATTCCCCCTATATAATATTTTTCATTGTATTCTTTCCAGTTTAGAAAGACAGAGTACACTTACAGATAAAATATAAAATAGCATCATTAATTTTTCTTCGTCGTTCGCCTCCCTCTTCAAATGATGCGATATTTCGGAAACTACTTCTTATTTCAGAAGCTTTTTACGGAGGAACTGCTTCATTTGCTTCTTATTTAGAAGTAGATGGTGTTGCAGATACACCTGGCCCCGATGGAGAAGAAAAAGCGTGTGAATGGGAAGCTTTGAGGTGTGACCGTAGGTTCGTTGTTTTCCGATGTCCGAAATATTTTTTGACAATATTTGCTCTCCGCACTTTTACTTTCTCTCGATTTAAAATGTTTCCATACTTCACTTTTTGGTGGCGACATTTTAGTTTCTATTTTCGCTTTAATTACCACACTAACAACAACAACAGGTAACTGACCATTAGTGACGCCTATGAGTTACTATATAACACTAAGGAAGATACAACAGCTCAAATATAGCGTCCTAGATTGATTAAATAATTAAGCTATCATGTAAAGTACAGCTCACGGATAAAATTAAAAATATGATAAAGAATGAAGGAAATTTCTAATTAAAATAAAATAATAAAGTTTAAAATATCAATATCACCGATATATCGCTGTAAAATATCGATGTCATCGATATATCGGGTGTTAGGATAACGATATAATATATCGGTTTTTCAAATCCGATACATCGATATATCGCGTTTCGATATTCCAACCCTAGTAATGACAGCAATAAAGGCACGCGATTTGTATTTAGACGAAAATGCATTGATTTAAGCCCGATAATTAAAGTGCGTTGTCCACTGTAGGCTGGTTCTTCAGATCAGGGCTGCCACTACACTTTGAAAAAACTTCCTCTCTGTCCTCTTTTTTTCAAGGCATTATCTCTGATGTTTTATTTTTTGTGTGGTAATGACATCAAAACGAGTGGAGAAAACTCGGAAAATACATACGCGTAGTTCACTGTTAACAACAATTAAAAAAAAAATATGATTCAATATGCTTAATTTATCCTTTATGAGTAGAAATAAATGTCACTACCATTTATCCTAAGTTGCTAATGAAAAAAATGAATGTTTAATTTTAGTACCTAAGCAATTTTAAAATAAAATTATTCTTTAATCTTTTCATTTTTAATATTTTATTTGAAGAAATGTTTCTCCCCCTTACAGCAATGGAAAAAAATTCAGGTTAGAATTAACGGATTGAGTAAAAGTTGTAATGGACTAAAACTTGCCCGCAAAATGAGAATGAGGCAGATCCACTTGATACTGTAACAAGAATGCAAGTTACTTTGCATAGGTGGCATTGCTGTTGGGGGTGTCAGGATACATCAACTATTATTACTCCATTTTACAATTAAAGGTTCACGTATTTTAAATAACAATTACAAATGAGTTACCGATGTTTCTTTCTGGAGATTTCAATATTTATTTTCGTTTTTAAAAATCTCAACCATTAATCGATTTTCCGAGAGTAAAATTGAATTTAGCAAACCAATTATTCTCCACTTGAGCCAACAAGGAGATATAGTATGACAGTTGCAGTTTTCTCAAGAGATTTAGAAAATTGGCAAAGCAGAGTTTATGTTTCTCATCTTAGTTATCATAAAACTCTAATTTCACATTAAATTATAATAATAATTGAATCAATTTATTTGTAATGGTCGATATAAATAAGTGTATGATTTTCTTTTGTTCACTGAAAATTATATCATAAATATATGCTATTAAATTCTAATCTGATAGCTATTTTTAATTTGATCGTCACAACTTGAAAAAAGTTTTACTTCAACAGCTTCTAAACTTTACATAATTTATTTATTTATTTTTTTCTTGCTTCAAGGAAGTTTAAATTGCCTTATCGGTACCTACTGTTACAGCTGGAGTTATATAGATTTTATTTTAAATATAAATTTTATTCTAATATAAGCGTATGAAAATTTTCAGGGAATTAAGTTTTTTTTTGAAGCCGTACCTCTGCTTTTTGTCTCACAACCTGTGTAGTAAAAAATAATTTCGTAAATAAAATTCTTTTCTTTTTTCTATCTATGCTATTCGATTAGATGTCAAAGACCATATCACCATTTATGTCCAGTGACTTTAGACCGTCCTATAACTCGGCATTGTAACAATATCTTGGATATTATTAAGTGACATTGTTAATTTTGGAATATAATATCCCAAGAGAAGGTTTATAACAATTATTGTAATAGTAAAATCAATTATTGATGTTAGTTTATAAATGAATGATGTAGTTGTCTTGAAAAAAGTAATAAGGAAGTTTTGGCAAAAAAATGACAATTGTTGATGTTGGTAGAGAGGGTGAAAAGGGGCGACCCCTGGAGGTCACCAGTGAAAGGACCACTGGGGGTCAAGGCACTTTCTAAACTCTTTCCTCCAGACCTCCCTCCAGGCCTCCAGACCTCCAAACCACTGCCGCATCTTCTACAACTCATTTTTACCTTCCCCTCCCAACTCTATTAATGGAAAAGAATAGTTTCATCAACTTTTCCATATATTAAAATATAACCTATTACAAAAAAGATTCATATTCTGCCTATAAAGTTTACGAAGCATCATTTTAATTGAACATTTCCATTGCTCCGACTCGAGATATATTTTTTCATTTCAAAATTTTCGACATCAATACTAATACAGTTTTTTTTTAATGTTCCTTTTATGCAAATGTCATAATTATAAATTATAGATGCACATGTATGGAACTATAATCTAGAAAATATTATTTCACCCAATTATTTGAATATTATCTCATCATATCTCGAAGATCACATGACGCTGCAAAATTTCTCTTAAACGTCATATATTTTGTTTTACTGTCAGTACTAGAAACTTGATAAAAAATTGATCTGAAGGAACTTACTGTTTAAAAATGAAATATTCCTAACATCGCATTTTTATCGCAAGACATAATTCAGGATTAATAAAAAAAAAATCTGTTAGTGAAATGAACCATTTTTAAATAAAATATTGTAAGATTTTATACAGAAAACTGAATAAGGTTTGAAACTGACGTGGGAGGTTATAATAATATGAGAGCAGTGTGTGTATCTCTTGGATTTCGATTGCAACACTCAGGCAAATGTTGAGTAATAGCAAGTGGTTGTGCCAGTCAAAAGTTCAAAGCCATTTAGGAAGGAGGGCACTTCCGCTACATTCTTGTACACTTCAATGTCTTCAGGAAGAGAATAAATGATGGTGGGCTTACAAGAGATGGAGGGATCATGAACCTTTCTTAGTAACTCTACCGGCTCTTCCCACTTTAAAAACATATCTAAAGAATTACGTTCAATAGAAAATTGTAGTTTATGGTATATATGATGCTGAAGCAGTTATGGAAGTCATTTACTTGAAAGAAATTCTCCTATCGAATTGATTACGTACACCACGTTAGTTGAGCAAATAAAGATTGTGTGAGATCAATTCTTCAAAAAGGAACTCAGTTATTCAGCTTTGATAATGATACTACGATCGAGGAAATATTTCGGTATTTGTACAACAACTTGTATTATTTCAAAATAAAAATATATAAAATACTTTCAAAGTCTAGATATACTTTTATAAGATGATTGCCTCATAGACAAAAATATATTGAATCTCGAACTTTCCGCGTAGTTATTATTACGCACATCTTACACTATTTCCCCATCAAAAATGTCATTTGATTTCTTACTGCAACCACAAACTCGAAAAAAATGTCAAGTCAACTGACTCACCCTCTCTACTTTTCATTATGGATTCCATTATTTTGAATGAATTAGCCATACATGTATGTATGCATATATATATATATATATATATATATATATATATATATATATATATATATATATATATATATATATATATATATATATGACGCAGATATATAATGAGATAGCTTTGTCATTCATGTATTTCATTGGTGAGCAGAGTAGTAAATATCGTTATTATCTGAGATGTCTGCTGAGGGATACATAACAAAGAGTAAATATTCATTGTGATGGAATTTTTAAAAAGTCAGTTTGAGGGGAAAGTATGAGCAGTTATCGTGAGTGACTTATCTAATTCTGTTCCCATCCCATATAAGAAACCATGTTAAATAATAGAAATAATATTTCGTATGAGAACTTTAATGGTGAATTATGTAAATTGTTATCAAGGAGGAAAAGAGCCTTTGTTAGCTAACTGCTGCAATAGAGATAGTTTCCCATCAATGGCAAATCTTTATTAACCAATAAACAAGTTCTTTTATATTTTATGATATTCTCAGGTCGATGGGATATATTTAAGAGGTGTCCAAGTATTCTAAAAAAATTAAATAAAGGCTATATTAAATGTATGTGTTACGCGCTTAATAGATAATCGATCGATCGATATATATATATATATATAGTTTTATTTTGTACTAATCTAGTTTGAAGTAGGAATGAAAGTCCTATGTTAAGATCCAATGATAAGGCTTAATATTGGAATGATATTTTATTCCCTTATTGCCCCTTAGCCACATGATAATATATCCTCGGTATGAGTCGCCAAAATCAGAAAATTAACGACCATTTAAGCCTTATTTAGAAATGATTCAATAAATTACTGGTTCTGAAAATCAACAAATATTTGCCTACGTTAAAGTGGTAACATTTTTCTAGCTTTCGTTAATTCAATTAATAGTTGCTGAAAATTCCAAAATTATTGTTCGACTACAACTGTTAATAAACCTCTTAGTGATGCAATAGGTGATATAACATCAAAAATGAATTTCTCGTGAAGATCACCTGCCTCCCCCCACATCAAAAAAATCGTCGAAATAAAGCAACGGTATTTTCCAAATAATAGCAATTAAGCCGTTAGCCATTTGCGCCACGAGTGCCTGAACGAGTATTTATACACATTAGACGAAAAATGTGTATATATTCAAGTATCTTAGATGAATTATTAGAATGATTCATTATTATGTTAAATTAATTACTGAAAATATCTGTTGACAGTTTATAATTCCTATGGTTATTAATCTATTTTTAGAGAATATAAAAATCTTTTAACTTGTTGTCGAAAATGCATTCGATTTATCAATTTTATATTTTAAATAAAGCTATTTTTTTCATTTTAAGATTATTAATCATCAATTATTGCCAAAGAAGGAAGTGTAAGAAAAATATAGGGAATAGGTTTATTTTTTTCTATATGAAAAAAAAGGTGGGTATTTATTGGACTCGGTTGATTGATAACAGTGTTGCTGGATCCACATCGCAACCTCTTTTGATAGATATTTGTAGTCAAAAGTAATTGATAGATAAACGCCTCTATGAGAAAAATCTCTAGTAGTCAGTTTATTTTCTAATACTAAAATGTTACAATACACTTAGTAAGATGGGAAAAAAATATGTGAAAGTGTTTTTTAAATACTGCATATTTATTTATTTTTTCTGTTTTGAAGCTTACTCTTATAAATAATAAATACAAAAATAACTAAAACATTTCGCCTATAAAAACTATTCTTTTATAAAGATAATTTTGACTGTACCAAGTACTTAAGTTTATTCTTTCACTTTCCTAATAGTCGTTGAAAATCTGATATCTAAAAACGTCCCCGTACTTTCATTGTAATTTCGAAACAAAATATAGCTAAAATGGTGAATACTTGTCAAAATTAAATAAAGGCATTTAAAATAAGAGCTAATGGCAACTGATCTAGTCCTATAATTTATTTATAACTGCCATTCTCACTATAAGACATTAAGTATTGTCTCGATTTGGCTACTGAGCAATGTGGATAAAATCTAGAAACATTTATTGACGATTGATTCAATTGAGATAATAAAAGACAAATTTGAGCTGATTTTATAAATAATTTGGGCTAATTATTATTATTTTAATAGTTTTCGATTTATCAATAGCTTTTTTTCATTGAGTAAACAATTTATATTACAAGCATTATCTTGGGAGTCCAACAACTGGATCCGGTTGTCCAATAACCTTTATATTTTTATTAATAATAAAAAAAATCTTTCTTTTTCTATTACCTAAATCTTCTTTCTCTTATGACAAAGTTTTCGTTGAAACTAGCTTATTCTTAACATTATTTAGAATGGCAGAAAGTAAATTACTGTAAACACCGTACATTATACAAATGACTGATTTGCACTGTTAAAATCTAAGTGAGCAATTAGCTCATTTCATTTGCATTATAGATTTGAAAGTTTTTTGTTTTAATTTATTCAGTTTGTTAAAAACTATTTACAAAAATTGACGTGAGTCGTTGATCGGATGAGCAAACATTACGTAGCATCTTCATTTTGAGAATGTTCCTAAGAAATTCTTTCACATTCTCCTCCCCTTCCAACTTTTTCCTTCACATCCAGAAAATAATAAGGATAGGTTAATGATTCAACTCAGATAGAATGAAATTATTTTATAATTTTTTGTAGAATTTGCACATAATTTCACGCTTAGCGGTATACCACACGGAATTAACTTGAAGGTTTTTAATTAGTGAGTTGAACGTTTTTCGATATCGAACCAAATGAAAATGATCGATGTTGAAATAATTTTGGGAGAAAGAGAGGAATACTGAACTATGGAAAAGGAAATATTTTGAGTGAAAACATTGTACCCTCATCTTTAAACAAGCAGAATGATTTTTAACCGATTAGCGTCATTGGATAGAGGCAAATATTCCATTATACGACAAATATATCGCACCTGTTATGAATCGTCAATAAATAAAATAAAATAAACGCAAAAAATTATGTATAACGGGAAAACCCCCCAAAAAGAACTACCTGGAAGCCTGTTTTAAATCGACAGATGCCAAAATCAAGGAAATAGTATCAGATAATTTTCTTTATGCTATAGTCGATAAAATTGCGGATATTGCTGCTATGTATACTTCCGGATAATCGAAATTACAAATTCTCAAACATTTCCTTCATATCTTGTAGAGCAATTAGTAAAATCTATCACACAACCATGTATCGGTTCGTCAATGTCATTGTGGCAAATTTGTTCCAGGCCCTGGAAATTCAACTGGAAATGCGTGTCAACAATTTTATTTAAAGCTTACGTAGCCCCTCCCAATATAGTGAAAAAAAAGGTAATATTTAAAAATATCCTACCGAAATATATGCTCAACGTTAACAATCTTGCCCAACACTTTTTCCTAAGTTGTTATTTTTTCAATTTAATTTGATAAATGTTCAAAATCGGTGTTAAATCATTTTTTGTTATAGTATGCCCATAAAATAATATATTGAAAGAATCCTAAAGCATATAGCCTTCCTAAAGGGTAACTGTATAAAGGGAAATGATAAATTAGTATATGTATAAATATCACCAATCTGTGCGTGTGTGTGTGTATATATATATAATATATATATATATATATATATATATATATATATATATATATATATATATATATATATATATATATATATATTATATATATATGTACATTGATGTGCTTATTGCACTTCATTAAATTTTAAATCCAGAGCTTGGTTGATATCTTTTCTAGCCCTCAGCTACAGTTCAAATTTTTACTCATTACTTCTGGTATCACAAATCGATTAATGAAATGGCGTTTTTCAGGATGGATTTTAGGACGACAGCTAAAAAATTCGTTTTAAATAACAATTTTAACCGCCTATAATATTTCCAGAATATTTAATAATGCAATCATTAACCTAAAAAGAGTTTAACGTTTTCAAGGCGAAAAATCATTTCTATCATTTATTCCTATTTTCTCAGCTGAAGGAGGTTAAAAAACGTGGTTGGTGAAGAAATGGGTACTACCCGAGAATAGCTATAGTCATCAGAGGTTCTTATAAAAGCTCGTAATTGGATTCATGGAATTGATGGCTTTGGCCAACGGTGTCCAAATACAACCATCTTTCTAATAAATCATTTTTCACACTTTTAACAGGCTTGAAATTTTTTTTGTTTGATTTCCAATTTTCAAAAGATTTGTCATTAAAAAACAAAGATCTGACAGTTATTGTCATTTTATTTATTATTTATAAAAAATAAAAAAAAAAATCTACATGGGATTGATATTTGAAGAAATGGATTGAGAGAATCAACTCACCATTGAGGATACACCTTCCAGTCTCACTAAGCACTTTCTCTAGAGGATTCCTCTTATATCGTTGCTTAGCTAGTGTTTCCCCCCTTTGGGTGAACATTTGGTGGGAGATGTTCTAGCATAGTCCCTCTTTACATCCTTACATAAGCTGATTGTCGTTAAGGGTGAGAGTTGAAGGTGCACCTGATTCAACTTCCCTCAACAAATACTCGGCGCCGAAGGGTAGCTCATCATCAACAACCAGGGATCATCATATAGGCAATCGGCAATAGGCAATCAATTATGAAATATTTATTTCTTAACTTTTCAAGTGTAATAAAAAGGAAGGAATGAGGAATAAATTTTGGGAAATTTCTTTACAAGCTCACTGTTATTATAAAAAATAATTATCGTATTTAATACTAATACCGAACTGAGAACATTCGTCTTAGAGCTAATATATAATAGCATATTGTAGTATCTATGAGTAGACAAATATAGACGGAAATAAATGTCATACAAGATTATGTAACGTATATACGTGGAACATATACGTGCATATAATACTAAGACAGAGAATTCCAACTTTGCAATTCATTTAAATGAAAAAAATCATAAACTCATCAAAGACTCAGGAGTTAAATTTATACACCACGTTGAAAACAGCCTCAAATTAAATATATATGAAGCACTTGAAATAATAAAATCCTTCAAATCCAATCCAGATTTTTGCTTAAATGACCAAATAAATATCTCCAACAGTCCAATCTTAAATTTATTCCCATCTATAACAGAAAAACCAATTACTCGCCGGCATTACTGGAAAAAGCCCCGACCTCTAAACCGTTTACCTATAACCGGTTACCTTTCTTTCATTGTTAGCTCAGTGCGATCAGAAACCAGTACAAACTTTTCTGTTTGATATAATCCCTTTATTGAAGAGTACCAACATGTATTTAATTTCTTGTCTTAATTAAATTCGTAATTCATAAATGTCTGATAATACTGATTTATATTACTTCTAATTTAATATGTATAATAATACCAAACTATATTTTTAATTTGTTATTTTTGAATTTTTTGTGTGTTTTTAGAACTGATGAATGTATAACATTCGAAACTAGTTTTCAATAAAACAAAATTGTAGAAGTGGCAAATAATTTATCAATCCCTAATTAGATTGATCCTTCTATGCCATCATGCGGATGCCAACTGATGATGAAAAAGTTCATAAAGAAAAATATAAAATAGTACGTAATAGCGTTTAAAAATGCGGAAAAAATGAGTTTTTAACAATTGAAGTCGGTCAACAACTTTTCGCATACAAAATAAAAACCGCGATTACAGGGCTTTTAATCATCGCAAGAACTTGTTTTGGGGCTTAAATTGTGGATTTTGTTAGTCTCCATCTATAATTAAAATTTTATGCAAAAATATTAATAACTTTATGCGGAAATTGAGAGAATGTAAAAACAGGTGATCTCGAAAAATGATTTGAATAAGGTCCAAAATGGTCCTAGAGCCATTTTTCAAAGAGCTGTTTGTTCCCAAGAAGTTTCTCTACAACCCTATTTACATGAAATATATGTGAGTTTCCAGAAAATACCTAAAAAAGGTCTTTGAACAAAGGACTGTTTAACGCCAGTACAGCTGAGGGGAAGTGAAGAGGGCGGGGGAAGGCTCTCTCTATCACTTTGCAGTGCTCAATGCCCGGCCGTTAGGAAGGGGGATCTTTAAGTAATAGACTTAATTTAGACTTCGTCCAATGTTCGTCGAAATTAACAATTTCAACGAACCTCAGGCGATCCATAGCAATCTCGCGAACATTCAGTGGTAATTTTGCAGTTTGGTTGTAAACATATTTCTGTCGCGCTGGGAAACCACGTTATTTGGGTCATTAGCGCTTTCATGCTTCATCACGCTTTGCTAATGGCATTTTTGTGCAAAAAGAAAAGCAAACAATGTTGATGGTTGAATATGATCCTTGTGACGAGGATCCAAAGAAGCTGTCTGTTTCGTTAAATTTTATTTTATTTTTTTCAGAATCACACCATAACTACTCCTGAAAAAGCAATTATAAAAAAACAATAATATGTTATTTATGTCTGAAAAAAGTATAATAACATCAAGATATTAATTTTTTTTCTCGAGCTGGATGATCAGTCATTTCTCCATATTTATCTAGTTTTTTCTGTTCTTAAAGTCAATTAGCGCCGTCTACTTCTTCGGCGTCATGTTCCGGCGGTCTCCCAGGTACATCTCCAGCCTCCATTCTTGTGCAGTTCCCCAGGTTGAAGTGGGCTAAACCCACCAATTTCTTCCAACCGTAAAAATAGTTATTAAAATATTAGTTTTCTCTGACAACCAGCTGTGGAAATTCACTTTCTGTTTGGATGTAAAGTCCCGTTTTTCTAGACAAAATGGTTCTCAGTGACTCATAAGCAGCGTAGGTCGTGACTACACGTTCGGTAGTCTCTGTAAGGCTGCAACTGAGGCATAGTGGATCGATATCTTTTCCAAAGCTGTGTATCTAAGCGCGAAAACTACCATGTCTAGTGGGAATTTGCAAAATCCAATAGTCAGGGAGGACTCATTTAGCTGCAAGGCGTAACTGGACGGTGGAGAATTTTTTTCTCAGAGTACTCCCTATCAGGGTAGTTGTAATATTGTCTTGAATCGATTTCGGAATACCGTAATCCTGATTCGAAGATTCCCTCTGAAACCTGAATTTAGTCTCATATTCTCGCAGGAGAAGGTCGAAAGGTAAAGCCCTCTGGATATCACCTGCACCGCATCATGAGACACCCGTTCTATAGGCTTTGGTGACCCGCAGCAGAGCCATCCTCTGTGTTGACACCAAAAATATCGAATTAGGGATCCCGCGCTCACATATCGATTTGCTTAAACTTTTCTGATTCCTTCGATACGCAGGAATCGTTATATTTTTGGTGGCGTAAATTTTGAAAAAAAAAAACTATCGATTTTAAGATTCTCCGCTTACATATCGATTTATTATAACTTTTATGACTATTAAAGGTCCATTATTGGGTTATCAGTGACGCGGTATCTTAAAATCGATCCTATTTTCAAAAACTGCGACCCCGAAAACTTAATGTTAGACTTCAAAGAGATAAGAAGAGTTTAAATAAATCGATATGTCAGCGGAGAATCTGAAAATCGATTGCATTTTAAAAAGTGTGACCCCGAAAACATAATAGTGGACCGTGCTCACTAGCAATGTATTAAAAAATATTGAGTTCCACTATCATGTTTTCGAGATCGCAGTTTTTTTTAAATGTAATCGATTTTAAGATTCCATGCTCAGATAGGAAGTTAAATGTAGATACTTATGGAAAATGGAAGATGCCAACGTCAGCTAAACTCAAGTCTATACAGGAGGGGATAGTAGAAGCCCTTCCAGTCACCTAAGTTGTTGTAAGTCGTTCTTTTGGCCATTATATTCTTTTGTTCATATTATATTATTTTGTGTGTTATTTCAAATTAAACTTTTTAAAAACAAGTCCACCGTTAACTTCGATTTATTGTATATGAACTTTTATAATTTCTTCAATATTGAGTTCCACTATTATGTTTTCGGGGTCACACTTTTTAAAATGCAATCGATTTTCAGATTCTCCGCTCACATATCGATTTATTTAAACTTTTCTTATCTCTTTGAAGTCTAATATTAAGTTTTCGGGGTCGAAGATTTTGAAAATACGATCGATTTTAAGATCCCGCGTCACTGATAACCCAATAATGGACCTTTAATTGTCATAAAAGTTATAATAAATCGATATGTGAACGGAGAATCTTAAAATCCATAGTTTTTTTCTAAAAACTACGTCACCGAAAGCATAATAGTGGACCTCATTATCGAAGAAATCAGAAAAGCTTAAATAAATCGATATGTGAGTGCGGGATCCCTAAACCGATATTTTTTTTTTCAATAACTCCGACCCCGAAAACATAATTGTGGACCTCAATATCTAATAAATTCGGAAAGCTAAAATAAATCGATACTTAATCGCGTGATTTTAAAATTGGTCGTTGATGTTATCGACTTCAAGCACATTCATTTTAAATAACTAGGTGAACTCGTTTAAAATAACTCACAAGGGGAGTGCACGGTGTGTCCGTCGCCGATTTTGATCAAAATTTGTTGGGTGATTCTACATTGATAAAAGTTGACCCTTATCCTTCCGTTTCATCCAATGGGCCTTAGGAGCAGAGAAAAAAAAATAAAACATATTGAAAATGCTTTATTTTATATCTCGTGTTTGGAGAATGATATCGACATGATTTTTAAGGAAAATTATAAACATTAAAAAATAATTTATTTGTGGTCAAATAAATTCATAAATGTGTTTAAATTATTCAGTAAACTAGCCACATAGATTTGTTTGACAACAACAATGATTGAAGATTTGGATTTAGCACATCAATAAACTTAAATGCTGAAAATCGTCAGTTAAATAAACTCGAACAGAAAATGACTTTTTAAAAAGATTTATTATGAATGCAACATAAATATACAGTAAATAATGTCTAGCCTTAGGTGTATGGCATCTGATAAGAGAGTGGGCTTATCTTGGGAGGAGCAGGTATATATACTAAAAATAGAATGAATTAAGTCTAAATATAAATAAATACAGTTAAGCCTATAACAATAGCATAACTCCTCTCTTCCTGAGTTCCAAAGTCCTCTGACGGAACATATGAGATAATAATATAATATTGATATATATATATATATATATATATATATATATATATATATATATATATATATATATAACATATATATATATATATATATATATATATATATATATATATATATATATACAAGGTTTTTTTAAATTACTAAATTAAACAAAATTTTTATAACTTCTGATTTAGACAATTTTTCTAGCGTCTTACTAATTACTAAAAATTATTCAATTTTCATAAACACATATTATATATAAACTTTACATTTATAATAAGTAAATAAATATTTCTGGTCCTTTAAATATTAATGTTATACTTCTAATTATACCTCATAAATTATTTTAAATTAAATTTTTATAAATAATTCATAGAACTTATATTAATTAAATTTATTGATGTGTTATGAACAATGTGTTAATATAAATTTTAATAGTAATTATTTATTTTAAGCAAACAAAATATATATATCTTTTTATTATTATTAAATTAAATCAATCACCTATTTTACTTTCATTAGAAGAATCAGATGTATTGTCTAATTCATCATCTTCAATATCTTCTTCATATTGTCGTCCTTTATTACCTACTAAATTTCTTTTTGCTCTCTTTTTTGTTGGCCTCTTAACTCTATTGATATGTGTTTTAGAGACTATTCCTTTTTTATTTTTATATAATAAGACTGGTATGTATTGGTCTTTATTTTTTCTTTTGGCTACAGATTTTAAATAAATTTCTCTTTCATTAATTTCCGGTGGATCTTCACGATTGGCATTTAATCGATTTGTTCTGTCTAATTTTTCTTGATTAATTTTCCTATGAATAATATCATGAATCATTTGTTTCTCATCATGATATTTTTGTACGTAATGTTCAGTTATATTATAGTCATTTGATTTTTCTGGAATTATACCGAACGTGATTTCGTTAGGTTTTAAGTAATTATTGAGTGTACCATTGTATGCTAATACCGCTAATCTTAATCTATATTCAATTTTTTCTTTACTTTTGTGCTGTATGCTGCGTAACATTTCAATTAGTGTGGTGTGTTGTCTATTTAATAACCCTAAGGCATTTCCTGTTGACGTATAATGCGTTTCAACGTTATTTGCTTCTAGAAAGTTTTTTACTGAAGAGTTGTTCATTTCCTTTCCGTTATCCATTCTTATTATTTGAGGTTTTGGATAATGCTCAAAGTATTCTTTTAATACGTTGCATATATTTGTAGCATTTCTTGATGGGATTATCCTAGCAAACAATCTTTTGGAAAATACATCTATTGATGTGAAAATTAATTTTTGTTCATAATGTAAGATGTCAATCATAATTTCTATGAACGGTTTTGTAGGTATCGGAGTTTGTTGAAACTTTGCTTTAATGGGCTTCTCATCATACTTTGTTTTTTTACAAATAGTACATTGGTTTATATACTCAGAAATCATGTCCTTCATATTAGGGAAATAATATTGCCTTTTAAGTTTTTCTAATGTTTCAATAATCCCTCTATGTTGTGTTTTTCCTTCATGATAGTTACTGATTAGTTCTGTTTGTTCCTCTTTATCGGTAATGTCATTAAGTAATGTTTGGTATCTTTTTATTCTTACAGTGGGATAACTTTCCTGTATGATTTTCGATATTTCTTGGAAGTATTGTTCATAAATTTGTTCTACAGATTTAATATTTGGTTCACAGTAAACTCCGTATGTTTTATTAGGTTCTAAAATTTCCTGCAATGTTTCCTGCAAACTTTCGGTAATATCCCGTCATTCCCAAAAACTGTCTTGTCGTTTTCTCATCATGGGGAACAGTTAATTCTTGGATGGCTTTTATTTTCTGTGGGTCTGTTTTTAGTCCATCTTTTGTAACTATATATCCCAGAAATTTCAGTTCTGTCCTAAAAAACTCAGTCTTATCCAATTGTATGGAAAGCGAATGTTTTTGTAATAGTTTGAATATTGATTCCAAATGCTGTAGGTGTTCTTCTTTATTTTTCGAATATATTATTATATCGTCCATATATATCATTGCATTAGTTGTGTTGGATATCATCATGTTCATGGCGCGTTGAAACTTTGGGGGGGGGGGGCGTTACACAAACCAAATGGTAAACGCCAAAATTCATAGAGAGTATTGTCAGTGCTAAAAGCAGTTTTAGATATGGACTCCTCATCCATTTCTGTCTGATGGAAACCTGAAGTCAGGTCGATAGTAGAAAATATAGTGGCTCCCCTTAATCTATTCAATAGTTCTTCTATATTAGATAGTGGGAATTTATCTTTAACAGTAGCTTGATTTAGTTTCCTATAATCGATCACCATTCGTATCTTCTTTTGTCCGGAAGCATCTAATTTTTTTGGGACAATCCATAATGGCGAATTATAAGGTGAATTGCTATGTCTTATGATGTTATTTTTTAACAATTTATTGACCTCTTCCTGAATTTGAATTTTAAATTGTTTCAGTTTACCCCATAGCGACGTTCTTGGACTTGTTAAAAAGATGTGAGCTTCTTCTTTCCATACATACAGAAAACTATTGCATTATCATATGATGGTATTATAGCACTATTGATGGTCTGGGTAAAAAAAAGGTGATTACCATATAAAAACAAAATTGAAGTTTTTTGCGGATAACGTTGGTTCTAAAACGCGTAGAAACATCACTGTTAAAGTAAATTGCAAAGCTTAAGAACCTTTACCAATGACCTAAATTTGGTTTGAATTATTCAAAGGGTTCCTGATTTATGAGCAATTATTTAAATCTTAAAACCCATGGGAAACTTTGTAGGCCAAAAATTTTTATTTTAGATTCGCTCGAAAATTTGAATATAGGGGTATTTCAAAGTGCTAAAACCAAACCTGACGCCAGTTTTGAATACAAAAATTCTGTTAATATACTTCACTCCGAAAAGAATATGGTTATCATTACATATAAGCCACTCTTTAGGTCGCTCTAAAATTCAATTATTTCGTTTTAAAGCATTGGACCACTAAAATTTACTATTTCTGGATCACGAATAATGTTTTTATATTACACATAAATACCCAAGGTATGTCCGAGCAAGGCTGGGTTCGTAACGATGTACATACACACAAGCGCACAATAGGCCTCAATAGGCCGCGGTGCATATTTGCTGGGAAAAAAAAACCATGTACATATCATAATATAAAAACATTACTTGTGATCAAGAAATAGTAAATATAACACTTTTACACCGCCGCCATAAACATTATGGTTGTAAAAAAATATATGTATGTTCTATTATAATACCGATCTACATTACAAATAACTCAATAGATCTGCTAGAACGCTCCTAAGTTTAAAAATGTTGGTCCCTCTGATATTTAATATAATTTTTTCTTATTTTTTGTCCAAGATATTATTTAGAGCAGTGTTAACGGAAGGATATTGGTCAACTTTTTTCAATGTGGAATCACCCAAAAAATGTTGATCAAAATCGGTGACGGGCACACCGTGGACTCCCCTTGTCAGTATGTTTTGGTTCATTATTTACAAAAATGGCTCTTTGTAATCGACCAAGAAAAAAATATATGCTCTTCCTCCCCTTTATATTTCAGGTTTTGCATTTAATGATATGTAGAATTCAAAAATCTAATACAAAAAAGCAGTTCTTCAAAACGAATAACATTTTATAAATAACGAATAACTTCAAGTTTATTCGAATAACGGATGATGTGTTCACAGAAAAAACTAGTATTCCAATAAAAAAATGTATCCGTCATCCATCATCCGAATAATGCCCAATTCTGGCATAGCTGTCCGCTACATAGTATTGTGAAAAGAAAATAGTAGCATAGAAGGTGTATCACCGATTTTAAATGTATTACTATGGACAGTAATGGCTGTTATTCTTTTGATTGCTTCAGTAATAAATATTCTATACGTATTTGTAATACAGCTTTCGACTTCCGCTCGCTCAAGACATAAACAAACCACCAACGGGTTCTTTTCAGTTGAAGTCGGGGCCTTACGTTAATTCAAATGCAGTTATTTTTTGCAATGGAAACCAACTTTTTTCAAAATCTTCGCAGATTTATAGACCGTCAGGCTAATTTCCACACTGATTCATCGTGGTTATAACTATAGTGGGTTATCTTTTTTAATTCTGTTAGTATTTGTGAATATATTTTCATTATCTTTCATTTTATTCCTCTTACTTTTTTAGCATTAAAGTTTGATAATTTATTAATCTAGGTAAAGAGCCTGAACTACCTGGAGCCTGATTCCTCTGAACTAAAATCTATATATGCCTTATCATAAATTATATAAGTTCTAAAACTAGGTATAAATCATATAAATTAAGTAAAATAATTATATGAAATACCAAAAAAAAATACTATCGTAATTCTTAGTATAGATAAACTGAAATCCAGTCAAACTCCTAATATGTAATAAAAGTGAAGTAATTGTATTTTTTATTTCGGTATCAAGGGCTAACCTTACTTCGGATGCACTTGGGTGCGTTCGGCACGTTTGATGTACTGTCAGGTCTTAAAATATTAGACCTCCGCCGTTTTGGAGTAACGAACCGCTAGTTGGAAGTTCTAGTATTTGCTGCACCCTAACTGGTAAATTCCGCAACCTTTACTGCCGATTGATCCCACTAATTGGACCATCTGGCGGTACAGTTGCGAAGGCTTTTGGTTTCCTAGTTGCGTATCTTCCAAAAGCTTCTGAATACGCCGATTTTCTGACTCCCCATAAGTAGAAATGAGGCGCTCCTTCATTACGGCGTACTGGTCCTTGGTTTCTAACGTAAAACGGTCGGCGTAAGTACCTCCTGGTCGAGACCCGCAACCGCTAGTCGAAACTTCTTCAGCGATGATGTGATTCTTCATGTCACAAATATGGCGTCCACCTGAAGAAACCATAGAGCCGAGTTAGTTTTGTAAAAGGTTGGGATTCTATTTGCCGGGCCTTCGATTCCTCCAACCATATAATAGGCAGGATAGCCGCTAGTTGCTGCCTGAGGTGCAATAGTCTCATCTAAAGTGCCATCTTCTATTTTCTGGCGTATTTTTGTGTTCGGGGTCACCACTTTGTTGGTATATTTCTTATTAATGATTCTCTAACCTAATATGATCTGAAGGCTTATGCTATAAACCAATACTTGAATTTGCCTGCGGGTGGTACGCCGCTGTCCTCTTTTTGTCAATTCCTAGGAGTACCGTGAGCCTTTGGAAAATCTCGGCTTCGAACTGTCTGCCTTGATCTGTCGTAATTCTAATTGGTGTTCCGAAACGGTCAATCCAGTTAGAGTAGAAAGCTGCAGCCACTGTTTCTGCAGTAATCTTAGCGATAGGAATGTCTTTGGGCCAACGAGTAGACCTGTCAATCAGAGTAAGGCAGTGACGCTTGCCATCAATCGGTGGAAGGGGAAGCCCACGATATTGATGTGGACGTGCTGGAATCGCCCAATCTCCTGGAATGTTCCGAGAGTGACCTTTGACCGTTGACATGGGATGCAGGTTTTGGCCCATTGACTTACATCCAGGTTCATTGATGGCCAAAAATAACGTTGGGCAATGAGCTTCCTAGTGGCCCTTGTACCTTGGTGGCTAGGCCCTCGCAATCGCTGGAAAAACTGCTTCCTGAAGTCGGGTCTAACCCTGGTAATGGACATTTCGCAGAGCAGAGGAATTTCTACGCCAGGAATGTTTCATACAGAGATTCGGATTGGACGTTAGCTGCTGAAGAGTCGAATCTGTCTTCTATGATTTGGCCAATGCTGCGAGGTCATCGGGAACTTGTATTTCTTCTAGCCTTGACAATGTGTCTGCAACAATGTTGTGCTTCCCCGGTGGTACAGAATATCTGTGCTGAATCGGCTGATGAAATTCAGCTGTCTAATCCTCCTGGGTGAAGCAGTTTCTGGCTTCTGTTGAAATGCGTGAGAAAGTGGCTTATGATCAGTGATGATCTTGAAGTTTAATCCTTCGATCAATGGATGAAAGTGACGAATTGCTTCGTATATTGACAACAGTTCACGGTCGTACGTAGAATAGTTCTGCTGGGCAGGATTTAATGTACGAGAGAAGAATCCTAATGGACACATTACGCCATTCTTCTTCTGATTCAGCACGGCCCTTGTTGGAAGCGTTGCACGCCAAAACAAGTTCACCCGAGGTAGCAGGGTGCGCCAACTTTGTTGCATCGCCGAGGCTTTGCTTGCTGTCCTCGAAAGCTTTGATTGTCTCTGGAGTCTATGTGATTGGGGTTTTGTCTTTCTGCTTGCAATTGTGCGTGAATTGATGGAGAGGAACCTGAATCATGTCCGCATTTGGTAGTAGCTTGCGGTAGAATGCGAGTGTCCCAAGAAAACTTCTGAGCTGACCGATTGTTTCAGGACGCGGGTAGTCAAAGAAGCTCTGGACTTTGGATGACAATGGTCTGAAACCGTTGGCAACGACTCTGAATCCTAGGAAATCGACTTCTGCTTTTCCGAAGATACACTTTTTGACATTGAGTGCAATTCCGTAGTCGTCTAAGCGCTTAAACAGACGTCTAAGTTGCTCCTGGTGTTCCTCTACATCCTTAGATGCTACGATGAAATCGTCCAGAAAAGGAAAAACGAAATCGAAATCGTGGAATGTTGCTTCCATAAATCTTTGAAATGTTTGCGCTGCATTCCGAAGTCCGAAGGTCATCTTAGTATACTCGTAGAGTCCAAAAGAGGTTATTACCGCCGTCTTGGTGACGTCTTTTTCAGCTACAGGAATTTGATGATACGCTCGCACAACATCCAAAGTGCTAAAAATCTTCTTTCCGTCAAGCTGCGTAGTGAAGCACATGATGTTCGACACTGCATGTCTGTCTGGAATGGTTTGTTCGTTAAGTCGCCAGTAATCACCACAAATACGGATGCGTCCATCCTTTGCGACGACATGAAGTGGGCTTGACCAGGGTGACTTTGAGGGTCTGCGTATTCCTTCCTCCACCATTTGCCGGAATTCTTCCTTCACCAATGCATATTTCTCCGGATGAAGTCGACGGGCTTTACTGGTGACTGGGTTACCCCTGATCTCTATCACGTTTTCAATTACCGTGTGGTGTGTTCTTCGGATGGGTGAAGGTCTTGTGATTGGGAATTCCTTGAGCAGATGCATAAATGAACTGTTACCAGGTATGGTAGAGATACTTGGTGGAGAAACTACGGAGATGCGTCCCTTTGAGCTGATACCTGTTTGTTGGTCCACTAGTCTCCCGTTGTAAAGGTCCACAGACAGCTTATGCTCGAACAGAAAGTCTGCTCCTATTATAGGCTTCTCAACACCCGCAACGATGAAGGTCCACTTGTAGGGACGGCGAAGTCCGAAGTCTAGGTAAAGTATAATTTCTCTATAGGTCCTCATGGGAGTGTTGTTTGCCGCTACCAGCGTATATACAGTGCCCTTTGCCTTTTTTTCGGGGCAGGAACCAGCTTGACGACACGGAGGAGGAAGAGGAGCCCTTCCTGGTCGTCAAGAAGAAAAAGGGGAAAAAAGTAAGGATCCAACTGGAGGACCCTGAGACTGAGGGAGAGAAGGAGGAGAAGCAGAAGAAGCCAAGGAAGAAGCTGACCTTTGCTGAAGTCCTAGGCCAGGTCTCAGCGGTGGTTCCCAAGAGGCCGGAGGAGGCCGCCACCTATATTACGGTGAAAGGGAAGGACCCGGTAGAAGGACAGAAATGTGACGTCGGCAAGATCTTCGAGCAGTTCCCCACCCAGGTGGAGCTGATTGAGGTCGGTGCCGGAGTCAAGATGGTAAAGGTGACTCAGGGGGGCGCCGTACTGTTCAAGACTGATGGACCGGAACAGGCGAGAAAACTCCTGGACTGGGGAAAATTCGGAGAGAGAGGGCTGGAAGCCAAACTGGCCATGACCCGGAGGCTTCGAGTGGAGGTCAAGGGTGTACCATCCCACTGGGACGAGGGTATGTTGGAGAGGTTCCTTTGGGGAAAGCTAAACATAGAGTGCGAAGAGAGGAAGAGAAGAGACTGGCTCCGACCCTGCTTCTCCACCAACACAAGAAGAAGCGTGACCAAGACATGGGTCGTGACCCATCCAAGTATGAGGTTTGCCCTCATGAGCCTGTCCGAGGCGGACGTCAGTGGAGGGTGGTGGAGCCTCTCGATCAGGGACTACCAGGGAGTACGGCCATCCAGCTAGGACCTGCACGAAGGACGTCGCGTGCAGGTGGTGTATTGAGACCGGGCACAAAGCCAGTGAGTGCCCGGAGAGGAAAAGAGGGATGGCGCCCTGTTGCAGAAATTGCAAGGCGGAGAAGAGAGGAGGGAAGGAGGCCCAGCACGTAACGGGAAGCAAGGAGTGCCCCATCCACCTTAGGAACATGCAACTGTTGGCGAAGCGTACCCGATATGCGTAGGCTGCAGATTCTTCAGGTCAACATGGGCCGAAGACGAGAGGTCGCGGACGAATTACGTTCTCTCGCCCGGAGTGTCGACATCATGGTGATCCAGGAGCCATATTGTCGGAACAATGTGGTCGCAGGATTCGGTGTAGTGTCGAGGGTGGTCGCTCTGAGCAGTGGAGAGAGGAGGCCCAGAGCGGCGATAGTGATTGTTAATCCAGCCCTCGACGTGATGGAACTGAAGAATTTCACCACGGCAGATCAGGCGGCATGTTATGTGAGATGGGGGGCCATCACCTTTGCCCTCGTATCCACATACATGCCGCCGAGACCGGTTAACGCCGAGGACAGCATAGCTGCCGTGGAGGCTGTCGCGCAGAGATACAGGAACGCGATAGTCTGTTCCGACACGAATTTGTGGAGCACGGCCTGGGGTTCGGTTCGCACTGACGCCAGAGGAAGAGTAGTAGAGGATAGCCTGGCGAGGTGTCAGCTCGTTGTAGTTAACGAGCCCTCTGGCCCAACGTTTTTATAAGAAAATAAAGCAAATGTGTCGATTATTGGTGGCAATGGCATACGCTACCCCAGCCTAATACCCCACTGCCGCCACGACCCCGTATAACCGAAAGGTCAGGTAGGGGGAAAAGAAAAAAAAAAAAGTGCCCTTTCCTTTGAAACCGCGAGGTCGGCGAATGATAGAGATCGATGCCCGAGTATCCACCAGAAACTGTTGCTTCGTCTTCTTGTCCGACACAACTAGACGGCGTTGAGGATGGGCTGTAACGGCTGCCGCTTGGTCCGTCGGCCCAACTTCTTTAAAGAAGGCCAAGAGCAGGATTGAGTACTCTTCTTTGCATCCACTTTAAATCGTTTATGATAGTAGCAATTTCCGCTGGCTGATTTTGACCTCCTTCTTGAACGTGTTCGCCAATTGAGATGGCTGCTTCTGGGTCTACCTCACAGCTGCCTAAGCTCTGCGATCTCAAGACGAAGTATTCTTAAATCCTCCAGAAGAAGCATGTAAAATGGGTCGCCTGGAGGGGTTGCTTGCTGCGGTATTAACGTTGGTAACGGTGGAGAAGGTTAGGATTGGACAAGTGTGGCCACCTCTGAGGGTCGGTCAACCTACATTATCATATCGGCGGTAGCGGTGAGCGCTTCGATGTCCTCTTGTCTGGTTGCCAGAAGTATTTGCTGCACCCTAACTGGTAATTTCCGCAACCTTTACTGCCGATTGGTCCCACTAATTGGACCATCTGGCGGTACAGTTGCGAAGGCTTTTGGTTTCCTAGTTGCGTATCTTCCAAAAGCTTCTGAATACGCCGATTTTCTGACTCTCCATAAATAGAAATGAGGCGCTCCTTCATTACGGCGTACTGGTCCTTGGTTTCTAACGTAAAAAGGTCGGCGTAAGTACCTCCTGGTCGAGACCCGCAATCGCTAGTCGAAACTTCTTTAGCGATGATGTGATTCTTCATGTCACAAATATGGCGTCCACCTGAAGAAACCATAGAGCCGAGTTAGTTTTGTAAAAGGTTGGGATTCTATTTGCCGGGCCTTCGATTCCTCCAACTATATAATAAGCAGGATAGCCGCTAGTTGCTGCCTGAGGTGCAATAGTCTCATCTTAAGTGCTATTTTCTATTTTCTAGCGTAATTTTGTGTTCGGGGTCACCACTTTGTTGGTATATTTCTTATTAATGATTCTCTAACCTAATATGATCAGAAGGCTTATGCTATAAACCAATGCTTGAATTTGATATTATAATTTTAGGTAAGATAATAAGTAGTTAATATTGTTTTGTAAACATTACCTGCTTGGTAAATGGCGTTAAACTTCAATAATAAGAAGGAAACGGCTATCTAGTTGTAGTATATATGTATCTATGGTTGTTATTTCAATCCTATAAAATTGATTGGCTTTAGTTTTGTTTATATGTTTAACAATATTTTGTCTATTTTTGTCTCGCAAGACGAAAAAAATAAATAAAGGTAACATAGGAACCGTCGAAATCAAAACTCTGCTTCGAATGATTACATAACCTAGAAAAGCCTTACTGCCGGCCGTCTGACTCATTCTAGAGCGTTCAGGACGAAGCAGTAAGGATTTGACGTCATACCGGGCCGTGCCAAGGAAATATGCCCCGATCTATTCCCTTAAAGCAGTAGTCACATCCCAGCCACAACCATGGGCATTATTAGCTAAATTCTACCTTAAGGTTGTGGTGGGAGGCAACTTTGTTATCCTATGAATTCCTCAATAGGACATTTTTGCATCTTTTTTTTGTATTTCTGGGAAAAATTTATGGTAGCAAATTTGAGATTCGTAATCAGCATCCCAAAAATTGGGCTAACTATTGTGCTACCTCCAACCCCTGCTGGTTGATAACTTGAGAACAGGGCTTGAAGTTATGAGTTAACTTTTATTTGTTTAGAAATTACTGGAATTTTTATTTTTGAGCATTTTTCTGTTCTTTTAGAACCAGAACTTTTTAGTAAAAGTTTTATTGAAGTTTTATTATAAATCCTGTTTAAACAATTCATTTAAGCAAAAAGTAAATAAAAAAAATGGAAATTGTACAGTACATTCTTAGCTAATCAATAACAAAAGGAATATAACAATAAGGCAATTCATTTAAGAGAAGTTACATCTGTAATCTAAGCCAATATACTATTTATTTCTCATAGGTGACGAGACCCATTTAATTTGATTGGTTGCCCATTAATTTTCATTGTCGAGGTAGGAAGCTAGATAAATAAGTATATATGCATTTGTAAGATTCTGCTTTCAATGCAAGTTCTGCCTTTGGTGATTAGGGATGAAATTGAAAAATGCTAAGACATACAAATCTAAGCAATAGACAATAGTTAATTTAATAAAAATGAACAGAACATCGTATTTTGTATAATTTTTTTTTCTGTTTTGTTTGCTCCTAGCATTCTATAAATATATATAGATTCTATAAATTTTTTTCTTAATATTTAATGAAACTATTTTTTAATTGCTTAAATAAATAAAAGTTAGACTTTTCTTATAAACCTAGAACTTTATTAAAAAACAAAAAAAATATTTTAATGTTAGTTTTTAAATTTACCTATGGCAGTGTTGGGCAAATTTTATTCAGAAAATAATTAATAAATCATGAATATTTTTTTTTATTCTGGGATAATGAATGGCCCATTTATTATGTATCCTATTATTCAGTGAATAAATGTTTACGTATTTTTTTAATCAGTATATAAATAAAAATATTGGAATAAAAAAAATTATTCAAATAAATACAATATTTGAATAAAAATAAGTATTCCAATAAAAACAAATATTCGATTAAAAAATAATTATACGAAAAAAAAAATTATAAAAGTATTCGAGAAAAAAAAATTTGAATACAAATAAATTAGAAGGCTTTCAGAACTATTTTGCCTCAAAGTTACAATAAAACTCAAACTAATAAAACTAAATAACCAAAGGTAAACAACTCCCTGGTCATACCAAGGAAATGATATCTCGGAAATACAACCACTAACAATTGCGGCAATTTGGCCTCAGCTGAGAGCTACCGTGCTCCCTCCATGCTATTATCACCTCCCTGAGCGATTATAACGATCATTGGTGTAGGTTATATTTTTGATATGGAATATTTACAAAATATTTTCGTTTTTCATATAAGAAATAACCATTACCATATACCATTAAGAAACTATCACGTTGTGTATCCTTCCGATTCAGTACATCACCATATCATCTGCACCAGTCTTTCTCAATCTTTTAGTATTTACGACCCAATTTTCAATCACAATTTTCATTGTTGTACAGCATCAGCTTTTCGGAAAGTCTCATGACAATTTATTTTCTATTCTGCTTGATGAGGCAACATATAGCAATAAAGATACTCATTTAATTGCCTATGTTCGTTTTTGTTATGGTACGTCAGCAGTAGAAAAACTACTATTCTGCAAACTAATTGAACCCAAAGCAACAGTACTTGTATTATTCAGTATCTTAAATAATTTTTTTTACGAGGCAAATATAGAGTGGAAAAATTGCGTCGGAATATGCACCGATGGTGCTCGTGCAATGTCTTGAAGATTCCTAAGTGTACTAGCACTTGTGAAACAAAAATCTTCAGTGTGTATCTGGCCACATTTCCTGATCCATAAAGAAGCTCTGGCAAAAGAAACAAGTCCCGGTCTGAATATTGTGCTAACGACGGTGGTAACGGTAGTAAATTATACAAGAATGAGACACCTACAATCAAGAATGTTTTTGCACTTTGTCAGACATGGTAGCAGCACATTCAGCGTTACTATTTTATTGTGAGGCAACATTGTTATCACGTGAAACATCTTTGCAACGTGTTTATGAATTAAGAGATGAAATGGCCACTTTTCTAGAAGAGGAAAACCGACCGGAAGCCAAAATGTTTCAAGATGGTTTATTTCTGATGAAATTGAACTACTTGGTCGACATCTTGAATACCTCGAATCTTCAACTCCAAGGAACAAATACACATTTGTTCGATACGAGTGATAAAGTGAATGCTTTTTTTAGAAAAATTGAATTGTGGAGCAGAAATGTAAAGCAAAAAAACCTAGAAGTGTTTGTAAATGTGGATGAATGTGTTAAAACTTACAAGATTGAAGAACAGCACGTGGAAGTTGTTTTTGTAAACATTGAAAACCATTTAACCATGCTGGCAAATAATTATAAAAAGAATTTTCTTACTGACTTCAACTTGATAGCAAGTTACGAATGGGTTAGGGACCCATTTCAAAATGCTCCCGAAGGTCTCTCAACTGCCGAAGAAGAAATCTATATAGACTTCACGGCAAGTGGCGAAATCAAAAAACAATGTTGTAATAAATCACTCTTTGAATTTTGGGAAGGTTTGGATGATGAATTTTCTGCACTGAAAAATAAAGCATTTCGTATACTACTACTATATTCAACAACCTACCTTTGCGAAATCGGATTTTCTACTGTAGCTGCTTTAAAGACAAAATTTAGATCTCAGTTAAATATAGAAAAATAGCTTAGAGTTGCAATTTCTAATATTAAACGTTAATTTGAAAAACTTTGATCTTCATGACAGGCCCGGGAGTCACTAATAAGTACTAATCTTGTTTTTAATTTAATTTAGATAAGTTAATTATTATTTACACTGTGCAATACCTATTTATAAGTGTATTATATCAGTGTAAAGTGTATTTTATTTTTTATTGTCAGAATTTTTTCTGTAAAATATTTTTTTTTTAATTATTTGTCAATATACCTTTTCTCATATTTTCTTGATATACTCGCGCCCCCCTTTAGTTTTATTACGCCCCCCTAGGGGGGCGCGCACCCCAGGTTGAGAACCACTGATCTACATGCATAATATATTTGTATATGATATATATAATAATATGGTATGTTATGAGCCAAATATAAAACATAATAAAATAGCAATTACTATGCGAATTTTATCATTCCCAAGATTGTTACATATCACTATCTCATGTAATATATCACTATTTTTTAGCTCTTTGGATATTTTCCTTAAAAAATTTTTTTTATAACCTTCGCTGATCTTAACATGGCTACCCAAATCCCGTTTGCTGTAAAAACTCATAAGCAAAAAGTATTAAGTCTATATAAAAGGATAATTAGGAATTTAGAATCATGGTATTATTATAGGTTAGTATGAAGCTATGATTGTTTTTATTTCTCATTTGCCATAGAATAAATTGATCCGTTCGTTATTGATCAATGAGTTGATTATGACATTTTTCTTTATGATGCTGAACATTTTTTTCCATCATCTATATTCATTTATAAATTAGGAACTACTTAATTTAAATAAGGTATCTACTGTTTTTAAGTTCAAAATTAAGTGCTGGAATACATGAATTTTCTTTATATAGTGAATAAAAATTTGTTTTCCCTATTAATATCATAATGAATATACTTATATTATGTAGATTAATGTCTTTATCTTTCACAAGATAGAAAAAAAACATAAATTTTTAGATAAATACTTCTCCAACTAAGACTGCGGTCTTTTCATTGTATTTTTTATTTCATTCAGCAAAATAAACTTGTTCAAGTATTTACAATTATAAATTAAATGTTGATGATTGATAAAATCTTTAGGTGATCTGTTCTAGTCTTAATATTAATCTGTTTTATGTATTTCTAAATGATACTTCTTTTATTTTTATAAGTATTCCTATAAACAGATAAGTTAGTGATGGTGAATTATTTTTGTTATAGTTGTAATGGCTTTTTTAAATTTATTTTATTCTTTAAATGCCTTTATTTTTTTTAATAATAAGTTTCATTTTACGTGCCTCTAAATAGACAGTTGGGTAGAAACATCTTTGGATATGTGTTACAGCATTATATTATATATTACATTATATTATATTTGTTAATAAAATCACTTTTATCTTCATTTATGTTATTGCCTTTGAAATGAAAAGTATGCAGGCTTGGCTTATATGCTTTTTGAAACCCTGAAAGTTCAGTTATATAGCATCAACAGACACATCTATCTTACAAATTGATTAAAACTGTCATAAAATTGAATGGACTGGTTTTGCGCACTTCTTAGTTTATGACTCGTTAATGCTAATAAAAAACTATTCTTAAAAGAATTTTATTATTAGTTATAAGTTAAAAAATAGAAAAAAAGTTTTAGTGGTTCAATAAATTACGTTGGAAATTAAATAATTTTTCAAGCCACTAATCAAGCGCTGTATTAGAAATTAGTGTCAGTTTTATACTTATTTTGAATATGTTAAATCATTTAATACAATGTTAACACCAATTATACTGTAGGTACGACTTAACAATTTATGATATAACGAATCGATTCCTGGGTTAAAAATACTTTAATTTCAAGCGTAAAGTGCCTAGTTCCCTCTGGTAACAGTCGGCATACAAGAAATTTTACCCAGAAGCCACTGTCTGCTTGGGATATAAATGAATACAAATCTTACAATTGAATACAAAGCAGTTAGTTAGCACAAATGGTGCTAGTGGGGTGACCTTCAGGTAACTTTGGGGGCAGACATTGATGATGCGACCCAATTGTAAAATTGTACCATACTGTTGGTTTTTTACTTATTTATTTTTAATAGTAAAGCTTTTCTTTTTTTTTCGGTTCAAGGTGTCTGGAACAAATGTTTCCTTATTACTTATGCATTGCATATTAGTATAACTACACAGTGTGTAGTCATTTAAGCCATACTTTTTAATTTTCTTTGCAGGTCCTATGTTTCTGTAAGTTAGTGGTATAATCATTGACTTACTGCTATCACTATGAATAAAGCTATTGAAATCTGTATGTTCAAGAAATTTTAAAGAATTATTGTTCTTAATTTATTTTATAATTCATTTGAATCAGTTGTTTATTGATTAACACATCTGAATTTTATTAAAATTCTATGCATTTCAATTCCAAATGTTCAACTACCTATTTTTCATTTCCTTGATATCCAATCAGTATTACCTATCATAATTTCAATTAAGATATTTCCATACTATAAGCCAAATATACAGAAGTGCCTGTGTTGCCTGGTATTTAGAGAGTATTTATTGTCTCCTCACGTGCACTCATATATATACATTGGTAACACATGTACTGTGTTTAGATCTAAACATTTTGGTTGGCTTATGTATGTTGACGAGTATTTTATTTTAAATTTGCAAATAATTAAGCATTTCATTCTTGTAATATACTGTATATTATATTATTTAATAGCATAATATAATAGAATAGTATTTAAGACCTGAAAAATCTTACAATTACTACCTCATTTTAAAAAGCGTATATATATATTTTTTTCATGGTATATGATATTTCTGTTACAAAAGTTATCAATAATTGCATGAATTTGATGATTCCAGCCTCTCACTTCAATTTATTGTATTATAAGGTGCAATTTGTTTCTCTATATTTCTCTTACCTTGACAACTTCTGCAATTGATTCAAATATAGTTGACTGAGGTTGCTTCTTTTTTTTAAATATAAATATTATAAAGAGTATTTATCATTCATGGAATATTTACAACTTTTTCCATGTGATGTGCTAATTTCATTGTAAATATATTGTTCTATAAGATAAGTACTACTTTCTCCAAAGTGATGATTTCCAATTTTAATTGTTCTCATTTTTCTTTTATTTGATTTTTATGACTATTTCTTTTCTATCCTTTTTTTATTATTTTTTTTTTATGGATATTCTAATTGTATTAAAAATTATTCCACAAATTTTCATCGCTTTCAGTTTAGTAACTTTTGGTAAAATAACTAATCTAGTAAAAAAAATATCTGATGTGTTCACTCAAACGATTTTCCTTACCTGTTTTGGTGCAAAGTGCAATAAAAAAATTGTTTGTTGTATCTTTCGCTAATATTGGTCTGATAAGGATTTTTCTTTTTTTAACTTTAGCTTTGTATACCACTTAATTATTTTTCAAATGAGCATCTTGAATGTTCCAGAAGATGTATAGTTTTCAAGGTATCCGAATAATTAAAAAAAGTAAACGGGTCTTATAGCAAAATGCACAGAATGCTTTATAATGAAATAAATATCAGGATGCAGTAAACAAAGTATATTTTTTTATTGTACAAGCCGACGTTTTGAACTGCAACTGGAGTTCTGTCACCACTTCAAACTAAAATAGCCCTGATGGTCGCTCACATGATTGAGCCGAAACTTTGGCTTGTACAATAAAAAATATACTTTGTTGACTGCATCCTGATTATTTATTTCATCATAATAACATCACGGTCGATCAAGCAACATCAGGAATGCTTATAGATGTTGCTACAAATTTCAATAAACTATATGTGTCAACACTATATCTTTGCTAATACTGGTCCAATTTTGATGTTGTTTTTTTTTATTTAATTAGCTTTCAAATTATTGTATTTATAATCCAATAAAAAATTTGTAGTTTTTGATTAATGTGCAAATGAAAGTCTTCTTTTCTGCATTACTCTTTTTGCTGTTTTTTCTTAGGGATATATTATATTTGAAAATTTAAAGGGCTTTAAGAAGATTTTAGGATAGTTTCATCAAAATTGTTCAGTCTATAGAAAAACAGGTTTTTCGGCTATTGCGCACTGGTTGCCTGATTTGGTACACAGGCTTTGGAGAGCGGAACCCTAAAAAAAAAAAAAAATCAGTCTAATTGTTGTAGAGATAATCGTAGCACAGACAACACAGAGATCAATGGCTGAAAATGGTTTTTTTTGGACTCAGAGTGCTGAAACGTGTAGATCTGTAAGTAAAACTGCAAGTAAAAAAAGAATAATTGATGTTTGGTGATGATTTTAGTGACAATTATTTTTCTATTTTGAATAATTATTACTATAGTCTGATAACATTTTTCACACTGATTTAATTGATTTCCCCTGTTGAATCCGATCCTCTGAAATGATTTGAGCTGAAATACACTTGGATATACTGCAAGAGCTGCCTATATAATTATGTTTCTTGTACAAACTAATACCAAATTGTACAAAAAATAACTCAACTTATTGTCAAACAACAGATCACTTATATCTCAAAAGAGGATATTTTCTTGAAACTCTGCATTATTCATGGCTCTGCACTTCATCAATGCCACAGTTATTATTTATATGATTGCAACTAAGGGCATGTTTCCAGATTTATTTGTATCCCAAATGGTTATTACAAATTATCAACTATGAATAATTGTAAATCTTTTGATTTGAATTAACTTGTTAGATCAGTATATATTGATGTCACGGCAGTGATTTTATATATATATATATATATATATATATATATATATATATATATATATATATATATATATATATATATATTCTGATTATAAAAAAAAGCAGATTTTTTCAATTAAAGTTGTTTCCTACATTGGCAGATTATACATAACATATATTAGATATATTATGAATACAATTTCTTCCTGTATTAATTTTCATATAATTTTTTCAACGTTTCGGGATGTTTACCTCCCCTCATTAGAGCATCTAGTTTGCAACATATAATTAGGAATTCATTTATAATTAATTGTTATATCACGTTTGCAAGCATACATGAATTTCATACAGGTAATATCTTATTCCACCTCCTATCTACAGCCTTCATATTATTTCCTTGATTCTCTCAATCTATATACATTATATTATATTACTTATATAACAAGGAATACTCCAAATGTTATGTCCTTTCACTATCACATAACTCTTTGGACTATTTCCTTCATTGTCTACTCAATTAAATCCTCCCCTCTACTATCTTATTTTGTGCTATTAGGATTTGCTTTATTTTTTATATTTAAACGATATTCCTAATTGTTATGTTTTAGTCAAAATTGAACTTTGTAAGTATATTGTTGATTATAATGTGTTGTATTATATTTAATTTGTTTAAGATGTCTGTGTAATTTGTATTAATATTTTTAGTATCCTTTTTGAAATTAACTTTCTTTTTTTTTTTGGACAGTTTTCGTTGACCGTAGATGTATATCTTAAGGGAGAAGTTGGTCGGAGGGGAGGGGGGGCAGTCAAAAAAGTAACGATTATAAGTAAACTTATATATTTGTACCGACGTTTCGGCCTGAGCTTTAGGCCATCTTCAGGACTAAAAGAAAAACAAAATAACAATGAAAAACGATAGAGGCAGTACCAGTAACAGTAAAAAATGATAAAAACAGAAATTACAAGTAAGATAAAAAAAAGTATGAAGTATATAAAGAAAAAGATAACACTAAATTACATAATACAAGTGACAAATGAAAAAATAAAATAACAATGTAAAATTTAATTGAAATTAAAATAATGCTTTATTTACACAGAGAATAGTAAAATATATGAAACCTATTAATTAAAAAGACAAATGGTATGAAGGTTTGGTAATATGTAAAGCATATAGAGATAGTTATGATGTGACAAGTTATGCAAAAGATGACAATGATGTTAAAGAAGTTGACATTGTTGTAATTAAATAATTATGAGATGAAGGAGTAAAATATAAAGTAATGTAAGCCCCCAAAAAATAGGTCAAAATCCTATGTGGTGAAGAAAGAAGGATAGGATAGAAACAAGGAGGAAGAGGAAATGTAAAGAAAACCTAATAATTACATACCAGAGAGGCGTGTGGTCGAGCGCCAACTGAATAGTAAGAATAGATTACCGGAAATTAGAAAAACCGTTAAACAATGTCACCAACTCACTGATTTGACAGAAACTAACACTAAATTTAAATACTATGTGATCAAAAGGCATAACAATTGATTTAAAAACTGGTGAAACATATTGATTTAAGGCCAAAAAATAAATGAATTAAATTAATTAAAATATAAAAATAATTGAAGAAAAATATATTAGAAATTAATGTCGCACCCAAAAATCGTTCACTCCAACTTATGGAATAAAGGACAATGGAAATAAATATAGGTGACGGGTTAAATTTACTAAGGAAAAATAATTTGTATAAGGAGTTGTCACGGGCAAAAAAAAAAAAAAATTAGGGGAATGAAAAGTTATGTTTTTTTTAATAAATTGAATATTTGGGAATAGGTTAGAGAAAGGTTTTGTATATCAGTTTGTTGATTGACGGGAAGGGCTCAAGTCACTCCTCTTATTCCAGTCGATGTCTCTTCTCTGAAAGGCCTCTCTGACTCCGTCCTCCGAAGTGTGCCTTGGTCTTCCTCGGCCTTTCCCACCATCAACCCTGGCTTTGTATGCTAGTCTGGCCACCTCGTTATCTGGTATTCGCTTAAGATGGCCACACCATCTCAGTCTATGCTCCTCTATAATATTCAGTTGACATCCGCATGATGGTATAGAAGGATCAATCTAATTAGGAATCGATAAATTATTTGCCACTTCTATAATTTTGTTTTTATTGAAAACTAGTTTCGAATGTTATACATTTATCTTCAGTTCTAAAAACACATAAATTCAATAGGTATTATACCTATTAAATTAAATTCACAGTAGAACTGGAAAAAAACAAAACCATAAACTTTTTAGATTTAGAAATCTCAGTAAAAAACAAATATCATTAATTGGGAGTTTACCGGAAATTCACCCACACGGATGTCGTTATAAATAATGAAGCTAGGAGACCGATAGCACTTAAACTCACAGCCTTTAATAGCATGATTTACCATCTTTTGAACGTACCATTAAATGAAAAGAACTATATTGAATAAGAAATTGAAATAATATATTCCTTAGCAAAAAAGAACGGGTATAATAAAACCACTATCAATCACATTTAAAAAAAACAATTAATGATATCTATCCAACAACCCCCGAAGACAGGCCCATCCCGAAAAATTATGTCTTGATTCCATATTACGGCCCTATATCCACCAAAGTCGGAAATTAATTGAAAAAACTAGGATTAAACTCTGCATTTAAAATAGAAAAAACCAATCCTCATAATTCCCTTCTCCTAAAGACAAATAGACCCTTTCCAAAAAAGCGGAGTATACGAACTAAATTGTAATGATTATGCAGCCAAATTCATGGGAAAAACTGGAAGATCACTAAATCAGAGATTAAAGGAGCATATACATGCATATAATTATAAGACAGAGAATTCCAACTTTGCAATTCATTTAAATGAAAAGAAACTTAAATTCATCAATGACTTAAGAGTTAAATTAATACATCACGTTGAAAACAGTCTTAAATTAAATATATATGAAGCACTTGAAATAATAAAATCCTTTAAATCCAATCCAGATTTTTTCTTAAATGACCACATAAATACCTCCAATAGTCCAATCTTAAATTTATTCCCATCTATAACAGAAAAAACAATTAATTACTGGAAAACCCCGACCCTTAAACCGTTGACCTATTAACACCCCACCTTTCTCCCATTGCTAGTTCAGTGTGACAACCAATACAAACTTTTCTTTTTGGCATAATCTACTTAAACCTTGGTGAGTTCCATTTAATTTCTTGTCTTAATTAAATTCATAATTCATAAATGTTTTATAATACTAATTTATATTACATTTAATTTAATATGTATAATAATACCAAACTGTATTTCGAATTGCTTATTTTTGAATTTTTATGTTTTTAGAACTGAAGATGAATCTATAACATTCGAAACTAGTTTTCAATAAAAACAATATTTTAGAAGTGGCAAATAAGTTATCAATCCCTAATTCTATAATATTCTCCACTGGTTTCACTTGCATATTACCTCTTATAACTGCATTTCTGATCCTGTCTCTTCTAGTGCATCCTTCTACCTTCCTTAGGTAGCTCATTTCTATAGCTTGCAGTCTTTTCCTGTTCTTGGTTGTTAAAGCCCATGATTCAGATGAATACATTAGTGTTGGAAGGAAGGTTGCTTTATAGACTGATACTTTCGTATTTTTACTTATTTTTCCTTCTATTTAGGAATCTCCCTTTAGTGGCATTGAACAGCCTTCCTGCTGCACTTACCCTCTCTATCACTTTTGTATCGACTTCTCCACTTTCATCCAGGTGGGCCCCCAGATACTTGAAGCAATTCACCTGCTCCAACCTCCCATTTT
The DNA here is from genome assembly GCA_948150685.1 of Rhaphigaster nebulosa. Taxonomy (NCBI): domain Eukaryota; kingdom Metazoa; phylum Arthropoda; class Insecta; order Hemiptera; family Pentatomidae; genus Rhaphigaster; species Rhaphigaster nebulosa. The sequence goes on from OX411307.1 coordinate 10,489,287, forward strand.
GAGCCCTTATTACACACGTTTCTGTGTGGCTTCTTCCCAATCCTCATGACCTTTGTTTTCCTAGGTTTAATAATCATATTTATTTTGCATAACTCTTCCTCTAGGATTCTTAATATTATATTGCAGGTCGATCGTTATTTGCAAATGCTAATAGAGAGAACTTAACTGGGATCAAATTCCTGTTTCCAAGGTGGAATTTCCTCATTCTTTCGCTTGCCTCCATCACTACCACATCCAGGACCTAAATGAACAACAATGGACAATGGACTGCATCTCTGTCGTATTCCTCACTTAGTTACAAATTCTGTTGAACTATTATTGAAGAACCTCACAATATTCCTGGTTGTGCGGTATAAAATATCAACCGCCGTAATTTGACCTCTCTCTATGCCTTGGTTATGTCCATTTTTCTTATTCTGTCAAAGACTTTCTCGAGGTCAACATAGCACACTGATAGTTCCTTTTGTTTCTCCACAACCTGTTCCGTGATCTGTCTCATTGTGAATATGTGGTCCTGGGTGCTTCTCAATGTGCGAAAACCATATTGCCCCTCCCCTAATAGACCTACAGATTTCCTAATTCTCTTTTCTAATATCTTAGAATATATTAGAGACTTGAATAAGTTCTCGCTGTTTCCCGACAGATGGTGTTATCTTAAGTCTTTTTGCATCGGGCAATACTATAGCCAACTTTATCGTGAAGCTCCACCATTAGACTCGAAACCACAGTATATGTTATTCCGCCGAAGTGTAAACAACATACTTTTTCATAGCGTTAAACATGTCAAATTTCGTGCCAAAAAAAGAGTATTTGCGGGGAATTTTACTGCATTCCTTTTTTAAAAAAAAATCTGCATCTGAAGCACATAGAATTCTTGTGGAGACTTACGGCGACCATACTCTGTCGGAAACAACATGCAGAGATTGGTTTAGACGCTTTAAAAATAATGATTTTAATATTGAAGATAAAGAACGCTCTGGCGCACCGAAAAAATTCAGACGCTAAATGAACTTGCAGAATCATTAGGAGTTAATCACACAACAGTTTCCAAACGTTTAAAAGGATTAGGAATGATTCAAAAGCAAGGAAATTGGGTGCCGTACGAATTAAAGCCGAGAGACGTTGAACGGCGTTTTTTCACATGTGAACAGCTACTCCAACGGCAGGCAGAAAAGGAAAGGTTTTTTGCATCGTATTGTGACTGGCGATGAAAAGTGGATACACTATGATAACAAAGCGTAAAAAATCGTGGGGTAAGCCCGGCCATGCATCAACATCGACGGCAAAGCCGAATATCCATGGTTCCAAGCTCATGCTCTGTATTTGGTGGGATCAGCTGGGTGTTGTGTATTATGAGCTCCTCAAACCCAACGAAACCATCACGGGAGATCGCTATCGACTACAATTAATGCGTTTGAGCCGAGCATTGAAGGAAAATGGCCTCAATACGAGGAAAGACACGACAAAGTAATTTTGCAGCATGGCAACGCTCGGCACATGTTGCAAAACCGGTCAAAACCTACTTGGAAACGCTCAAATGGGAAGTCCTACCCCACCCGCCGTATTCACCGGACATTGCTCCTTCCGATTACCACTTGTTCCGATCGATGACTCATGGCCTGGCTGAGCAGCACTTCCAATCTTATGAAGATGCCAAAAAATGGATCGATTCGTGGATAACTTCAAAAGATGAGTCGTTCTTTCGACATGGTATTCGTATGCTGCCAGAAAGATGGGAGAAAGTAGTGGCTAGCGATGGACAATACTTTCAATGACATGTTCTTTACTAATTTTTTTAAATAAAGCATTTATTTTCACGAAAAAACAGCGAGAACTTATTCAAGTCCCTAATAACTTGCAAGGAACACTTAGGAGAGAAATACCCCTATGGTTTCCATACATTCTGTTGTCCTCGCTCTTAAATATTGGCAATATTACAGCCAGTTCCCTCCCAGCCATGAGGTATTTTCTTTTTCTTCCATATTAGGTTCAGAAGATGCAACATAATTTCTTCTCCTTTCACCCCCCCCTCCACCCCCCATGAACTTTAACATTTTTGGTATTATTTCACCATGGCCGAAAGATTTCTCCAATTTTAAGTTGTCTAAGGCCACTTCCAGCTCCTCTTCTCCTATATAATCATCCTCATCCTCATAGGTGGTTTCTTCTTCTTTCTCAACTCTCTCATTTTCGTTTCCACTCTCCAGCAAATCCTGGAAGTGTTCTTTCCATCTCTTCATTAATTCTTCCCTTTAGTTTAGAATGTTGCCATTTTTATCCTTAATGAATTTCAGGGTAGCTGGTTTTTCCTTTCTGAAACTTTTGAGTACCCTATAAAACAGCTTTTGGGTTTCTTTTGCATTTTCTTCCATCTTGAATGCAAATTCTTCCAAATTTTCTCATTTTAGTCTTTCCCTATTAATTTATGATAAAATAACGGTGGCAAATTTTAATATGTCGACAAAAGATACAGGCTAGTTGACAAATTGTTTTTTTAAATTTGCTATCTTGAAAAGATGGAAAAAGTGCCTTATAACAGTTTGCAATCTGACCACAGAATTAACATATGATAGTTTGAAAATGGCCAAACAATGAATTAAATTGGTCTAAACTGTTACAAAGAAATAATATAATATGACTATGTAAATAAGTTTTTATTAATAAAGGTCTATTATTTCTTAATCTGAATTGATTAATTTTATAAAATATAAGATAAACTATTAGAAAATTTAAAAACCTTCTAACTTCTTACAATTTCTTTATTATAACATTATTTTCTTCCGATGATTCGGACTGTCAGTCCATCCTCAGAAAATTTCTATGAACATTATATATGAATAATGTTTCTAATGTTATGAATAATTATATAACGTTATCCACAATCACAATATGGCGTGCCAGTGAAATAAATCTGGGCACAAGGCTCCGCATATTCAACTCCAACGTATCTGTGCTCCTGTATCTGTGTATATAGCTCCTCTATGACTCAGAAACATGGAGGGTGACTCGATCCATCTCAGCCTGTCTACAAATCTTCTGCAATAGATGCTTAAAATCTATTTTGGGAATTTGCTAGCCAAGAACCATTTCCCATGAAGAGCTTCTGAGAAGGACAAGTAGATAAAAAAATAAATAAAAATAATAAAAAGAAATATGAAAAATAAAAGAATAAAAGATGAAATTAGGCTAAGGAAATGGAAGTGGATCGGGCACACCTAAGGAGGAAGGAAGGCATCGCTCGGGAAGCTCTCGAGCGGAATCTCCAGGGACAATGTTGATATGGCTGGCTAAGAAAGACGTGGAGGATTCTGCCCTGGAAGAGGTTAGGAGGCTAAATCACACTTGGTTCACTCTCAAAGAGATGGATCCAGAAAGAGACAGATGGAGTCGCTTCATCAAGGCCCTATGTCCCACGGAGGGATGACAGGAATTAAAAAAAAATCCACAATCACATTCTTACCCACATTGTTTGTACATACCTAATAATTAATAATGTTTTTTGAAAAATAGCCAACATCTGTCATATGTATGTATTTGTATCTTGTATTTTTTTTAGATGGTTTAGGCATGACAAATTTTGGTTATTTTTCAAAAAACATCATTAATTATTATACATGCATATATAATATTGGTAGGAATGTGATAGTGGATAACTTTATGTAATTGCTTGTAGAAATTACCTGAGGCTGGACTAACAGTCCGAAACGTCAGAAGAAAATAATGTTTTATTAAATAAAGGGCAATATATAACTACCACATTAATATATCCACATTAATTTTTTAGGTTTCGTTTCGGTGAAATATTTCCTCATCTTCAGAACAATCTTTCTAAAATCAACAAATAATGCATCTATAATTACAATTTATACTTAAATACACACTAACTAAAACATGTACGTATAATATAGACACAATATCAATAATGTAACATTGCATCAGCTTATATTTCTTTCCCATAGTCAATTTTATAAAAATTTCCAACATCTTAAATAAATAAAACTGTCTACATCTTGCATTGACTAACAATTAGCATGAGCCCAGATATAATCCTATTTGATGTTTGTATTAAATAAATTCCACTCAGTTGAAGGGCATCACTTCTCCCATGGGCAAACTGTACAATTGTTTATAATACTTTTCATTATATATAAAATAATTATTTTTGGTGCAAAGTCTGATCTCTTCCAAAAATACTTTTTTATCCTTGATTCTGGTGTAATTTTCTATTTATTTCCAGTTCTCTTCTGGTATTTTGGGACAATCATCAACTGGTATTTTTGTAAAGAGTGACAGTACATCTAAGCTTATCATTTTGATTTCATATTTTTTATTTCAATATTTTTAAGAACTTCATTCATATCTATTGCATTTTTTATATCAAATTTTGACAAGGCCTCATTTGGTCCAATAATATCAGGGGTACAAATAAGTTTCTGCCATTTTTAATAAAAAATTACGAAGTTATTGTAAACAAACGGTACATTGCATTTTATTTAAAATATTGTCCACCACTAGCTACTTCTTTTCCCCATCTTTCTGGAAGCATTCGGATACCACGTTGAAAAAACTCTTCATTTTTTGAGGCTATCCATAAATCGATTAAATTTTAGTATCTTCATATGATGTGAAGCGCTGCTCAGACAGACCATGTGCCATCGACTGGAACAAGCGGTAATCACTAGGCACAATGTCTGGAGAATACGGCGGATGGGGTAGGACTTCCCAGTTCAATCACCAGTGACTATACGGTGCGAAAAACCTTTTATTTTATGCCTGGCAAGCAGCATTTCAGATGTGCACAATCGGCGCTCAATGTCTCTTGCCTTCATTTCCTTCATTTTGTATCATTTTAAATGAAGTGAAATCACTTGTTGACGCACTTCTAATGTAAGTGCAAGTTCTTCCTGCGTTTGGTTTGAATCTTCCACCAATTATGCTTCCAATTCTGTGTCCTCATACACTTTCGACCAGCCACTACGTTCTTTGTTCTCCATGTCAAATTCGCTGTTTTTAAACTTTTGAAATCATTCTCAACTTCTCTCACTTAAAGCAGCATCACCGTATGCTTCTACAAGCAATCGATGGACCTCAGCTGCAGATTTATCTAAGTTAAATAAATAAATCAAAACTTCCTACAAATGACACTTATTCGGAACAAAACTTGACATTTTCGCACAAAAAACAATACGTACTGCTAACACAAAGTCACTATTGTTTAAGGTTATGTTGTTGCCAGATGTCCAAACTTGCCATGTGCCGTTGCTCAGCTGACAATTTCAACATAGTCTTGTCGGTGGAGCCATCTCTCAACAACGGCGGAAACTTTATACACCTAATATTATTTATTATAGGCTTCAAGTTATTGTTGTCTTTGTGTAATTTAATTATGCCATGTATTCTTGAAGGTATAGAATCTGATGCTAGTAACTTATTTTTGGTATACTATTCTATTCATCCTAGTTAACATTTTTTCAACATAGTTATTAATTTTATCTATTACTTCTGTTATAGGATTATTTCTTACTATTCTATACGTATTTTTGTCGCTAATCAGTTCTTTCATTTTGTTATTGTAATAACTTCTTTACATTATTGCAATTTTTTTAGTTTTATCAGATTTTATTTAAATTATTTCTTTATTTGATTGAATGAATTTTTTAAATTGTATATCTTCATTAATCTGTATGTTAAGAGGTGATTTTATTTTGTTCTTAACTGAAATGTAATTATTTATTAGTGAGCAAATTTTATTTCTACTAATGTTAATGTGATTTTCTGATGTGTGAATATTATTAAAAATGTTTTTTAAGTCAATGATTAAATTGATTATTTTTTCAACTTTTTTTTTTAATTAAAACTAAAATTCTCTCTCCTAAAGAAAGCAAGTTAAGAATGCTTATCTATATTACTAGATTAGTTTTATTTTCTACTCTAGTTTTTAATTTTATACGAGTTACTATATTTGTTTACAAGGAGAGTATTCCACATGTGTCTCCTAGATTTTTATGAAACTTAAAATTCATCTAAAAAGATGAATCTGGGCCTTAAAATATTAAACTGTGTAAAATATTAGGGGCCAACATGCCCCAGGAGCCCCGGGAAAAAATCGGGAAGTTTGCATGTGCACAACACATTTTATTTCATATCTCTGGTTCCAATAAAGGTAGAAGAATGAGTTAAGTACCAAAATTTTCCTATTGCAAAGCAAAACAATAAAAAAAATAAGGCATCAAAATATTTAACATTATTCTTGGTAAGAATCATAAAAACATCAAAAATGCCCTCAAAATAGATTGTTGGGGGGAAAACGTTGGTTTTCTCAAAAACCGAGATCATCTTTGGATTCCCCATCCCCAAAAACAGTTTATTTCTAGTTTTTATAAAAAAACTACAAAAAGTTTTTTTGCTAAAAAACAAACAACCAAGGTTCAAAAACCCTTTGAAGTTTTTTCAAAATAGTTTTACATATTTCTCCTGTTTCACGTGTACAATGCAGCAGCTTGAAATTTTACACAAATTTACACCATAATAGAGTGTTTAAAAAATAATTGGACATTTTCTAGTATCTCTAGAAATACGTTTTTGGAAGCAAAAACCACAGTCGGATTTTCATTTTTAAACCGGTTTTTCAGTATGAAATTTTGGTTCGCAATTATTTTTATGTCCTTTTTTTATTCTCTGTAGTTTACTTACCTCTTGTAACGTATGTTCAACTTTTGAAATTGGTCAGTTTATTTAGAAGTTATTGCTAAAATTGTAAATTGTCATAAAATCCTATTTCCTCTTGGCCGGTGTTTATATTTCTCATTATCACAGGCTGTAATAAATAAAGAAACATTCCATTTCAAATAGAAATAACATGAAAAAATCTTTTGATTTCTTTGTTATTTTGTAAAACATAAATATTACAGTGGTGTTTTTTTCTGTTGATTCATTAGAGTTCTTAATGTTATATCATTTATTATATTTCAGGAAAATAAATTTAAAACACCCTATTTTAAAATTGAATTTTCTTTATTTTTCATAAAAACTCATTTTCAACGTTTCAGGCGCAGCTGCCAATCTTCAAGATGTGCTATCTAAAAATATATTAATATTTCATTACAAAGTTTGTTATTTTTTTTCAACCATTACAATTATTATTTTAGTTAATGCTGTCTGCTTATCATTTTTATTTTTTTATAAATACTAGATTGTTACAAAAGTCCTTGTGTATGAACACAACCCTTAATTCCAACTCTCATAATTAATCCTATGTGAGTTCCTACTATTTATGTCAATGTTTACTTTGACTAATCCTTTAATTCCTTGTGACTTGGCTTTATGGGGTCATTTACATTTTTAAAACGCAAGTGCAATGTCAGAAGATAAAATTGTGATTTGTGGTCTTTTGAGACATTACTGGAAAAAGGGTTTAAGCGCAAAGGCAGTCACCGAAGAAATTTGTGCCATAGAAGGAGAGTCAATTATCCATCGAAATACTGCTGCACAACCCAGATCAGGTCGCCCATCAGTCGTTGATGATGACGTTCTTCTTGAATGTGTGAACCAGGATCCACATGCAACTACTCGTGATTTATCGGCCTTAGGCCATAAAGGGACTCAAACCTCATCACTTCACAGGAAACTGTGAACAGTTAGATAGAGTTTATGCAATTTTGAGTGCAAAATACCTCGCTTTGGTCAACAGGAACCAAGCCATTTTGTTACAAGACAATGCACCTCCACATCATTCTCGTTTGACCAAGGAAAAATTATCGAAACTGCAAGGATTAAACGTTTTGCCTCATCCTGCATCTAGCCCAGATATTGCACAATCAGATGGTTTGTTTAGATCAATGACTCATTTTTTAAAAGGATGAGTGATAATTGGAGAATCATTGATTAAAAGGATTCGGATCTTTGATAATTATGAGGATGTGGTGGCTGCTAGAAGCAAGACCAAGGGGGCAGAGACATACATATAATGGTTATATGGAGAGACTCGGGAACGAGCGGGGCTCCTCCTTGATGGAGACAAGAAGAATGGCCCAGGACAGGGACATGTACAGAAGATTGGCTGAGGCTGCTGCACGCTTATTGGCACGGCGAAGATAGGGAAAGAAGAAGAAGAGTTCTTTGCCTAAAAACCAAAGGAGTGGTACCGGCATTAAATCCAATTACTGGCAGAAAGATGGTTGAAAGTAGTTAAAAATAATGGACTTTACTTTGAAGAGTAGTATTCAATAATGTTTAAAATATGTAATCTGAAATAAAGCTATACTAATGTACAAGGACTTTTGTAACAACCTTAAATAAAAAATATACCTTATTTCGATATATTGGAAGATCACATTGTGACTATGATAGAAAAAGGTAGTTTTTTATGTGAGAAATATTTGACTTATATTTCTATATAAAATGAATTTATAAATAATGAACTAAAAGAGTGTAAAATAAGACAAATAAATGGGTTTGTCCTGAAGATGGGGAAATTCCCCGAAACGTTGAGAAAGTTGTTAGTGTAAAAAATGTGAAAACCATTTTTAATTAAAAGTAATATAAAAAGGAAGAAACTGACTTCACACCCATAATCAAATTTAATAATAAAAAATATATGTATCTTGTGAGAAAAGGCTAAAATAGTTTTCATAAAAATTAATTTTAATTATCTTAATTTACATACCATATTTTTATATATTGATCATATATAATCGTTATATTTCTTTAATTACTTCCTGTGTTTTTATTTTTGTAGTTATTTTTCTTCTATATCCTCTATTTCTGTAATAAATTAAGATTATAATTATTATTTTAAAAGCCTTGAATAGCAATTCACGGAAGATGCATGTATTTTTTAATATTTAAAAAAAAATAAAAATGATAAGCAGACAGCATTACTAAAATAATGATTGTAATGGTTGAAAAAAATAACAAACTTTATAATGAAATAGTACTATATTTTCAGATAACTTAAAGAACAGAGCCAGAAACCTTGAAAATGAGTTTTTATGAAAAATAAAGAAAATTCAAATTTAAAATAGGGTGTTTTAAATTTGTTTTCCTGAAATATAATGAGTGATATAAATATTATGAACTATTCTACTATTTCTAATAAATTTTGTTGGAGTATTGCATGCTAAAAAATGTGATATTTCAAAATTATTTATTGGAAATAGAATATTTCATGTAATATTTATGTTTTAAGAAATAACAAAGAAATCAAAAGATTTTTTCACGTTATTTCTGATATACGGAATGTTTCTTCATTTATTACAACCTGTGATAATGAGAAATATTAACACCGGCCAAGAGGGAATTGGATTTTATGACAATTCAGATTTTTAGCTATAAATTCTAATTAACCGACTGATTTCAAAGATTAAACACATGCTACAAGAGGTAAACCGTAGTGAATAAAACAAGAATATAAAATTTATTTTTGGACAAAAATTTCATACTACTAAACAGTTTAAAAATGAAAACCCGAGGCTGTGGTTTTTGCTTCCAAAAATGCATTTCTACTGATACTAGAAAATGTTCAATTTTTGTTAAACACTCTACAATAAGGTGTAAATTTGTGCAAAATTTCAAGCTGCTGCACTGTACGTGTGAAGGAGGAGAAATATGTAAAACTGTTTTGAAAAAACCTCGAAGGGTTTTTGACCCTTGGTTGACTGTTTTTAAGCAAAAACCTTTTTGTTTTTCGATATTTACAATAATTAGAAATAAACTGTTTCTTGGGGGGTAGGAAATCTAAATGTGTCTCGGCTTTTGAAAAAACTAACCCCCAGCAATCTCTATTTTGAAGGTGTTTTTAGTGTTCATGCCAAGCATAATACTTGAATATTTTGATTCTTTATTATTTCTGTTAGCAATAAAGAGATTTTGGTAGTAAATTCATTCTGCCTTCACTAGAACCATAGATATAAAATAAAATGTGTTTTGCACATGCAAACTTCCCGATTTTTTTTCCAGGGCTCCTAGGGCGTGTTGGCCCCTAATATTTTACACAGTATAATATTTTAAGATCTAGATTCACCTAAAAAAGTTTCATCAAAATCTAGGAGACACAAATGGGATCCTCTCTTTTCTTATTATATTTATTTCATTATGATTATGTGATTTGTTGTCATTCAATAAGTTCCCATTCTGAACATTAGTTGCTTTAAGTGACGTGATTTCTTTATTAACTTTATTTGTTATTCAGTTGACATCCGCATGATGCCATAGAAGGATCAATCTAATTTAGGATTGATAAATTATTTGCCACTTCTATAAATTTGTTTTATTGAAAACTAGTTTCAAATGTGTTATACATTCATCCTCAGTTCTAAAAACACACAAAAAATTCAAAAATAAGCAATGCAAAATATAGTTTGGTATTATTATACATATTAAATTTTTAGTAACGGCAAGTTTTTTGAACTGATGATGAATGTATAAACTATTTTTCAATAAAACAAATTTAAAGAAGTGGCAAATAATTTATCAATTCCTAATTAATTGTTATTATTTCAGGTTTCATTAACTTATTAATTTTGGGATATTTAATTATTCTGTCTAATTTTTTATTTAGTTCTACCTTTTTTTATATCCAATATCTTATCATTTAACCCTTGTTTATATTTTTGGATTAAATTATTAAGATCCTGGTTATTATTTTGATAAAGTGGACTGATGTTTTCAAGGACTTTATTAGTTTTTTTTCTTTATTTTATTGTTCAGCCAACATGTTTGCTTAATTTTCAAATCTATTATATGTTCACTCATTGTTAAAAAAAAAAATCAGTTAAATTTTTATTTACTAAAAATTGGTTATTGAATTATCTAACTGTTGCATTTTAAAATATATATAGTATGTAGTAGTGTTTGATTTGTATTTATGTTTTATTTCAAGTAATAAATTTTGGATTTATTGTATATGCAACTGTTAGTCAATTTACATATCAACTTACATTCTAACTTATGTAGATGCAACAACTTGTAAAAGTTTTCTTTGAAATCTTGAGAATGTTGACCAATATGGTTTTTGCCAGTTTCCATATTATAAGTATTACCTTCTATCTTTTAATTTCTTATGAATATACTAAATGAAGGGCAATATATAACTTCCAATATCATCTTCACATTAATTTACGGTTACGTTTACGTTTCAGAGAAGTATTTCCTCATCTTCTGAAATATATTTCTAAACTCAACAAAAAAACATCTGGGAATACATTATGCAGATATTATTAACAAAATTAATAAACACAATCAATAATCATAATAATATCAATAGTTATATATTTAATTTATACATTTTTTTTTTAATAGCTTAAAATGGAAATAAAGAAATTAAAAATCAAATAAATAAATAATTAGGATAAATAGAGATACAAATATAGGGTAAGAGGTACAAAGAGCAAATAGGTTTATATCTGGACTCATAACTCATGATTGTCAGTCAATGACAGTTTAGCAAGATGGAGACTGTTTTATTTATTTTAAGATGTTGGAAATTTTTATAAAATAGACTGTGGGAGAGAAATTTATATATATATATATATATATATATATATATATATATATATATATATTTCTCAGAAGATATATATATACATATATGCTTTAATTACGTGTGTATTTAAGTATGAATTGTGATTATAGATGCAATATTTGTTGATTTTAAAAAGATTGTTCTGAAGATAAGGAAATATTTCTCCAAAATGAAACATAATAAATTAATGTTAAGATTATATTGGAAGTTATATAGTGCCTTTTATTTAATATATTCATAAGAACTTCCTGAGAAATTAAAATATAAAAGGAGATAATGTTATAATGTGATATAATGAAATTATAAAAAGTTTGAAGGTTTTAAAATTTCCTAAGTGTTTATCATATATTATGCTTTGTTAATATTTATTTTTATAATATTTTCAAGATTTGTACTATTAATTGTTTGATTTTTAATAACTTTATCATTATTGTTAATATTATTTTATTTATTAAAATCTGTACGCTATTTATTTATTTTTTTGTTATGGTCTATCTATGGGAGGAAATATGCCAATCAATATTAGTGGGATTTACATGAATGATCTTATTTAATAAAATTTAGAAAAAAAAAAGTGGGATTTACATGAATGATCTTATTTAATAAAATTTAGAAAAAAAAAAGTACAAAACCAGTACTTATTAAAAAATACATTGAAGACTTGATATTGATCATAAATAAAAATAAACAGAATCAAGTAATCAAAATAAGAATGATTTTAATAAAGACAATTAATAAAATACTTTAAAATAAACTACACACCAACGTTAACAGATGAAATAAATAAAACATTTGCTAAATATGAACACAATAATATAAAGCTAGAGATGCATAATAATAAAAAAATGCACACATACTTTACTAATATAAAAAGTGAAATTAAAAATATTGATAAACAAAATAAATAGTAGGAATTGTGAGCAGGTTTATATTGGAGAAACTTCTAAAAAATATATCAATGCCATAGCATTAATGGACCACAGTATTTACAAAAAAACACAATTTTGATTTTGATAATACCAGAATTTTATAAAATGAAAAATTCACTTAAATAGAAAATTTTAATATACATATATATATATATATATATATATATATATATATATATATATATATATATATATATCCATACATACATATATAACTAAATATATTTAAAAAAAAAAATCAACAATATACTTACAAAGCTAAATTTTGATTAAAAAATAGCAATTAGAAAATACCAGTTAAAAATAAAAAAACAAAGCAAATCCTAATAGTAGCAAATTAAAGACAACACTCCAAAGAGTTATGGAAACTTGAAAGTACTCAATAATTGGAGTATTCCTTGTTAATTATGTAATTTAGTATAACATATATGAATCAAGGAAATAATATGAAGGATGTAGATGTGAGTTGAAATAAGATATTACCTTTATGAAATTAATGTATGTTTTTTAATGTAATATAATATTAATTATATGTTGTAATCTAGATGTCCTGATGAGGGACAAAACATCCCGAAGCATTAAAATAATTATATGAAAATTAATATAGGAAGAGATTGTATTCACAACCTTAAATATATACTGAAAGATAATATCAGTACATTTGCACAAATTTTATAAATATATATATTAGTGAGTATGTATTGATGCCATCTTTCAGAATATATTTAAGATTAAGGTGAGCACTGAAAGTTTGTAGAAAAGATTAGAGAAAAGACCTGCTGGGTATTGATATAAGAATACTTATATTTTCTGCCCGTTCTCCACTACAAGGACTCTTTTGTAAGGCCTTGACCACATAAGTGAAGGACCAGCTTGGGGTTTATTTATCTCATTAGTGGCATGAATTGACCCCTCCCCTTCCACACCCATAAAAATTAGGCATTGTGTAATTAATAGGATTTGGGCTCAGAATTTGAGCATCTGGGAGCACAGAAAAAATTATAGATTTGTCATTTTAGCACTTTTAGATTTGTTATTTTCTATATTATTTTGTGAGATACAGGGAATTCTGCTCGTAATTGTAGTATATGACAGTGATCACATTACCTGAATGGAATCCCATAATTAATGTGATATACTTAGGGTATAACTTTGGAAATGTAAACATGTTTGTTTGAAATAAGAGACAAATATATTTTCACCAGACTACTATGATTTTTGGGTATTGTGCAATTTTTTGAAATGTTCATTTTAGAGCATGAGTGTGAAAAGTGTAAGGTTCCTTTACATATATCTTGTTTTAAAAAAATTCTCTTATAATCAAATGAATAAATGATTTTTTTTTATAAATTTCTTAGTTAAGCTTACACACCTTAAAGAGTATTTTTTTGTTTATGCAACTTCTTCCAACCAATGTTGCGAAAACACAACTTTTTTTTTCTAGGCACGTTGAGCACTTGTAATGAAATAATAAATTATTATACATTATTTTGGGTACCGGCAACTTGTTTTTAATAAAACATCAAAAATATTAAATTTTTTCATTCATTGGGCAGAAATGGGTTAATGAAATGATTATAAGAATTTGAAAGTGAAATGTAAAAAATAAATAATTAAACCAAATGAATGTTAAACTGAAATTTTCAAAACACTAGAATTTAAAGAAAAATTTAATTAATAAAAACAGTATACAATCTTGAAAGGGCTAGAAATATTTTAGGCATATGATCACCGCATATTGGTTTTTTTTCTTAATCTGCTCGAATATCACTTACTTTAATAGATGATTTTTTTTTTATTTGATCAATAATTGTCTGTATTACTCTGACCCCATGTATTGCCTTTGGAGAACATATTATAATTAACCCTTAGCAGGGTTGTATAGAACATCTACTATACATACTTAACTGGAAAAATCCACCTCTCAGGCTGATAACTCAACGTTTCTTTAATTTTTTGCTGTAATCGATCATTTTCTCAGTGGATTACTGATTTAACCCCTGATAATTATTATTTGAACCTTCTGGCATATTTATAGCGTATAAGGAAAAAACATGGATTTTAATATTAAAAAGGTAAGAGGAAGAATTGTTTATAAAAAATAGGAACCTTAAGAAACAATACTTTAATAAATAATTATATAAAATGTAGTAACATACAACATATAAGTAAATATAAAACATACTATTTAACAGAAATGAAGTATAATAAAATGTACAACATGTAACAATAATAGAAACCTCTAAAGAAGATTGTTTAGGCACGAAGGTAAAGGGCTTTAACAAAACTTACAAAAATTTATAGGAACATTTAAATATAAGCAAAAATAAGAAATACATAAAAATACATTTTTTAGTCTTCATGGGAGGGACAGTCCTTGGTACCCTTATCATTTTTCTCCTGAAATGTCAAAAAAAGCCCTTCATTACCACTTTTTTACGATAAAATACCAATAAAATTTAATTAACCAGTTTAAGAAATGGATACAAATGACTGTTTATGAATATAAGAACACACATGTTAGAAAAAAATTACATTAAAAGGAAAATTGGCCTCTGAAGCAGATAGATTTACTTAAATTTCTGGGAATATACTGAGAGGCGGGTTATACATACTCTTGGAATCGGTTTCTTCAAACATTGGATGACATATGAACTGCACAGAAACACTTTCCTCACATAACCTAATCAGCAACTGAGACACTCCTAGAACTTTGAAAGGAAACAACTAATTTCTGCATTCCAGCAGACATACTATCCCTCCTGCATATGAGGCGGTTTTTACATGCTAAGGATTATGAAGTATAAAATCTAATCAAGAAATTGTGAGAGTATGGGCTCAAGATTTAAATAAGTAATAAAACAAATTTATCAATTACTTTTAGATTTGTTATTTTCTGTATTATTTTATCACGTGCAGGGAATTATAATTGTATCTCAGAATTACTTATGAGTTTGATAATAGTTTCTAGACTTTACCGTTCTCTGAAGGGGAAGCTTACAGTCTAAGACTATTCTAAAATAGTCTGTATTGCTATTTATTCACGATAGCTGCAACCAGTATAAATAATGAAAATCTAAACAGACCACATCTTGTAATGGGGAGATTTAACATGCTTGATACTCTTAAGTCTTAATCTTTACTTACTTGGAATTTCTCTGTATAGCTTTCTCTTTGAAAACTGTCGCCCCTCTTCTTTTTTACCTCATTCACTACCCCTCCTTTCCTCTTGTCTCACAGACCATAAATTTCAGAATTTAACACAAGTTATTTTTTATTTTTCTCTATCATCCCCTCAAAGCTAATTGGTGCTGTAATGAAATCCCACTCCTGATTCTTTAAAACTATGTCTCCCGATAATCCTAGCTCCTTTACTCAAATTGCATTTTCCTGCTCCATTATTCAGCCTTTCTTTTATCCTGAACAAAATCTTTTTTTTTCCCTTAAAACATCCATGCTCAGAAAAAAATGAATTGTTCCATTTCTTTTTTATCAAACCTTGCCAAACCACTGGAACATCTAGTCCAAGCTCTGAACTTCCTATTTTATAGTGGCAATCTACTGTTTAGTTGTTTATTATCTTTAATTTTATGTTATTTGTATTCTGATTTTATGTTATATGAGGGCATACCTCTTGCATATTACATTTTATTTTTATGCTATTAATACAATATTAAATCTACAGTTACAATTGTCAATGCTTTAGTAGTAACTTTCATTCAAACAAAAAATAAAAATATATTTTTAAGAACTTCTTTTTTGCAACTTTCTGTAGTGCCCTTTGACGTAAGGTAGTATTTAACCAGGACTTTCAATCTTCTCTGATACTCATTAGATTTCTGGCTTGTCAAAGATTTTAGCACCTCCTTTTCCATGAACGTTCAACGCACTCCAGGTATGACATTCTTGGGGCTTTCTACCATCAGGGATATAGTCCGTGTTCTCCTATCGGTCCCTATGCTCTTCTATTCTGATGACTTGGCTAAACTACTTTAATTGGTGATAATCTAATTCTTCCCTGATTCTCTCATTGTGGATGAAGCCCCTTCTTATTTTTCCCACAGTCCTGAGAAACTTAGGTCTTTAGTTACATATCATCTAAGTTTATGACCGCATCCAATTCCTGAATCCCTTCTTTGCAGTTCTGTCTTCATATTAATAACTATTCTTAGGATCTTTCAGCTTTTTCACCTTGATCCTGTCATAGGCTTTTGACTTTTCACGTTCCGTAGCATCTTGTATCGGCAACCAGTAGCATATATCGCTTCCTATTTCTACTCCTCGAATATCTTTCACATGTATAATATACTTCCTGATGCTTGATGTCCAGCCCTTATATGAAGTAGTCAATTATACTATTCATATCTGCAGCTGAAGAGATAATTTTACATTCCTCCTTATAAGTAAGTCATTGTCCACACAAAACTCGACTAAAGGCTACCCACTGCCATTCTTTGACTCTGATTCTCCGTCATTCTTCTCTGATTGAATAATTCTTATATGTTATTATTTTTTTTTTTTTTTAACTTAGAGCAATAAAATTTGTCTTTATTGTTTTAATAATAAGACTCACATGATAATGAAAATATATGGTTAGGTATAAATGAATTTTATAATTTGTTATAAATTTGGAATGTTATGCCAAGTACAGTTTGACTGAGTTACTGGATTTGATACTTCTGTTGCATCACAACCATTATCGCTTAGTTATTATTTATTATAGATAGCACTCTTTTTAGTGCATCAGGGCCTCAACGTCTTGATCATCGGTGTGTTATAGAGACAGAGCAAGCTCTTTTTCGTGAATCACAATCTCTGTTATCCAGCCATCTTCTATCAGTAATTATGTCAGTTAGCAATTGATACTGTGTGCACATTGATATCTGTGTAAAGTGGGTGATTTAGTAGAGATTATCAATATCTGGTTTCATTTTTCAACCAGGCCCTGTATCAGATCTTTCCTTACTTATTGAATGTCATATAATATATGGTCCATAAATGACCCAATGAGGCCATATGCTATCCTTATGTATTGGAGCCTTACTTCATGAGGGTTCAATAACAACCCTTTTGACTGCTTCTTCGGTGAGCCTATTTGGTTATTTGTTTGTTATCAAACCATCCAAATTTTGTTGTCTGTATGTATAAGTGCATGTGTATGCATCATTAACGGGTTGTTGAGTATGTATTGTATTATTCTAAGTAAACATTTTTTTCTGACTGGTTATAAGAGCAATGAAATTTCTATTTGTTCTTTGTTCCAATGGTTATTAAATTTTGTTTACTTTTATTTAGGCCAGTTTTCAGATATCAGGCAACTCTAATGAGGGCTCGATTTGATGAAAATAAGAATCTAAAAGATGAGGTGAAAGCTGCTCAGATGGTACATGAAGCTGAAGAAGAACTTTGGAAGAAAATGCATTATCAGCCAAAGCAGTGTAAGTTTATATTGATTAAATGATATTTAATTAACAACTTTATTCTCCTTTTCTTAATATGAAAAATTCATTCATGATTTTTTCACTCAATGCTAAGATTATATGGGGTGGATCAATTACAAACGAAATTCTAAAAAAAAAAGAGGCAAATTTGAATCAATCTTAACAGTTTGTCATAATCCATTCAAATGGAGACCAGAAAGGGGTCTTGGTTAAAAGTTTTGGAGCTCTGAAAATTTGGTCATTTATGTTTTTAGTAAGCTGATTACAAATTTCAACTTTACCACACAAATTTTGCACAGAAATGAAAAAAAGATCAACAAAATTTAACTTATAAAATAAAAAAAAATGAATTGGTAGAAGTTTTAGGGATAAAGATGGAACAAAATATTTGTTTTTTTATTTATTGGGGTTTAGCATCCTTTTCTATGCTATTAAACCAAACAGGACAGGCTACCCTATAGGCTACCAGCCTACTCCAACCAGAGTGGGAAGGTCAAGATTCATTACGTGGGACCGCCAAGAAATAAATTTCCACCCGCCCATGCCGGATTGAAACCAGTGCCATAGCAGTCTCGGGGTTGCTAAGGTGACGTCTTAACACTCTCACCCATGATGGCTTCAAAATGTTTGTTTATAACATAGTAATAACATTATTTATTATGTAAAAATTGTGAACAAAATTAAACAAGCAAAATATTTAAATCAAAATAGTTTCTGTCTTTCTATTGTGGGAGGTTCGAGCACTTCGCAATATTCAAAATCAACAACATTCACAGTTTTATCAGATTCGAGAACAATATAAGCCTGTTTTTCTGCAGCCACAATTTTCTTGGCTGCCTTTTTTACATCTACATGAAATGTTGTTTAATATAGCTTCTGGAGCTGGGGGCTGCTATATAATGACTGGTATGAATCTATCATTGGTTGTTTTCCTTGCCTATTGGTCCGTTAGTTTTCATGCCCAAGCCATTGTTGTACTTGGCAGTAAACACTGAGTAAATGTTGGTGAGCCAACAGTTGGGAGCTGTGAGGTAATGTTAGCCATAGTCTTATCGGCTGACTTTAAATAATGTTTATACCTCAGTTTGTTCAATAAGTACATGTTCTTTCCATCAAGATTGTATAAAGCAGTAAGGAAACATTCATCCCCTTCAACAATATCTTCCTTTTCAGTATCAGAATTTTTAAATACTTGAAGTATTTATTTATGGAGCATCAAAGTATTGGTTAATTTCAATTTACCCTGATTGAAGAAAGCCGAAATTTTGTCACATCCGATTACAACAAACAAAAACAATAAATGTTCAGCAACAAATTGGTTTTTACCTTTTCCTTGCTTAGGAAGTAAACATTTTGAGAATTACAGATACTTATCAAAATGACCAGAAGGTCAACATCTTCATCTGCAACTGTAACAGAATAATGTAACTTATTTTTTATTTCTGTTATTTAGGGTTTAGCTTCCTTACCAACTCCAATTATGGCTGACAGGCAATTTATTCTACAGGTTATAAACATAAAGGACCGTTTAGACGGGCCTTATTTTCCAGCAATGTGTTGCCGGCAATATTGCTGCAATATATGGTAATGTTGCCCCAAATATCTACGTATGGCTTGCTCACATTGCCTAGTTGCAGGTTCAATCTATTCTGCATGTCTAAATCTCACAAACTGACCTCAAATTTAGTTGAAGTGTTGAAATGAAGGATGGGATTCCCATCCTGGGTCATCCAAGTGTCGAAGTGGGGATTCCCAGCCTGGTCAAGAAGGAAGCTAGTGGCTTGAGTCAAGCTGGCGGTTATACTTCTTTTTTCACACTTATCTCAATGAGTAGAGCTGATGGAAAAAAACTGATTTCATAATCTTTATCAATTTCTTTTACTGGTCTTACATTCAGTTCCTCTCTTATTCTCTCATTTCTCCAGTAGTCTCTTCTTGTTTTGCCAAGTATGTACTCTCCTAAGATACCTCATTTCTATTGTCGTTACTTTGCTCGCGTGTTTATCAAGGACAGTCCAGCTCTCCACACCATATAGAAGGACAGGCATAAATACTGTTTTAAATAAAGCTATTTTCGTTTCATTCTTTATCTCCTGTTTCCCTAATATTGTAGTGCAGATGGAGTAGAACACACCATTAGCCTTCTTGACTCTATTTAGAACCTCTTGGTCTATTCTCCCATCTCTGCTGAAAGTCGTGCCAAGTACTGGAAATTATCTACCTTCTCTAGCCGCTCATTATTGCATGAAATATGAATTGGGTCTTCCACACATTGGCTGATAACCATCACCTTACTCTTAATAGGATTTATTTCCATTCCTTTCCTCTGGAGCTCTTCCGACCATTCATCGACAGCCACCTGAAGCCTCTCCTGGGTGTCAGTAATCAGGACCACATCATCCGCATATAGGAGAGCTTATGCCTGTACAGGAATTTAATTCCAGTACCCCACTGTTGCCCTTGTGCCCTTTGCTTGCAGACTTTCCATACTTCATCCATACATATTATGAAAAGATGTGGGCTTAGGCTGTCCCCTTGCTTGACGCCTTTATAAAACCTAAATGCCTCTGATTCAGTTCCGTTAAGCCGTATAATTCCCTTGGGATCCTGGTATACCAATTTGATCGCACTGATGAGAGTGGGTGGCGCCTATTTTTCCTGTAGAACATTCCAAATCTCTTGGCGGGGAATCAAATCAAATGCAGCCTTCAAATCCAGGAACGCCAAAAATAACTTTCTTCCCCTATCCCACGCTTTCTCAGCAACCATTCGTAGTGAGAAAATGTGGTCCTGGGTTTGTCTCCCTGGTCTAAAGCCAGCCTGCTCCTCTTCCAGACCATGTTCCACCAATCTCCTGAGCCTCTGTTCAAGTATTCCTGTATATAATTTATATACTACAGAGGATAGGCATATTAGTCTATAATTCTCACACTTTGTCTGGTTGTCTTTCTTAAAAATCGGAATTATAATATTATTTCCTAGTCATGTAGTATTATCTTTTCCGACCAGTTCTTTTGAAGGAGGTTCTGTAGACACATGACCATTTCTTCTCCACCATATTTTATGAATTCTGGCACGATACTATCTCTTCCTGCTGCTTTGCCCAGTTTTATTTTATCCATGGCCAAAATAACCTCATCTTCTTCTATGACATCTTCCTCACTATTCTCCACCTGGTTCTCGTGGATTCTAGGTCTTCTACGGCCATCATGTCGAGGATATTGTCTATATTCCTGGAGGGAAAATGTATCCTGATAATGCTTATGCCATACTTTAAGAATTTCATTTTCTTGTGACACCAACTTACCGTTATTATCTTGGACACTTCGAACCTGTTTTCCTTTCTTTCCTCTTAGTCCATTTAGAGTGCTTCAGAATTTCCTTTGATTTTCTTCGAAGTTAGTTTGGATCTCCTTCCAAATTCCTCCCAAGATCTTGCCTTGGCTTCTCTGACAACTTGATTCGCAATGTTTCTCTGTCTGACGTATTCATCCCAACATCTTGGGATTTATTCTACCTATATAGACTCCATGCTTCTTTCTTATCTTTTGTCGCTTTTTTACTTCATCATTCCACCATCTAGTACTCTTGGTCTAAGGCTTAATTTTCTTAATACCACATGCCTCTGTTGCACAAGAAAGAATGATTCTTTTGATCTGAAGCCATAAATCATCGAGAACCATGTCATAATTGACTTCTTGTAGGTTAATCAGCAGCACCTCTATATCTTTTAATTACTTCTGGATCTCTGAACTTTTTGGCCACAATTCGTTCATATGTTTTGTAGTGTTTCTTCCTTCTTGCTTAGTAATTTTGGTATCAGGAACAACCAGGCGGTGATCTGTGCCTAACTCTGCTCCTGTTATGGCTTTTACATCCGTGAAATATCTGTGCATCCCTCTGTCATAGATAATGTAATCTATTACGCCTATGGCTTCCCCTCGTTCCGCTTCAAAAGTAATTTTATGTATTAGCTTATGTTTAAAGTGGGAATTCCCAATAAGCATATCATTCTCTATGCAGAACTCTATCAATCTCTGGCCATTATCATTTTTAATTTCTTCTCCACCCCATAAACCTATTACTCCATGGGGGTCCTGGCATTCAAATCTCCACAGATAAAAACCATTCTGTTCTCAACACAGCCTTTAGTAGACCTCTGCAAGTCTTCATAAAACTAGTCCTTATCAGCGACCGAGGAGTCTTCAGTAGGAGCATAAACTTGAATTATTGAGGTTTTGCCAATAGTGAGTTGGATTGCTAATATGATGCGGGGTGACACAGCTTCCCAGCTTTCTATCCTGTCAAACAATTCATCCCTCATAGCAAACGCCACTCCACCTTTGGCCCTTTCTCTCATATTTACTCCAGAGTAAATCATCGTGAATCCATTTGTCAACCTCGTAACACCATTTCCTTTCTTCTTAGTTTTACTGAGTCCTATAATGTCCTCTTTATATTTTTTAATTTCGCCAACAAGTTCAATCTCTTTACCAGAGAGCGACTTAATGTTCCAAATAACTATTCAAATGTCCTTATCCATGCCGCGTCGGTTACCAGTAGACTGTCCAGATCCGAGGCTCTTTAATCCTCTTTGAATCGGTTGTACTTTAGGTGGGTGATTGGCCCAAACCCCAAAGGCCTCTTTACCTTCGGACAACAGGGTCCTCTTTATATCGGGAACAGGAAACCCGAGATGGATTGTCTTCACCACGGCTTGGAGCTCTACCTGCCCCTTCGCAGTACATCAGCCGTTCTGCTGGTCTTCAGCTCCGCCTGATGATGTCTGATCATGGATCCAGCCGACTCTGTCTTCGGCTGCATTCCAGTACTGCTGCTACTTAGGAATTGATAAATTATTTGCCACTTCTATAAATTTGTTTTATTGAAAACTAGTTTCGAATGTTATACATTCATCCTCAGTTCTAAAAACACACAAAAAATTCAAAAATAAGCAATCCAAAATATAGTTGATATTATTATACATATTAAGTTATATAAATCAGTATTATAAAAGATTTATAAGGTACCTTGGTGAGTACCAACATGTATTTGATTTCTTGTCTTAATTAAATTCATAATTCATAAATCTTTTATAATACTGATTTATATAATTTAATATGTATAATAATATCAACTATATTTTGAATTGCTTATTTTTGAATTTTTTGTGTGTTTTTAGAACTGAGGATGAATATATAACATTCCAAACTAGTTTTCAATAAAACAAATTTATAGAAGTGGCAAATAATTTATCAATTCCTAATTAGATTGATCCTTCTATACCATCATGCGGATGTCAACTGCTGCTACTGCTCCCTCATACCAGGGATATTTATCGACCTCCCAGTCAATAATTTAGCATTGTGTTATAATGATATTATAACACAATGTTATATCACCTTTCTATTTGAAATAATTATATTTAACACATAAGCTTAATCCTTCTATGAATAATTTTTTTTCTTTGATTGATGTATGATCTATTTCGCTCCAGTGAGACTTATAACTAGTTCACTACAAGAACAAACCAATGCTACCTTTTCTGTTTGATATAATCTACTTAAACCTTGAACTGAAGATGAATGTATAACATTCAAAACTAGTTTTCAATAAAAACAAAATTATAGAAGTGGCAAATAATATATATTTTGCACGTTCATCGGACTTCAAGTAATTATTTCACATTTGGCTTGTATTTTAGCTTTTTACTGCTACTTTTTAACTTATTTTTATCTATTCAGAATTTGTTCTTCATATATTTTTTTTTATTGTTTTTTTTCCCCTCTCATCTTAACTTATATATTGTGTTGCCTAGTGTATTGTACCAATCCCAGCGTCTTCCCATCTACTACTTACTGTACTCTCCTAAATCCTTCTCATGTCTAGTGTCCTAACCATCTGCCACGTTAACTCTCAATCCCTTCCAGCCCATTATGATGAATTCCTATATTTTACCCATAGCCTTTATCATATTATAATGATCTCTGAAACTTGGCTCAATCCTTATGTCCCTTCCTCTTCTGTTTCCCTCCCTAACTACACCCTCTTCCGCCATGACCGGGTAGGCCAGACTGGTGGCGGTGTAGCTGTATATGTCCATAATAGCCTCAAGACCCGTATCCTTGATTTTTTTCCATCATCCAATCATCTACAAGTTGAGTTCATCATTGAAATATCTATCAATGCCTCTTCTCTCCTCTATGCTGTAGTATACCGTCCTCCTCTCATTCCGTTCGATCCGTCTTTTGAATCAACCCTCTTCAACTTCGTTCCCCTCTTCTCCAATATCATCATCTCTGGCCACTTGAACACTAATTTCCTTTCCGATTCCAATGATAAGTCCTATCTGGTAAACCTTTTTTTCTCTCTCCACCTATTCATTGTTCCCTTTTCCCTGACCCATCTTACCTGCAGAGGTTGAACCTGTATATTATTGACTGAAGAGAACCTCCTTTCCTCTTCCCAGTTGCCGCTTTCGTTTCTATCCTCTCATGAACTAATCCAAATATCATATAATATCCTAACTCCTCCAATCCTACCTAAAACCATTTCTTACCTTAAACTGGATGCCCTCACTCGTGAAAATATCTTACCTGATCTGCAAACCCTAGACTAGAATGGAGTATATTCCTGTTCCTCTATCGACTCCATGGTCGATATTCTCACTTCCAGCCTCCTCAACTTCCTTAATACCCATGCCTCCCTCAAAACATTTACTTTCCGTCACAGGTCTACACATTGGATTTTTCATGAAGTTAAAGATCTGCAGAAAAGGCATGATGCTTTCCGTAGACCCTTTAGACATACTAGGCTGGCAAACGATTACCAAGCATGTAGGGTACTCCGTAATATGACACAAACAATGATCCGTCGTGCCAAATCTATCTGTTTTCCTCAGCTCCTGACTCAAAATCAAAATGGCTACTCCTTCGCAAATTTTTCCTTTGTGAACCTTCTAGATCTCTTCCATCAATAGTCTTTCCAGTTTCACTTAATGACTTAAACTCACACTTTATATGCACTTCTTCTACCACTTACCAATCCATCCCTTCTTGCTTTATCTCTGAGACATCTTTTAACAATAAAAACTTTTATTTTTCCTATATTTCCCCCACAGACCTTTTATCAGCTGTAATGAAATCACATACGAATTCCACTGGTCCAGATGTCATCCCTGTCAAATTAATAAAACTGTGTCTCCCTGAAATCCTTCCAATTCTTCTTTTCGTCTACAACTTCTCTCTCCAGAATTCAATATTCCCTACCTCTTGGAAAAAAGCCATTGTTCACCCAATAAATAAAATTCCTAACCCTTCTTCTCTTTCCGCCCAATTTCAATCCTATCCAACCTTTCAAAACCCCTAGAAAGACTAGTGCAATCACAAGTTTCCAATTTCCCAGAAAATTCCAATCAACTTGATTCTCTCCAATCTGGCTTCCGATCCGGCTATTCCACACAATCTGCCCTAATTAAAATTACCAACGATGTCCAGGTTGCTATAGATGATAAAAAACTGACTGTACTTGTACTCCTTGACTTTTCCAAAACCTTTGACTCCATTAACCATTTCATCCTTTTTTCCTAACTAAAATCATTATCCTTCTCTAACAGCTCTATTTACTGGTTTCAATCTTTCCTCTCTCAACGTTCTCAGGCAGTTACCATTCCAAATCAACCTTTATCTTCCTATCTTACTCTATCCTCAGGAATTTCCCAGGGCTCCAGCATATCTCCTATATTAATACCTTCTCAAATCAATTCTTAATTATTCTTTATGCCGACGACTCCCAAATCTATTTATCCTTTTTCCTTCTGAGCTATTGGTGGCGTTTACCAAGGTTCAAGAAGATCTAGATCGAATCAGCACATGGGAAAATTTAAATGGATTAAGGTTTAGCGCTGCTAAGACTCAAGCCATTGTCTTAGGAAGTACAGCGCTTTCATAAATTACTTTTAACACTTCCGATCTGAGGCCCCATGTTGCTCTAACATCTTTGACAGATGATTTATAATCCGTAAAGGGTCATTATAAAGATTGTCTAAATATGTGTTCCAATTCATTTTTCTGTCCAAGAGTAGTTAAACCTAAATATGATAATGTGTCACATTTAGGTATTTTTGCTGTATTGAATCATCCATCCAATTCTGGTACTGCTCTTTTTTTTAGTTGATTCTTTTTTTAGTAAATATTATATATTTAGTGTATATTTAGTTAAAGTTAAGTTTGTTGTATCTAGCCCAATGTCTAAGCCTTGATAGTGTGTGGTTTGCTATTGTCTGTAATTCGCCAAAATCTCATTGTTTGATGAGTAATAGCAAGTCATTAGCAAATGCTAATAATATATTGTTCTATAAGTATTTCGAAAATTGTATTTATTAAAATCTTCCATAGTGAGGGAGATAATCCTGATCCTTGAGGAGTTCCCAAAGTCAGCTTCTGGTCTATATAATTAAAGTTTGTCTGAATTGAAAGTTTTCTATCAGAAAAATAATTTTGAATAATTTGGTATAGGCTTTTCGGACAGTTGTTTTTTTAGGTTATTCAGGATTGCAGGCCACCAGGCGTTGTCAAAAGCACCAGTGATATCTAAAGATATAACTTGTAAGTAACTGTTTTGCTGAAGTGTGCTAGTGACATGATATGCCAATTCTCTGAGAGCATCATCGTTCCTGATCGGGGCATGAATCTGAATTGGTGTTGATCGAGTATATTGTTAGTAGTTAGGTGATTCATTACATATATTTTCAAAAACTGCTTGTTACACGAAGCATGCATACTGGTCTAAGTTAATACTTATTAGACTTAGTAATCAGATTTAATTTACCCACCTTCCAGATTTTTGGAAATTTGTTTCTTATAAATAAAACAAAGCTTAAATTTGTTTTTCTGTTTTTTTTTTTTTTTTTGTTTTTTTAAATTTGTTTTTTCCCCCTGCTTTTCTGTTGGGAATTGGACCATAGTTTATATGAACTTTTTTGTTGTTTTGAGGTGCAGAATCAGCCCCTGAAATTTTCTGGTTCTTACACCGTACACTCTGTATATATGAAGGTTTAGTAATAAGGACCTACATTGAGGTTAAGTATTCTAGGGTTAAGAGAAGTTTCACTGTGCATATATTCATACATACATAATCGCTTCCTCTCTACCACTTAAGCAGTGTGAGGAGCCCGCTTATAGAGCTTGATCCAATTTTCTTGAACCAACAACCTTCTCCTCGTCCAGTCCAAGTCTCTTCGGTCAAAGACTTCTTTAACACTGTTTTCCCAGGTTCTCCTGGGATATTCCCCTAGGTCTTCTACCCTCCACGTTGGTCTCGTACGTAGCTCTGGCCATATGATTCAGCCATACTGGAAACATGCCCGAACCATCTCATCCTGTGTTCCTCAATGATGTCTGCTGCTGGTCGTATGTCCAGATTATTTCTTATAGTCACGTTCCTTACCCTATCCTTTCTTGTTTTTCCCTCAACTTTTCTGAGAAATCTCATTTCCATAGCCTGGAGTTGACTCTTATGTTTGCTGGTGAGGATCCAAGATTCGCTTCAGTGCTTTAGGATTAGTGCTGGTGAGGGTCCAAGATTCGCTTCAGTGCATTAGGATTAGGAGAAAGGTGTTTTTCTCCAAAAAAGACTGTCTTCTTTGTATCCTTTGTAACCTCTCTCTTTCCAATAAAGCCTCGGTTAAGGGCGTTGAAGCGCCTTCCTATATATTTTATACGTTCTTGGATCTGTCCATCTGTCCATTCGTACTAATTTAAATGGGTGCCGAGATATTTAAAGTCTGTGACTTGTTCCAGAGGAACACCATTTAAGCGGACTATTCTCTCTCCTCGTTCTGCTCTCCTTCCTATTCTCATAATTTTTGTTTTATCAACATTTATTTGCATTTTTATTTTCCTTAATTCCTCCTGGAGGACTCTTGAAGCTGGAGGTTGCTACATTTATTACCGAATATAACGAGATCATCTGCAAAAGCCAACAGCGTGAAGAATGTGGACCTGAGGTTTCTGTAGCCCAGGTGATAAGGCTTCATTTTCATCCGTGCTCTTCTAAGGATAGAATCCAATACTATTATGAAAAGCAATGGGATGGGACTGCATCCTTGTCTAATACCCTGAGTGGTCAGGATTTCCTTTGACGTGCAGTTGCGTGTTCTGACAACAACTCTGTTCCCTATACAGATTCAAAATTGCTTTTCTCAGTCCTATTCCTTTTTCTTCTAGAACATTTGTTAAGTCCTGCTTTTTAATTCTATCAAATGCCTTTATTAAGTCAACGAAGCAGGCATAGACTTCTTTATCCTTCTTGGATATCTGCCTCATTATGAAAATGAGGTCCTGTGTGCTTCTATTACTTCGAAAACCATATTGCTCCTCACTCAGCATTGGTTCCTCGATTGTCCTAAGCCCCCTTTCTAGGATCCTGGAGTAAATATTGCCTGGTACGCTAAGAAGGGAGATGCCTCTGTGATTTTTACTCCCTATTGTCACCCTTTTTAAAAATGAAACTATAACTGCCGCCTCCTATTCTTTTGGAATTTCCTTTCTCTTCTGTATCAGGTTTGGTAGGTGTTGAAGCATTTCCACTCCTTTCGCTCCCATGTATTTTACCATTTCCGGAGATTCCATCTTTACCTGCTGCTTTCTCTACTATGCATATATATATATATATATATATATATATATATATATATATATATATATATATATATATATATATATATATACACATATATATACATATATATATATAAATAAAAATTCACTTTATTTCAATGCAGGAATCTTATTACTAAACCTTCATCGTTTCGACTACTAAAGCCAAAACATCAATTTAGGGAGTATTGAAGGAAAAAATAAGAGCAAATAATAATCAACTTAACATTTATATTGTTTGAACATTAAAATATATATAGATAAACACGTAAAACATGAAAATTAAATCTAAAAACTAACAAAAATTGTGTATAAATGTTAATTGTATCAAACAAATTTAACTTTATTATTATTAATTATTAATATTGTATTTGTCTTTATTATTTTTAGCATTGGAAAAAAGTAATTATATAACGTCATACAATAAAAAGGGTGGTTTAAATGTAAGTTAGTTAAATTTCACTAATTAAAATCTATTTCCAGAAATATAGGCAGATTAGCTGGTCAAAAACAAAAAAAAAAAATGTTGCAGATCTATAAAATATGTCAAATTTTGAATTAAACGTAATTCAAATTAGTAATTAGAAAAACAAAGTAATAAATTGTCTCTAATTTGAATTAAAATATAAATAATATTTGTGAGTAATGAAGGTATATTTAAAGAGAAGTAAATTATTAATAATAATCCTTTGTTCACTAAAACTTCGTACAGATTCATTGTTCATTCATTCATTCATCTTCGGCTCTACAGCCCAGTCCGGCCCCTGGCCTCCAGAAGAAACTGTCCCCACCGGTCTCTGTCCCTGGCCATCTTCCACCAGCTTGACGCCCCCAGCCGCCTCGCATCCCTTCCAACCTGGTCCAACCATCTTGTCCGAGGTCTTCCTACTTTTCTTTTTCCTACTGGTGCATGGTTCATTATCCTCTTGGGAATACTATCTTCAGCCATCCTTTGTACATGACCAGCCCAACGAAGCCTGCTGATCCGGATAAATTTTACTGCTGGGACATCCTTATACTTTTCGTACAGTTCCCGGTTGTGCCTTATTCTCCAGGTGCTATTTTCTTTGATGGGCCCATAAATCCTTCTGAGAATTCTTCTTTCGAAAACTGCGATCTTCTGTTCATCGACTTTCTTTAGCACCCAGCATTCACAACCGTATGTCAGTATGGATCTGATGAGGGTCTTGTAGAGTGTAGCCTTTGTGTCTTTATTTATTGCTTTTGTTTTAAAGAGCTTGATGATACCGTAATAACCCCTCGTGGCGGCTATGATTCTCTTTTCTATTTCTTTGGAGAAGTTATTGTCAGTATCTACAAATGACCCAAGGTACACAAATCCCCGAACTGTTTCGAACTTGTATCGACCTATTTCTATGTGTCGATCACGTACCTCAGTCCCTGCAACCATATATTTTGTTTTGGCTTCGTTTATTACTAGCCCCATTGCTTGAGCAGATCGTTCCAAAGCTTTAAAGGCTTCTTTCATGCCTGATTCCGATCTACTGATTATATCTATCTATCGGCATAGGTCAGAAGCTGTACGCCCTTATTGAAGATATGCCCGCCTATTTGTATCTGCGAATCTCTAATCACTTTCTCCAGACCTAGGTTGAATAGAAGGCACGCCAGGGCGTCACCCTGCTTCAATCCATTCCTTGTTTGTAGGGGATCTGATAGATGGGACTGGATCTTAATTTGACATTTAGAGTTGGATATGGCCACTCTTACCATTCGGACCAGCTTGGACGGTACATTCATCTCCCTCATTGCCTTATAGAGCATCTCTCGATTTATAGAATCATACGCGGCCTGAAAGTCCACAAACAGATGGTGCTTACCAATTCCATATTCCAGCGTCTTTTCCAGGATTAACCTTAACGTGAAGATCTGGTCAGTCGTTGATCTACCTCGCCTGAATCCACACTGGTAGTCCTTGATAATATCCTCTGCATAAGGAAGAAGTCGACCAAATATTATGTTGGACAATATCTTGTATGCTGTATTCAGCAAAGAAATGCCTCTGTAGTTTTTACATACAAGCGGGTCACCTTTCTTGTGTATTAGGCAGATCACTCCATTATTCCAATCATCAGGCATTTCTTCCTCTATCCAGATGTGTTCCATTAAATGGGTAAGCTCCTTGACGAAGTACTGACCAGCATTCTTAAAAAACTCCCCTGGTAAACCATCTAAGCCCGCGGATTTGTTATTATTGAGCTTCTCTATTGCCTCACTTACCTCATCATAGGATGGGAGCAGCTCTTCTCTGTCATCTTCCGTCATTTCCTCCCTCTGATCATTGCCACCCTCTCCAGCACTATACTCCTCGTTCATACCTAACAGTTCATTAAAGTGCTCTGTCCATCTACTGACCACGCTGGCAGTGTCATTAAGTAGGTTTCCACTTTTATCTCTGCACGCAATAGATCGAGGCTGAAACTCTTGCCTCATGTTGTTTATTTTTTTATACATATCCCGGCTTAATTTCTTACTTTTGTATTCCTCTATGCTTCGCAGATGCTTCATCATGTGCCTTCTCTTTTTCTCCCTGTGCACCCTCTTTTCCATCTTCCTTGCTCCTTTATATTCCTCATGGGAGGCCCTTGTGCACTTCCTTTGAATCATCAATTGATAGGCCTTGTTCTTATTATCCGTGACTTCCCTGCACTCCTCATCAAACCACTCACTCCTTGGGTCATCATACTTCAGACCAACAGTTTCCTCCGCAGTGGCAGTCAACACAATCCTGAGACCATTCCAGTGACTCTGGAATATACTATCTATCTCTCCCATGCCATCAGTCCGTCTCCAAGCCATAGTTTTCTGATTGGTACATTCCTCAAATTGCTTCATTACAACCTCTTCCTTGAGCCTCTCTGTATTGTACCTTGTAATCCTCGTGCCTCTCTCATTTCTACTGTTAGATATCCTAGCTCTTAATTTAGCCACCAAAAGGAAGTGATCACTGTCGATATTCGCACTTCTGAACACTCGAACATCCTGTAGGTCTGATCTATGGCGTCCCTCAATTAGGATATGATCTATCTGATTTACTGTGTTGCCATCCGGAGAGGTCCACGTACCCTTGTGTACTTCTTTGTGATCAAACAATGTTCCCCCTATAACTAGATTCTGGCTAACAGCAAAATTCAGTAGTCGGAAACCATTGTCTGAATAGTCTGAATCCAATCCATACTTCCCGACATTACTGCATAAATGGTCCTTTCCTACTTTGGCATTTAGATCTCCTACAATCATTTTAACATCATGTCTTGGGCAGATTCATTGTTACAAAACCTTAGTCAAAATGAAAAACACTTTTTTCACTTGTATTGCTAAATGTTCATATCGATGATGTGTTTTGTTTAGACAGACCTGCTTTTAAGTAGAAGGTCACAATGGTCCTTTCTTTTGTGTGCTCAAGGGATACTGAGATAGGGAAAGCACTGCTAAGAGTAGAGCCTTCTAACAGTTTTACCAAGAATTGTTTGGGGGACTTTGTCGATTCGACAAAGGTTTAATATTCTTAGGTTAAATGGACATCACTGGAGAATGAAAATTCGTCTGCTTATGAGAAAAAAGTGTTTAAAATAGGAATCTGACTAAAATCTAAAACAGCAATGGAAAATGCAGCAAAGTATGATGTTGTTACAAAAGTCTTTGTGCATTAGTATAGCTTTATTTCTTATTACGTATTTTAAACATTATTGAATCCTACTCTTCAAACTAAAGTCCATCGTTTTCAACTAAATTTCATCCATCACCCATCTTTCTGCCAGTAATTGGATTTAATGCCGGTACCTCTCCTTTGGTTTTGAGGCAAAGAACTCTTCACATCCAATTTTTATATCCTCGTAATTATCGAAGTTCCGACCTTTTAAAAAATGAGTCATTGATCTAAACAAACCATAAACTGATGGTCCAATATCTGGACTATATGCAGGATGAGGCAAAACCTATATTCCTTGCAGTTCCAATAATTTTTCCTTGGTCAAACGAGAATGATGTGCAGGGGCATTGTCATGTTGCAAAATGGCTTGGGTCTTGTTGACCAAAGCGGGGTATTTTGCATTCAAAACACTGCATCAGCTCTGTCTAACTGTTCACAGGAAGGTTCGAGTCCACTGCCCGACCATCAGAAACAAGCTCAAAATGCAAAACACCTTCGAAGTCCAACCAAACACAAAGAATCACTTTTTTCCCAAATCAATCTTGGCGAACCTCCGATTGTGCAGCTTCACCTGGCTGTACCCACTGCTTATGTTTGCTAGAGTTTTTAAAAATATCCACTTTTCGTCACCTGTGATAATTTTTCCCAAAATTATTTGCTAGACAAATAGTACAGTACTGAATATTTCCGTTATTCTAAGGGGATTAAAAGTCCCAGAATAAAATTTATTTTCATTCAACCTGTCATCTTTTGGATTTTGAAGCAAAATTTTGCACATATCAACTCGCTGCTAGGCTTAGGCCTCTGTCAAGTCATGTGGGTCCGACCTTGGTCTTAAATTCCATACACCCAGGTTTTTAAGATGACGAGCCACTGTGGCATTAGAAGTCCCTACTACAGCCGATAAATAACGAATAGATGCATATAGGTCCTGGTTCACACATTCAAGAAGAACGTCATCATCAATGACTGATGGGCGACCCGATCTGGATTCATCTGCAAGGCTCATATTCCCATTGTTGAAACGCTTGAACTTAAGTGCGGCAGTATTTAAATGGGCTCTCCTTCTATGGCACAAATTTCTTTGGCAGCTGCCTTTGCAGTTAAACCTTTTTTCTAGTAACGTCTCAAAAGACCGCGAATCACAATTTTTTTTCTTCTAGCATTGCACTTGCGTTTTAAAAATTTAAATGACAACCATAAAACCAACTCAAGTCACAAGGAGCTAAAGGATTAGTCAAAGTAAACATTGACATAAATAGAAGGAACAAAAACATTCTTATAGGATTAATTATTTGAGTTGGAATTAAGGGTTGTGTTCATACAAAAGGACTTTTGCAACAACCTAGTCCTCTGAAAAAGAGTTGGTTGTGATTTTATTTTTATTATCATTTATAAATAGTTCACTCCTGACAGGTTAAATATGACACACTTCAGTCACCAACAGCAGACAGCCTACTTGTTGTTTATAGTATGGCCATTTACTGTTTCCCGCTCTTACAGACATACGGAGATTTGAAAACATTGATCTCAGAGCACCGGATTACTGGACGTGCTAGATTAGAGAATGGCCTGATTGTAAAGACTGCACTATAATTATTTAGAAAATTTATGAAAAATCTTGGTTTGTTGTATATTTTTTCCATCTTTGATAGTTTTTATTGAATTATTTGATAGGTTAACGTTCACTTTGGAAAATGCTGACTTCACTACATCTGCCAAAATTTTCAAATGAGTATTTGAATTCCTATGTTATATTTTCTAATAAAGTGTATATTTTTCCAACTAATTATTTCATATCAAGGCTCTAAAATAACTTTACACTTTTGTTTTGAAAAAATTCTTGTACTTACAAACTTTTCCATAGGAACTTATTTGAAGCAGTTCATACAAGACCTTTTATTATAAATTCTTACGAGAACTTTTATAGCAGAGGACAGCTCACTTCTAACGTTGTATACCTGCTAAGATGGCTATTTTTCTTTTCAAGTTTGCTGTATTCTGTGATTTTAGTTATTAGAAATGAGATCACTAAAAGCTGAATCTTGAGTATTTATAATTAATAGTCTTAACTTCTACTCAAAATGCAATATTCTGTGCAATACCAATTATTATGACATATTAACAATTTTTTTTCAGTGGTATGTTCACCCAACTGGTCCTAAGATACTATATTTCTGTTGATTTATTGTATATTGAAGGTTTTGTGAAAGTGAAGAATATCTTTATGAAAATTTAAGTGTGTTTAATAAGTCATTACCTCAATATGCAAGGTGCAGAAAAAGTAACTGACTCATATCTTGGCTGTATAAAATCCAAACTAAGAAAAAAATTTTATTCTCATCAGCCGAGGACAACTTTCATGAATGCCTTCATCAGTATGCACATAACATCAGTACTCACTTATCGGACATTATTTTAAAAACAAATTAATTAATGTAGCTAAAACTATTAAATTAATTACTGCAACTAAAATGGTATCTTATGTACTTTCATATGAGAATTAAAAAATCGTTTTCATATACTTAGTTTGGATTTTATTTAGCATAGAAATGTATCAGTTACTTTTGCCGCACACTGTATTATATCATTCTTCTGATTATTATTTTATGATTTTATCAAATAATTTTTAGTACTCTGAAATGTTGATCTTAATCTTGCTTTCATTAATAATATTATTATTCTAAACTAAATAGCTAATGAAGATTTTGTTTTCTTTATTTTATCTTGTATAACTCATTAAACTAATTTTTGAATATAATAATCATTTTTTCAGTTCCTAATACTATTGGTGGCAACGCCTATGATAGAGCAGTCCATATTCCTGACTGGGTCTTAGACTACTGGCATCCACTGGAAAAAGCTCAGTAATATTTTTTCCAACTTAATAAATTAATATAGTAATATTTTTTCCAACTTAAGAATATAAAACAGTCTTAAGAATAAGAATCACTAGTTTAAAAATTTCATTCCTGTTTACAGTTATAAATTGTCTATTTCTGTAGCAATCTTCCAGTTGTGGTTGTTGAAAACTTATAAGAGAAAATATACAATGACTCTCAAAACTGATTAAATTATAACATTTTTCATTTTTATATTATTTTATACTACAATATCCATATACCAAGGTTAGTATTCTAGGATTATAATATGTAATCATAATGAAACATTTTGTAACTGTTTAGATTTCCAAAACACACATAACCTTCACCAGCTGTCTCATCCAGTAACAATCCTATGCCCTATTTCCTTACTAGACCAAACACCTTAGTGAGATCCACTAAACAATTATTGATTTTCCTTGCCCTTTAAAGAAATTTATCTTAGTGCAAAAATAAGCACCAGGATATAAGTGCTTGGTCCTGAATTTACAGAGATGTTAACTGGTTGTTGTCTCTTATATCATATTGCCATCCCAGTTCGTTCTAGTATAACATTTACAAAGCTGCATTTGGGAAGCTTAGCTATCTAAATTATGAGTAATACATAATAAGATCCATAAGTTTCCGGCCTGCACTTGTTCCCCTACTTCAAGCAGGCTGAGACTTGCACACCGTGTATGTCTATGCCTGCACTCTCCATGTGCAGGAATCTGTGAAGGAATCTGTGCGTTTTATAATTTAAATATATGTCATAATAATGTTCAAGATTGAATACAGTGTGGTTATTAAATTCTTGTGTAAAGAGAGCCTTACTTCTGCGCAAATTAAAGAGTGCTTGGATGGTGTGTATGGGGAGTTATTTAAGTTAGGGATAGAAAGTCTGGATGACGACCCGCGTCCTGGTCACTCATTGGAAGCTGTCACTTCTGAAACAGTCCAACTTGTGGAAGCTGAATTGCTGTCTGATCGGAGGCTGAAGACCAAAGAAATAGTTGCAAGGTTGGGGCTTTCAAAAGCAAGTGTTCTGAGGGTCATTAAAGAACATTTGCGTGTAAGCAATGTGAGTGCAAGATGGGTTCCAAAAATTCTTTTGACTGCTCAAAAAGAGGAACGTGTTCGCTGCTGCAATGAATTTTTATGTGGGTATAATGCCAATCCAAAAGATTTCTTGGATTCAATTGTGATTGGGCATGGGACAATGGTTCTATACTATGACCCACTAAGCAAAAGGGAATCCATGGAATGGAAAAGGCCAGGAGAAGCACCTCCACTAAAGGTAAAAGTCACGCAGTCGACAAAAACGGTAATGGCCACCATTTTTTGGGATTGTAGAGGAATACTGCTGATTGATTTTAAAGAAAGGAACACCACAGTGAATGCCGAACATTATGCAGCCCTACTTCACCGATTAGGAGATACCATAAAAGAGAAAAGGTGGGGGAAGTTGAGCAGAGGTGTTCGGCTTCTTCATGACAATGCCACTGTCCAAATAGCATTGATTTCCAAAGCCGCTGTGAAGGACTGCGTATTCCAAAAAACCTCCCATCCACCCTACAGCCCAGACTTGGCCCCTAACGACTTCTACCTTTTCTCAAAGTTAAAATCTGACCTTTGGGGGGGAGGGGGCAGATTTAACATTGACCAAGAACTCCAAGCAGTGGTGGAAGAACATTTTTCTAACAAAGACATTGGTAGTTATAATCATGCCCTTCCTCTCTAGATTTGCTTCCCATTCCACTTGCTGAAAATTCTGGACAGAATCCGCTATCAGTGCTATGTCATCTGCTTGGAGAAGAGTTTGTGCAAAAACTGTTCTCAGGTTACATTTTCCAATTACTGCCCGTGCCATCCTTCTTTTATACAATTTTAGGCAGAGCTCTAAAATAATTGTGCATTTTATTTTGAAAAAATTCTTGTTCTAATTTTAACTTTTTCTTAAGAACTTTTTTAAAATGTTCATGCAACAACTTTTTTGTTAAAACTTTTATTATAAGTTCTTACGAGAACTTTTTTGTCAGAACTTATATATTAAAAGTTCTTTGAGAATTTTGTCTTAAGAACTTCTATATACAATTTCTATATTATAAAAGTTCTTGTTAGAACTTTATAGTGATGTTATAATTAAAGTTCTTATTATTAAAGTTCCCAATTAAGAGGGGAAAATACTGATGGAATTGTGACTTGAAAGGTTTTATCATCTTAAAATGTTATATCTTCAAATAAGCATTCTGTAGGCGATTTAATTAAAATCAAAGAATTTTTTCTAATGAAATTAAAAATTAAATGTTAAATAAAAAGTTAATTGTTTTTCTATTTGTTCTTTTATTTTGAATTTTATTTATTATCTATGTTTTTGTTAAAAGATTTTTTCAACAATACTGCTATCTCCCGAGGTTTCCCCCACCCCCGAAGATCTCTCTCATGCTTTACCCCATTAGTATGTGAAAACTTATATTTAAAATATTCTAGAAGGAATTTTTATAAAAAAAGGTTTGGCAAGAACTTATATTAACGGAACTTTTATCAAAAACTTTTAATGATATAAGTTCTTAAAGAACTTTTAATCAGAAGGTTCTTTTATGTTAATACTTTAATTGTAAATGTTCTTGTAAAACTGTTTAACTGAAACTTTTTGAAAAAGTTCAATTACTGTTTATCGCCCTGTTTTTAGAACTTCGTCCATGAGGACAATATAGAGCAGAGGGCTTGAACTGTATCTCTGTTTGATCCTTCTCTTCATATATTAGTTTCCAAACTCCTTTCCATTAATTCTGACTTTTTCCTTTTAGTCTTTGTAGGAGGATCTAATGGCATCTATAAGTTCTTCTGGGACATGCTTCACCTTCTGTGCATTCCATATTTTGATTCATAGCACAGAGTCAAAAGCTGCTTGCAGGTCCAAAAATGCTATCTGTACATTTTTATCTCTATCCCAGACCTTTTTTATAATTGTCCTTAATGGAAACATCTGATCCTGGATCTGTCTTTGGGGTCTTAAGGTGGCTTACCCTTCTTCGCAAGGCAGCTTCCTGCCCTCCATATTTAATAAGCTTTGGGTAGGTTAATTTCTGGTTGTTTTTCCAATCTAGAGATTTTCTATAGCTGTCACTACTTCTTTTTCCTATATAGTGCCGTTGTAGTTCGTGATCCTTTTTGCCCTTCTTTCTATTCTTTTGTTTCTGTGCCATTCAGGATCCTTGAACATCAGTGCTTAGTGCTGTCTCCATCTACCCAGAATATCATTCTCCTTGGTCAGTACTTTACTGGAGGTTTTTTAAATTTCTTATAAGTTTGCACTTCTTGCCTTTCAGGGTTTTTATCTTCATCCAGAAAAGTCTTCTTTTTTCATTGTAATCTGTCTGTATGTATTGATCAAATCCTTTCCTACTTTTCTTTTTAGTCTCTCTTACAACAATTTTAGGTTAATTTCTCCGCCGAACAAATAGTTCCCAGGTTCTGTCATTTTTACTTTTCAGGTAAGACTTCTATGCAATTTTTTTCCTTTGTAAATCTGCTTTCACCCATTCACTCCACCATTATGATGTTTTCCCTTACATGAATATCTCTTGATGCTACATACTTCTGCTCCTGTCTGTAGAATCTTTTCTCTGATATCCTTCCAGATATCATCCAATGGTGCATAAAGATTAATTTCCTGCAGCTTTGTTCCAAATTCTATTGCATACCTTTCTCGTATTTATGGATCTTGTAACTGTGAAACATCAATTCTTTCATAATATCTTTTAGGTATTTTCCGAGGCTTAAGAATTTGGATATTGGATATAAGCATCATGTGATCTGAACCAACCACTCTTATGACCACATCCGTGGAAAGCTTTCTGACTTTTTCTACTGCACAGGAAACAGTCAGTATTGCTGTTTGTATTTCTTACTTGGGCACTAAACGTAATCTTTTGGATGTCTTGTGAGGAAGTAGGAAGTTACCAATCAGTAGGTCAAAGCCTACAAAGAAGTCAAACAATCATTGTCCAGTATTTTTTATTTCTTTGCCACTATGCTTCTCTATTCCCCATGGCCTCTGTTGAAGTCGTTTCTTGTTCTTGCATTAAGGTCACCCATTATGACTATCTCGCTATTCTTATTTTGTGACTTAATAACTTCTCGTCAGCATAAAATTGTTCTATATCAAGGATATCTGCATCTTAAATAGGGGCATATATATACATTGGATATTATATATAATAACCTCCAAGTGACCAGACATAATTGGTCATTATAGCCTATCATCGTTATAACCAGTCATATTACATACATCATGCAAATATAAAATAGGAATTTAATAAAATATACAGGGTGTCCCAGGAGGAAATGTCAGTAATTAAGGGAGGGATAGTCTATACGTATTTCAGTGCTGTCAGTCAATCCTCTGCATTTTTTAGATGATTTTTTGAAGTGTTTTCCAAGAAAACCAAGTTTTTTTCTAATAAATGTCTAAATTTCTTTATTGTAACTGAACATTTCTTAATTTTTGTTACCGTTTTCGAAATCTAGGATGAATTTCATATAAGATAGCAACCAATTGGTATAAATAAATTAATTTGTCATGTGATCATAGCAACCAAAGCAAAGTAAACAAGTAAAACTGCATAATTTTCAGAAATACTCGGTATAATCTATGCAATGAATTTTCTAGCTATGAAGCTTAAAGTTAAGTAAATCAACTTTTTTGAATTCTCTAAGGTCATAGCTAGAAAATTCATTGCATAGATTCTACCTAGTATTTCTGAAAATTATTCTATCATCCTTGACATGCTAATTAAGGGATTGATTTTTTCTAAAAAAAACTGAAAGCATCTTGATTATTTATTTCATTTGCAGGTACCCTGAATATTTCAAAAAAAGAGAAGAACGAAAACTACAGTACATAAAAATGTACGAACGCCAGTATGGACCACAAAACCATAATGACAATCTTCATTAACCAGGTTCTAGAATTGTTTGATAAATTAGAGATTCTATAAATTTGTGTGGTCACATTAGACCTTTCAGTAAATTATGTATTGAATATGTATATGATATGTTATCATGATATAAACAATATCAGAAAATTTAATGTTTAATAAATGTGAAGTGTATGTACTGTTTGCCCTATTGCTCGTTTCAATAACGTAAAATAAATTGTTAACACTTTTAAAAACTTTTTGTTTCTCCTGATACTGTTCAGGGTAGAGAAGCTTTGATTCTTCAATGTTTATCTTTTAAAAAATCTCTGCTTTTACTTCTGAGCTTACAAGGGGAGTATCAACCTTGGAAATCGCAGATTCCGATCACTTTTGTATATTATATAGTGCAGTGTCTCCTCGATGCTTATATGGAGTGGTTTTATTTCATTTCAATATAACTGTCAACTTTTTTCAGTATTGAATATTTTATTGTAAAAAACAAAACAATAAAATAACAAATAAATAATGACTGTTTAAAAAAAGTTCAATTGAAAAATTTTCATCCTTATTAAATTAAATCCATCTAACAATTCATATGTTTTGAGTAAATTGATGTCAAAGTTTCATTAGCTCATTATTCTGTTATCTCTCCACCTACAATAGAGATTTTTTGATATGGCACTAATCAATGCCTGTAAAAATGAACTGGAAAGAACATTTAAAGAAGCATTGTATTACAATGTCAACATAACTGATTAACCTTTCCACAACCTCATTCTTTGTAAAACTGATACTGCAAACAACCTTTGAAAACTATAAATAATTGGTATCTGATTATGAAATCTTGTAACTTGGCTATTTCTTCACATATTGCAGCAAGTGTAGGTTCTACTGGTAGCAGAACCTTTAAGAAACCTTATTGCACTAGCCACTCATTGTAAATAATCAATCATTAATTCTGCAATATAACACAATATATATATATATATATATATATATATATATATATATATATATATATATATATATATATATATATATATATTATTTATTTATTTTTAGATAGTGTCGGAAGATTTTAACAGAATAAGTCAATCATCTGTTTGCTGTATAGTGCAAAATTCATCATAAGTTTTAGCAAAGAACGTAAACAGATTATGAAGCTTCCAAATAATCTTGCAGGCTTCAATGAAATAAAAAAACAGTTTTATACCAAAGCTCGGTTCCCAGGAGTTATGGGCTTAGTGGATGGAATACATTTACCTATAAAAAACCCAGGGAAATAAAATGCAGAAGTTTTCCCCTACAGGAAAGGGTGTCACTCAATAAATGTTCAAATAGTACGTGGACCAATTGAAGAAATTTTGAATATTGTTGTGAGATGGCCAGGTTTATAGTACTGAATAACACTTTTATAATAACTATTTTATTGTGTAATCTAAACCATAACATAGTATAATACATAATAACCTAACTGCTATGTAACCTCAATAATATACAAGCTTATATATTACACGCTCGGCTCATGATTCCCATATTTTTGAGAACTCATCTGTATGGGTTCATCTAGAGAATGATCACCTTCCAGGACATTTTCTTGGTGACGGTGGATACCCTCAGAGAACATACATTTACACTCCTGTGAACAACCCAAGATCACAGGCTGAAATCAATTATGACGGCTCTCACAAAGTTACCAGAAGCTTGGTTGAGAGAACAATTGGTAGATGGAAGCACAGGTTTCCTTTTTTGTATAACGAATTACAATTGAAACTAAAAAATATCATTTTCGCCATTACTGCATGTGCAGTACTCTTATAACATTGGGATCAATGTCAATGATAACTGGGATAATCTGGAAACTGATGATGGGCATCAAATAATCGAAATTACAGCTTTACCCTTAACAGGAAATGAAAGAGGCACAATAATAAGACCTGTGTTCATTGAGAGGCACTTTAATTGAAGCATGGAGTTACAAATTGTTTAACAATATTTATTTAT
Organism: Rhaphigaster nebulosa; assembly: GCA_948150685.1. Lineage (NCBI taxonomy): Eukaryota > Metazoa > Arthropoda > Insecta > Hemiptera > Pentatomidae > Rhaphigaster > Rhaphigaster nebulosa. The sequence continues at coordinate 10,531,299 of OX411307.1, forward strand.
TTTTGTAGGTTCTAGATTATCATGAATTGCAAAGACTTTTTTCCTCAAATACCTTTTTGGAACACTATCATTATCATATTCCTCTATAAGTCCCACCTGTATGTGTATTTCATATTGTAGTTTAGTTTAAAATAAATGTAGAATTATATGAGCAATAATATGGAATTTTTTCATTAAGAGATAATTTAATTAATGCAATAATGGAAGATTTATTAGATTTTCCTGTAGATTCTCTGTACTTAAATGAAATTTTTATTAATAAAGTTAGTTTTTTTAACACATTGACAGTAACAATATTACAATGAAAATCGAACTAGTGTACTGGTTTAAAAATCTGATAAATAAAAACATTAATGAAGTAATGTTGAAATTAAAAAAAAAAATATCTGATGTGGACAAAACATGACTTCCTTGTATGCCTATTAAACTATAAATCGGTGGCTCAAAAATTGATCCTGAATTGGGTTACTAGTTTCCGAAGATTGCAGTATCAAAATAACCGACACTCAGCGTCGCGACATCCATCTATTGACACACACACAAAAAGGGAGGAAAACCAGTATTTTACACTCTATTTTAACACTTAAAACAAGTAATAAAAAATTTTAATTGGATTGGAAACCAAATTGCGTCTGTAACCTTTATTACCGAAACATATGATTTATGTATTTAATTTAAATATAATTTTTGATGTAAGCTTATTATGATTTTCAAATAAAATACCGTTTTCGGCTCACCAAGTTTAACCAAAATATAGTAAATACATTCATATCGATATAAAAGTCCTATTTACAAAATTTGAGATGTTTTACATTATATTTTAATATAATTTTTGATGAAAATCTAATATGACCTTCAAGTAAAGTACTGCTTCCGGTTTTCCAATTTAGACCAAAATCTAGTATGTGATTTAAATCAATATATAAGTTATAAATACCAAATTTGAGAAGTTTTGCAAAGTATCTTAATATAAATTTTGATGGAAATCAATTATGACCTTCAAGTAAAGTACCACTTTCGGTGATTAAGCAGTGACCAAAAAAGGAGGTTCACAACTAGATTTTACAATAATCCTAAATACAAAATTTCAACTTTCTACGGCTAACCGTTTTTGAGTTATGCAAGATACAAACGTACGTACAGTGTGTGTGTGTGTGAGAGTGTGTGTGTGTGGGCGTGCGTGCGCGTGTGTGTGTAAAAACCATACATACGATATATGGGTCCATCAAAAAGAGTCATACTTAGGGGAATATATACAAATAGCAGGATCAAACAAGGTGACTAAACGAACAGAAAAACTCCAGAAAGCATACAAACTTACATGGTCACATTATAATAAGAAAAGTATATCAAGAAAGGCCTAACTTAGACATTACAAAACAGTTGTATTACCAGAAGCATTGTATGTTTCAGAAACATCCACAATTGGAGCATCTGGCATCATAGAAATAAGAAAATTGAATGTATAATTCTCAGAAAAATATTTGGAGTAGTACAAAGAGGTGGCATATGGATGAAAAGAGCTATACCAACAGACAGACTCACAGATATCATTAGAAAACACAAACTAACTTTCTAGGAGCACATACAGAGAATGAATAATTCACGACTTACAAAGAAAATCTTTGATGTAGTTGTGGCGGACGCTAAGTGGTGAGAGCAGCCAGCTGAGCCGAGCGGTGGTGGGGGAGCACCGCCTCCCACTCCTACCGGCCAGCTATAAATAGGTGCACTGGCTTCTCAGCAGTCACACTACCACGAGTCTAGTAGCAGCCGTTGAACAGTGAGCGTCTCAGGATCTTCCTGTACACCGTTAGTTATTGCCACTTTAACTTTCTTACTTACTTAGATAGCGCCCTCAAGCTGTCACGGTCCACACGTATCCCGTGGATAATACCTTGACAGCTGCCCTATTGGGTAAGGGTAGCGTTGCTCTGGTAAGGCCCCGCCCCACTCATTCTCGTGAAGTGCACCACTGCAGAGATGGAGGTAGCAACTACATCGAGCGCAGCAGCAGCACCAGCCAGGTCGACCGCACGGAAGACCAAAAAGTCAGGAGAGGCGATGAAGACGAGGACGGACGACGGTGAATGGATTCGTGCCAAGAAGACATGCCGTGCAGTCAACCAGCCTGCCCATTTTTCTGTAAGTACAGAAAATACTTTCTCTATACTAAGCAACAGTGCCGGTAATAGTGTCGGTAGTGCTACAAAAGTGCGTCGGAAACCAGCACCGTGAAGGCGGTGGAGGACCTGCAGGCTGCGGGGTTCAAAGATTTTGAACTCCAGAAAACGAGGGACGGAATCCGTATTTTTCCGTCATCGATGGAACTGCATACAAAAATCACCGAGTTCCTCAGAGTTAAAAACAGCCCGTTCCATACATACTCTTCGTCGAACGGGCCGAAGACAAGAAAATTTGTCATTTATGATCTTGACATAGATCATAAAATAGAGAATATTCAGCAGGATCTAGGTCAACGACTTCAAGGCACCCTAGATGTCAGAAGAATGAGGAAAAGTGATAAGGACGGGAGAAAGACCGATCTACCCCTCATCCTCGTCACAACGACAGCGGAGGTGAAGCTAGAGGATGTGGAGAAACTGTATTCCATCAACCGCATCAGGTTTAGCGTGAAACCATATGTCGGAAGAAGGGGCATTGTTCAATGCCACAGATGCCAACAATTTGGGCACACTAAGAACCACTGTGGTAGAACAGCGGTTTGTGTCCGATGTGCTGGCCCCCATCTCATCTCAGAATGTCCGAGAGCAACCGCTCCGGTCAAGTGTGCAAATTGTGGCGAGTCACATGTGGCTTCCTTTACCGGCTGTCAGGCCCGGAAGGCCCTTATGGACCGACTAGCCAAAGTTAAGGAAAGGGTAGGTTTAAGGACTAAGCCTGCCCCTACACCAGCACAGCCACCAATGAACGACCAGGCTCACCCCCCACCACGGCAGACCCAGCCCGAACAAGGACGGACAGGCGGACCAATGAGGGACCAGGCTCAACCCCCACCCCGACGGACCGAAAACCAAACCTACGCTGACAGAACTCGGCATGATGTTATTCCACCGTGGGTGGAAAATATCATGAAGAGCCTGGAAGCATTGACAAAACACCACAAATAAACTCATTGAATTATTTGCGGCTGTTATTTCAAAATGAAGAATACACTGACTGTACTAAATTTCAATACTGACGGACTAATGCCTAAAATTACAGAACTATACGCCTTGATAGCACAGACCCAACCCACCGTAGTGATCCTCACAGACACCAGGGCAAACTTCCAGCGCATACGCTTGCCAGGCTACGATCTGACAGGAGACCAACCGATAGACCAAGCGGGGAGAGTCCTGATAGCCATCCGCCATGGAACCAGGTGGAGGGAACTTCCCTCACCAGTGGCTATCAGAGACCCAAAAATACACCATAAAACAATTCAGGTCCTCTTGGATAAGCCCACAATCATCACAGGGCTGTACAGGAGACCTAGGTCTTCCCCGGAGGAGTTCTCCCGACTTCTAAACGAGTGTGCAAAGAGAACAAACCATTGGGTAGTGGGTGACCTAAACGCTAAGCACACCGTTTGGAATAATAATTCAAGCAACACAGCGGGAAGAATAATTCTGAAGACGCCCTACACTGTAGTCCATCCGAACACCCACACTTTCAGGCATAGGGCGAACAACGGCAAATCTACAATTGATCTCCTGCTCACAAGACAGCCACACCGTTTTATCGACTGCGTTGCGCTGGATAGCATATCATCAGACCATAGACCTGTGCTTTACCTGATAGATGGTGAAATACCAGCTCCTTCACCGACGAAGTATAAATATGAAGAGGCAGACTGGGAGGCCTACAAAGCACAGGTCTACCACGAACTGTCTACAGTCCCTGCCCTCCGTACGACGAGTGAAGTAGACACCTATCTGGAGTTCTTCACAGCGACTATCAGAAGAGCCGCCAATGAGGCTATACCGAAGTTCAGGCCACTTCCGCCAGCTATGCGTCCCCCGCCAGATCACATTCTGACACTTATTGCCCTGCGTAATAAGTGGAAGAATAAATGGTACAGGGCCAGAGATCAGGAAGTGAAGTCGGTGGTAAATTCCCTTACCACCCAGATCCGTAATCTCATGAGACAATGGCGGACTGCACAGTGGCACGAGAAGCTACGAGCGACCCACGGCGACCACAGAAAATTCTGGAAGTTACTGAAGACGAGCACCAGGAAGAGAAGCTCTACAATACTTCATGACGGTGATAAACTATTAACAGCAGAGGAGCAGGCTACTAAGTTTGCGGATCACTATGGTGGGATAATATCCAGACGGACTCTGCCCACGGCAGAGATACCGGTAGAAGAAAATGGCGACAATTATATGTTTGTCTCCCCGAAGCAGGTAAAGGCCATTCTCCGTCGTTCGAGGGGGAATAAAGCCCCAGGCCACGACGGGATACAGACTATATTGTTAAAACAACTACCCAGAAGAGGTATAGCTCACCTGACAAACCTCTACAACTCCTGCCTCAGACTGAGATACTTCCCTGAGGCATGGAAACGAGCCATCCTCTTTCCGCTATTGAAACCCGCGAAGAACGGATTCCAGCCAGCCGACTATAGACCAATCAGCTTGCTTCCGCACATGGGCAAGGTTTTTGAGAAAATTATTCTTAATTATCTCAAAACCTACTGCTCGGAGATAGCCCTTATCCCACCGGAGCAGACCGGCTTTCAGGCCGGACTCTGCCCGGATCACCATCTGGCGAAGCTACAGGCGGAAGTAAGTCAGAACACTATCAAGAATGAGGTTACCGCAATGATCTCCATAGACTGCACGGAGGCGTTCGACTCAGTGTCCCATAGCCTTCTATGTAAGACACTGCTGGACAACGAGTTTCCGGAACAGCTTTATACTCTCTTGCGGTCGTTTCTTCTTCAACGATCAATAAAGGTACGAGTCGGTGAAGCAGTATCTGAAGACATCGCACTCACATGTGGAGTACCCCAAGGCTCCGTGCTATCACCAGTACTGTTCTCAGTGTACACAGCTGAAACTGTTGGAGCAAAGTATAAAAGAGCTACTGTAGCGGCTTACGCCGATGACATCGCTATCTATAGTAGTTCAATGAATGCAGAGAGAGCTCTACGGCAGGCGGAGAATGTCTGTGAGGAAATAACAACGAAGCTGGAAAGACTAAATATCACAGTTAATCCCACAAAAACCGACTGTGTTATTTTCTCTTTTCAGACGAATAAGCGACCTCTACCTAAGGTCTATAAGGTAGCGGGTAGCGAGAACAGACCAGCAAGCAGTATAGTGTACTTGGGTATCACCCTCGACAGACACCTGACACTATCTCGCCACTGCTATAAAAAAATCAGGTCGGTAAGGACCAAGTCTTATAGACTGAACCACCTGCTAACATCACCAAATTTATCTCTCCGCCTCAAATTAATGATCTATAAAGGCGTTATAAGACCGGCTCTCCTCTATGGAGCACCGATGCTAACAAACATATCGCCCGGAACTACAAAGAGGCTCTAACAGTTTCAGAATGGCGTGCTAAGGCGTATTGTAAGACATACTTCACTCCAGAGAGCAAAAACAGACTTACTACATACAACACTCGAGCTCCCCACAGTGACCGATTTCATCTCAAGGAGGCATATTAAATTCTTTGATAGCCTCAAATACTGTACAAACCCTCTATTCCAGACATTAACACCAGTAGGACGGCCACAGCGCTGGCAAAAACATGTACAGAGCCTCAGACTAGACTGAGAAAATTAACAAACCAGACAGACTCAAAACAACTAGTGAGCCCCGTCACTAGATAATGATTCCTAATTTCCATCATTCCCAAAAATTTCTCCTATCCTCATACACCTCTTAAAATGCATCCGATGCAGCACAAGAGTTCCCATCCATCCCAAATTTATACCCCTAAAATATCAACTCCACATCCCATGGGGCTTTGAAAAAAAAAAAAAAAAAAAAAAAAAAAAAAAAAATCAGCAGTCACTCCTGACCCAGGAGCGGCGCAGTGCCTTTACTGCTCTACCGTCCGCGCCGCCCATCCTTCTCCTTTAGCTTACGGCCTCCTTTGTCGGAAGCAAATAATAAAAACCTGTTATCTTACCTAGCCTACCTTTTCTTTTTTTTACCTCATCCTTTCACTGAAGGCAGTGCGGTCTTAATCGGCCAAGTCTTCAACCCGCCAGTGAGGCTCTGATAGGCTAAGGCGGGGGTTCCTATCTCGGAAACGGTGCGGTCTTAATCGGCCTAGTTTCCAACTTACCGGTGAGGCTTTAATCAGCTGAGGTAAGGTGCTCCCCTCCTAAACCGAGACAGTGAGGCTCTGATCAGCCGAGTCTCAAACACGGTCGTGAGGTGCTCATCCACCGAGCCATGGGAGCGGGAGCTACCTTCGGGTTGCTCATCTCCTCCCTGAGCGGATTGTACGAGCACGCATAGTACCTGGGCCCTTCTGGTTCTAGAGGAAATCAATAAACGCAGACCCAGAGTACACTGGTGACCCCGACGTGATCTTTCACGACGTGATAGCGCCGTCACCGCCTAGGGAACGCAACCCGCAAGACTCACCTGTATCAGCGGCCTTACATACTTAGGAAGCACCACGATGTCCGACTCTCCCTAGCCACAAGACGAAGACATGGATGCCACAATAACAAGGCAACAGCTAGAAGAAGCACTCGCTCGACTGCAATCAGGCACTTTCCCGCCAGCACCGTCACACGCTCCGGATCCTGAGGTCTCAGCGTTTAGAGGTGCTACTAGTCGCCTGCTGGCTTTCTGAAAACCGAACCCGAAACTATGGTTCGCCCAGCTCGACTGCGTCTTCAGCTCATCCAAAATAACCTCGTCGATTATTAAATATGAAGCGGTAGTATCCGTCTTGGACATGGAGATCCTTACGCAGGTATCAGACATCATTACGAGCCCCGGTAAGACTCCCAACGAGACCCTTCGAGATCGCCTGATCAACATTTACGGCGACTCAGAGCGTAGGAGAATCCAGCAGCTTTTGGAAGGAGCAGAATTAGGCAACCAAAAACCCAATCAACTCCTCAGGCAAATGCAGAGGCATGCAGGTAGCATCGTCAGCGACACTGTCGTCAAGACGTTATGGCTACGGAACCTTCCCCGTACTATGCAGGACTTGAAGACCTAGATAAAATAGCAGCCTGTGCCGACAAGATAGCCGAAGTAGAGAAACCAGAAGCATTCGGAATTAAAAATACAGTAGAACAGCTCGAAAGATCCACGGTCCAGCAACCAAACATCTCGGAGCTCATTCAAGCCATGGAGCGTATGGAAGCTAAGTTAGCCAGCCTTAGTAGACAGTCTCGATCAAGGAACAGTTATCGAGATAACACGAGCGCCACCAGCGTAATCGATCAAAATCTCGCTCAAAGCTTTGCTTTTATCATCAGAGGTTTCACAACAAGGCGCGCAAATGCGAGAAACCATGTGCTTGGATTTCTGCGAAATCCGGCCAGGAATCTTTAAACGATTAAAAGTGATGGGTGAGGCGGGATCCATCACATCGCAATCCCACCGCCGACTCTTTCTCACGGATGTTAGAACTGGGCAGAGATACCTCGTGGATACCGGTGCATCTATATCGCTAGTACCGAGACTGCGCAGTAAGCGCCTCAAGCCCACAAATTTCGACCTGTTCGCGGCCAACAACACCATTATCCACACCTATGGAGAAGACAAACGAGAACTCAACCTCGGTCTACGAAGGCCATTCCGTTGGACTTTTGTCATCGCCGACGTGAGCCGAGCAATCCTGGGCGCCGACTTTCTCAGCCATCATCAACTTCTCATCGACATGCACAACAAAAGGCTAATCGACGGGAAGACTGGCATGTCGCGACGAGGCTGGATATCAACTCTATCAGTCCCAGCGATCGCAACAATCCCAGAAAGTTGTCCCTACGCCCACCTCTTACGGGAATTCCCCAATTTCACGGTCCCCTCGCCTATCCGAGGACCACACCGTTCGCAAGTCGAACACGTCATAGAGACTACTGGGCGACCCGTAACGAGCAAAGCCCGGCGCTTACCACCAGAGCGACTTGACAAGGTTAAAAAAGAATTCCAGATGATGTTAGATGAAGGAATCGTGCGACCATCCAAAAGCCCTTGGGCTAGTCCTCTTCATGTGGTGACCAAAAAGGACGGCGAGTTACGAGTATGCGGAGATTATCGACGCCTCAACGCCTTAACTATCCCAGATCGATACCCTGTCCCAAACCTTTTGGACTTTACGTCTCATCTACACGGATGTACGATTTTCAGTACACTGGACGTATTCAGGGCCTATCACCACATCCCTATAGCAGAACAGGACATCGAGAAGACAGCGGTAGCAACACCCTTTGGCCTATTCGAATACTGCCGGATGGCAGTATTCGAATGCAGCGCAAACCTTCCAACGTTTTATAGATGACATTATGCGCGGACTGGACTACATTTTCCCGTATCTGGATGACTTTATCACAGCTTCCAGGACACCACAGGAGCATGAGGAACATCTCCGGGAAATCTTTAAAAGACTCAACCAAGCTGGCCTATCACTAAAGCTTGCAAAATGCGTCTTTGGCCAACCGAAAGTAGACTTTCTCGGCTACCATGTAGACGCTACAGGTATCAAACCTCTGCCACATAAAGTCCAGACCATCATTAAGTTCCTGCGGCCGGACAGCATCTCAAAGCTACGAACATTTCTGGGAATGCTAAGCTTTTATAGGAAATGTCTCCCTAAAGCAGGACAGATCGAGGGACCTCTTCATCAGCTCACACACAACTGTAAGAAGAATGACAAAACTCCTATTGTTTGGACACAAGAGACCCTGTCAGCCTTCGAGGAAAGCAAACAGAATCTCGCCAACGCAGCAAAGCTTTATCACCCAGCATCAAACGGAGAAGTCTCCCTCGCATGTGACGCATCAGACAAAGGAATAGGAGGTGTACTCCAACAAAAGAAAAATGGCACCTGGCAGCCCCTCGGTTTTTTCTCAAGATCTTTAACTGCGGCACAACGTAATTACTCGACTTATGATCGAGAGTTACTAGTTATTTATGAATCTATAAAATACATCAGGCCATTAATTGAAGGTTTACAATTCAAGATCATTACGGATCATAAACCACTAGTCCGCGCCTTTCAGCAGAAGCCAACATCAGCAACACCACAAAGAATCCGCCTGCTGAATTTCATCAGCCAATTCACAACGGATATAATCCACCAACCAGGAAAGGAAAACATCGTTGCAGACGCGCTTTCCCGGATAGACGAAATCAACCTATCCGAAGACCTGACAGCCTTGGCAGATGCTCAAAGTAAGGACACAACAGTAGAAGAGCTTATGAGAAACCCTCAACTTCAAATGAAGCTAATAAGAATGCCAGGAACAGATCAGTCCATCTTGTGTGAAATATCAACGCCTCAAGCCCGGCCATACATTCCGCCGGAACTGAGACGCGCCACATTTAACCGCCTTCACCAGCTCAGCCACCCTGGCATCAGAGCGACCAGGAAACTCATAGCACAGCGCTATTTCTGGTCAAACATCAACAGCGACGTTGGAACTTGGGCGAAAACCTGTGTGTCATGCCAGAAAGCCAAAATATACCAGCATAGTCACACCGTTGGGAACATTTAAGCCGACCTACAGATTTCACCATGTACACATGGATATCGTAGGCCCACTCCTTCCCTCGGACGGATATCGGTATCTTCTCACCATGGTGGACCGCTCAACCAGGTGGCCCGAGGCAGTATCTATTCAGGATATTACAGCAGAAACAGTCGCTCAGGCCTTCTACTCAACTTGGATAGCTAGATTCGGTACACCTTGGCAAATCACTACCGACCAAGGACGTCAATTTGAAGCAGATCTCTTCCGTCGCCTCAGCGCCCTACTCGGTATAACCAAAAAGAGAACAACCGCGTACCATCCGCAAAGTAATGGGTGTGTGGAAAGGTGGCACCGAAGTCTCAAAACAGCCCTCATGGCTCAACTCGTTGGACAAGAATTCTCCCTTCGGTGCTCCTGGGACTTCGTTCCGTCTTCAGAGACGACATTCAAGGAACAATAGCCGAAGCTGTATATGGACAATCTCTACGATTACCCGGCGACCTCTTGGAAGAGGACACCTCCAAGAACGAACCAATCGTCACCTTACAACAATTAAAGGAGGACCTCAGACGACTTAGGCCTGCGGAAACAAGAGAGCGAGCCCAACAACGAACCTTCAGGCATAGGGACCTGGATACGTGTTCGCACGTTTTCCTACGAGAGGACGCGGTCAAAAAACTGCTTACTCCACCCTATTCTGGTCCCCACAAGGTAATCAGGCGAAGCGAGAAAACATTTTCAATTGTGATGGGTGAGAAAGAAAACGTTGTCTAGCTCGACCGCCTTAAACCAGCATACCTCCTCAGTGAGGACGCGAGGCTGCAGTCACAAAGCGCCCCAGCAGTGCCCAGCCAGCCAATGGAGAGAAGGAAAGCACCAGCCATTCAACCAGACATAAGAACCAGATCCGGACGCGTAGTGAAAAAATGCGTAAGGTTCGGGGGTTATGTTATGGACCCTTAATCCCTTTCGTAAGACAGGTGGGGGGGAAGACCTATATAAGGAGCCCTTAGGGCAGTCCACATCGTTCAAGATGGGTGGGATATTCCGTCCGGTGCTAAGACCTCCTACAAAAAGGCCTAGTCAAGAGCCATCTTCTGCGGATCTAATACCGCGGAAGAGGCCGAACACATTGCAGCTAGATGAGGAACTATCAATCGTCCTAGGAAGAATGAGGATAACACCAACTTCACCGCTGACACCAATACCACCAACACTGGAATACGACCCGGGACCTCCAGTAGTCGTAGCGAGTTATCAGCCAACCCCTCGCGCACTCCTGCCTCCTCCAGAAATATACCGGCCTAGTATCGGCCTGATGACACCAAAACTCTTTTTTGTTTCTTGGAGGCAGAACCCTCTGCCGATACCAACATGCTTCAAGGATGGGAACAACACGAAAGGAACCCAAACGTGGAGGATCCAGCCCGAACAAAACCATTGTACTGTATAATTGTATTATATGTAAATAGAGTATTGTAATATACTCCGTATTGTTGGGGGGGGGGATGGTGTGGGGGACGCTAAGTGGTGAGAGCAGCCAGCTGAGCCGAGCAGTGGTGGGGGAGCGCCGCCTCCCACTCCTACCGGCCGGCTATAAATAGGTGCGCTGGGTTCTCAGCAGTCACTCCCAGGGGCAGTAGTAGCAGCCTATGCCGACGATATCGGCATCTACGCCACCAGCGTCAACGCCGAGAAGGCTCTCGGAACGGCAGAAAGAGCTTCAGCAGCTATAGTGGAAGACCTGAGAGAGATCGGCATCAGGGTGAATCCGGCGAAGACGGATGCCATCGTGATGTCGTTCCAGAGAGGGAAGAAACCACTACCCAGGACTTTCACCATGGAAGATGAAGACCGGCCTCTCTCGAACTCCATTCTTTACCTTGGCGTCACCTTAGACAGGCACCTCACCTTCTCTGGTCACGTCAGGGAGAGACTCAAGCTTGCCCGGCTGAAGTCGCATAGGCTGTACTACCTGCTGACGTCGCCGCAGCTCTCTCTGCGGCTGAAGCTGCAGATATACAAGGCCATAATAAGACCAACTATGCTCTACGGTGCACCACTGCTCCGTCACCTTTATAAATCAACATTAAAACGACTGCAGAGTTTCCAGAACTCCGTTCTTAGGCGGATAGTCAGAGGTACCTCACTCCAGCGAGCGAGAAACGCCACCATATACGAGGAGCTCCAGCTACCCTCGGTACCAGAATACATAGGTCGTAGGCACATCAAGTTCTTTGATGGGCTGAAGGCCTGTGTCAACCCTCTGTTCAGAGACATCGCCCCACCACCCAGGCCTGGGAGGTGGCAAGGCACTGTCCCCTTGGTTGACGTGCTCGCCGAGGGAAGGGGTCTGGACTCTGCAGTCTAAACCCATCTTTTTCACCTCAATCCTAAAACCTGTAGAATGGTCCCTCCCCATTCTTTGTAAATAAATAAAGAAAGGCACAAGCCGAATTAGATACCCCCGCACACAGCGGACCTAGAAATAAAATTTAATACCTTAAAATACCTTCGGGTAATAAAAGGAACTTTGTATGTTGTATATATATTTTTATGTTTTGTCATTGTATATATTGTATTCTATATAAATAAATAAAAATCTTGGAGGGAGAGAAAAAAAAAAAAAAAAAAAAAAATCAGCAGTCACTCCTGACCCAGGAGCGGCGCAGTGCCTTGACTGCTCTACCATCCGCGCCGCCCATCCTTCTCCTTTAGCTTACGGCCTCCTTTGTCGGAAGCAAATAATAAAAACCTGTTATCTTACCTAGCCTACCTTTTCTTTTTTTTACCTCATCCTTTCACTGAAGGCAGTGCGGTCTTAATCGGCCAAGTCTTCAACCCGCCAGTGAGGCTCTGATAGGCTAAGGCGGGGGTTCCTATCTCGGAAACGGTGCGGTCCTAATCGGCCTAGTTTCCAACTTACCGGTGAGGCTTTAATCAGCTGAGTTAAGGTGCTCCCCTCCTAAACCGAGACAGTGAGGCTCTGATCAGCCGAGTCTCAAACACGGTCGGTCGTGAGGTGCTCATCCATCGAGCCGTGGGAGCGGGAGCTACCTTCGTGTTGCTCATCTCCTCCCTGAGCGGATTGTACGAGCACGCATAGTACCTGGGCCCTTCTGGTTCTAGAGGAAATCAATAAACGCAGACCCAGAGTACATAATAAACAGTTCAAGTAGGAAAACAAATTGGTATCATGAAATAGAGGATGACTTCAATCAATTGGGGATGAACAAGCAAATGATAGGAGACAGAGAAAAATTCAGAAACAGAACTATGAATGCCAACTTTTTAGTAAGTGAAAGGAAGAAGACAGGAACATTGTGTACAGAACAAAGGAAACAGGAGCATTCAAAGGATGAAGAGATTTTGGGAACAGAAGAGGAAGAAGGGAAAGAAGTGAGAATTGTGCCATCATGAGATATTTAAGTTCAAACACTGTCCATAAGGGCAAAAATGATGTAATAATAATAATAATAATAATAATATATATATATATATATATATATATATATATATATATATATATATATATGTTAATATTGATAGCACCAAACACTTATAAGCTTATTTACATACTTAACTGTAATATTGTAAATATCTATATTCAATTAATTAATAATTATATATACATGTATTTTTTTTTCTACTAGGATACAAGGTTTTTTCCACTGAAGGAGAGAGACTTCTTCCAAAGGAATGTGTCTTATCCAAGAAAGCATTAACATCCAAGCCTCTTTCTTTCTCCCTACTCGAATTGTCCACTTTTCAGCAGAACTCCGGATGCCTAGTTTCTCCAACAGGTCGCAACTGATAATTCCCTCATATTCTCGAGGCATGTTCTCCACGACGTGTACCATCACCACTCCTCCCTCGCTTCCCCATTTCTTTAGATCTATCTCCACTTCCCCCTTTATTTTGCAGGGACCGCTCAGTGACCAATTTACATGAATATGCCCTAACTTCTGGCGTCCTCTTTCCTGTACATAATGTTTTAATTGGTCTGCTTCTTCGCCACATCCTCTTTGCATTAATCTCCATGGGCTCCCCGCGGTTTGCTTCTTTACGCCGCATTTAAGGACATTGTCTTGTCTTGCAATTTAGGGTCTCCCTCATTTTTTCAGTGATCTTGTTGAACCTGTCTAGTAATGCTCCCGCATATTGCCCACTGGTCTGATGAGCCTCATAAGGAAGCCTTCCTTGTCTCTCTAAACATCAGGAGAATGTCCTCAGGCACCCATCTACATCCACCAAATGCTTTCTTCAAGCGGTCTTTCACGACCACCCATGCAGTGTCTTCGTCTGCTTGGATCAAATTTAATATGCCTCTCTTGGCACGGCATACCAAGGCTGCTCGGAATGTGTTTGTATCCATACTTTCCACTAAATCTTCCGCCATCTTGCCCTCTATCCGTGCCATAATTCTACCACCCCTTTTAGAAAATGGTTTAACTCGCCTATCTCTCCATTAAACCTTTCTAGATCGGCGATGGCTTTCTGCAAGTCTTGAGATGTTGCCGTTTTTATTTTCATCCTCTATAACGCATTTGCTTCGGCTACCGCTAGATAAGCATGGGCCGCTACCAAAGTTTCTATTGGTAGTGATGGCATTTCTGGTACATGAAATTTGGCTGGCCGTAAGATTTCACTGCGCCCAGTCTCGTCATTCATGTTATCCGATTGAAAGGAAAATAGAAGAGAGAAAAGAAAAAAAAAAAATCTGTACCTGTTTATCTAAAGGTCCAGGGTTTCGGCACCAGTTATGTTCTTTACAGCACAAAAGATAAAAAAAATGATAAGGATAAGAACAGACACACTCAAGAGCTGATTTAATACTGACTTTATTTGCCTTCTAATTCTCTCTATATAGTATTTATGCTGTTTATAATATACATATAGGATTAAGTGTATAAATATGTATGTTGGAAGGATTTGTCAAATTTATTATATTGGTAGAAATCTCTTTTTTTCCACCTTCAGAACTTACATTCTCTAATTGAATCCCCTCCTGTTGTCATTTTAAACATTAAAAAGTAAAAAATATTTTGATTTTTTAAATGACAACAGGAGGGAATTCAATTATAGAATGAAAGTTTTGAAGATGGGGATGGTATTCCCCGAAACCTTAAACAACATGAGTAAATATGAAATAATATTGAAAGTTTTAAACTGCGCTTTATTTATCAAATCGATAAGACCTCCCAAGAAATTAAAATAAAGAATAAAATAATAAATATGCTATCACTGGGAGAAAATTTAATATTTGTGGGAATAAAAATACCATTTCAATAAAAACAGAAATATAAATGCAAGTGACAATCATATAAATGGTACAAGAAATCTCAATTTAACATAATAAATGATTATATCACTAAAAGAAAAAGAAAATTTAAATAAACAATAAACTTAAAATACAACCCATTGGAAAAAATTAAAAAAAGTAAGAATATTGTAATCACAATTAGAGAGTCTGTTGAAATATCAAGTTGGTGAACAAAAAAGGTCTTTCAATTAAATCCATATATTATATTCTTTTATAATATGCTGACTTTTCCGGGTTGTGTCCCCATCTTTAAAAAGATAATCATATTATTATTGAAATGATGTTAGGTAAGTTGATTGTATGATTTTTAAAGGTATGTTTTGAAGATGGGAGCACAGTGCCGAAACGTTAGCATATTATAGTAGAATATAATATGTAAATATAATGGAAGATATTGCCAGTTTATTGCAATTCAGTATTTCCGTTAATATCTTTAAACAGTTTTTCTTTTTTTAACTTGGCCATTTCCAGCTCTTCTTGGGCCAACTTGACACGAAGCGCATACAGTTCTTTGACATACACAATCTGGCTGGTCATTCGAGCTATCCTCAGCTCTCCTTCTTTTTTTATCGCATCCCTCGTATTTAGTTTCGATCCTGGAAAATACTTATATTTTCCATTAAATATTTCCATTAAAAGAATTAATTTTAGGATTAATTTTTAAAAAATTCAAAAAAAATTGGAAACAAATATGCTGACAAAACAGAAAGAAGAAGAAACAAGATTGATCTCACTTTTTTCAAAAAGGCCAGTTCCTTATTTTAGGTGGGTCATGTTTTTTTCTTTCTTTTCTAATGATTTTTCCTCAGCATTGACTTCAAGTTCTAGAAACATATATGTATTCAGTTGCAGAAATAAGATTCAATATTGCCCTATGTCTCGAAAAGTAAATATTTAAGGTACTTATGTATTATGAAGATCCCACTTTTTTTGTAAATAGAAAAATCAGAAAAGCTTTTAACTAATATTTTTATTTAAGAAATGCATTATTTTGTTTAAACGATAAGAAAAGTATAATTTACTTTTTCATATAGTTTTGTTGATAATTTCCTTTTAGTATTGAAAAAATAAAGTACTATTTAATTTCAGATAAGTCTAACTCAGTTTCTAGTTAATTAAGAACAACATTTTATTTGTATTTTAATTACAAAAACTCTTAAGTAATGATAAGATTTCAAACAAAAAAAGAAACTGTATTTATGTAGATAGTGTTGTTTGAGATTAAGATGAGGAATTAGCCCTGTTGTAGTTGTTATATAAAAACCATCCTACTTAAGGGAATGTTTTTTGCTTGGAATCAAAATCCCTAGCCAATTATTCCCAAACTTTGGATTTTTGTAGATTAGAAATTTTATCGGTTTGCTTGGATGTTAATGCTTTCTTGGATAAG
>OX411307.1:10550196-10654108 GCA_948150685.1 Rhaphigaster nebulosa
AAATAGGAGGGGTAACGCCCCCATCTATCCCTTCCTGGTTGCCACATATATTGAATTCTTCTATTAGTATTTTTGCCTTCAAACAGTTCGTATCTCGAGTTGGTGTGTTTTTATTTTGTTAGAAAAATGAGTGAAAATAATAGATTTTCAATTCTACAAAATCTTTATTAAGACTACATTTGTCAGTCTAAAAGAGAAAAACGGGGTCCGTGAAATAAAATAAAACGGTAAGTATATATTTATTACTTTGATTATAGTGCTGAAAGGTATATCATTTTGTAATATTTTCATAACTTTCATATTTTTTTTCTGGGCTCCTAAACTAGGTTCCTAAAACATAATTTCAATGTTTTACTTCTGTTTAATTTTATTAATATCATTTTAGGATCTTCTAGTTGAAAACAAAAGAAATTAACTTGGTTTTATGATTTTCTGTTGTAGCAAGGTCCAACTATAGACTTGGGGCGCGTTATCACTTCTTCATTCCGAAGTCACCCGAAGTTTGCCGGACTAGCGCACTCTAGCGTCATTTGTGCTAACTGCTTTGCATTCAATTGTAACATTCGTATTCATTGGAATTATTAAAATTGTTCCTGGTTTAATTAGATATTATTTAAAATTACTAGTGCTGTCCACTTCCGGTGATCTGGGCAAATTTTTGTAATAATTTGAAGGAGTGATATTTTAAATTACGGTGAGGACCCCACCTCAACTGAAAAGGAACTTTTGGGGTTTATTTATCTTTTGAGCGAGCGTAGCCGAAGGAAGTCGACATCTGTGATCTAATTAAAGCAGTAATAATTGAAGTTACGGCAAGTTCCCGACCTCAACTGAAAAGGATCCGTTGGTTTTTTGTTTAGTTCTTGGGCGAACGTAATGAGCGGAAGTCGACAGCACTAACAATTTTAAATAATATGTAATTAAGGTAGTAATAATTTTAATAACTGCAATGAATACGAATGTTACAATGGAATGCAAAGGGGTTCGTTAGCACAAATGGCGCTCGAGTATGCTAGTCCGGCGACCATCAGGTAAGATCGGGAGTACCAGTGATAAAGCTCCCCTCTTGTAAAGTTGTACCCTAATTTTAATGCCAAAACGTCTCCTGTTTTGACATGGTAATGACAGTGCTATTGGAAAATTTTCTAATGTCTACTCATTCCTTCCTTTTTTGCGTATGTTGCTGCTGCTATGCTTCTGATTTCTTCTCAATTTCCTTACCTTATTGAGAAACTGTTCATAATAGAACATTGTAATTATGTTATTCATTTCGTTTCAAAAGGCAATCCTTGTATGAAGCAAGACAACAAAAAAAAATGTGATGACGGGAGGAGAATTATTACAAACAATGGTTTTACTACCAGAAATTGTTGTCCCACTCTTAACCCGGTCAATCCCGATTTGGGAACCCGAATGCATAAAAAATATGTAAGCATGAGACAGGGCGACATCTTCTCATAGGCTACTTCTGCATCAAATCCGCACTAGTCTGAACTATCTGAAATAATAAAAAACTGAAAAAGCCAAATTTTGAGATAGGATAGTCCTCATCTGAAGCGACGAAATATTCAGAATAAGAAAAACGATTTTCATTTTATTTCTGTATGTAAATTTTTGAACGATTTTTATGAGAAATAAAGTTTTATCATAATTAGAGCGAAGGATTTCGGTAATTTCGCAACAAAAAATCGATCTAGGAAAAGCAATTTTAATTCTATATTGATGTATGTTTATTTTGTATTAGTTTTATAAGAAATCAATTGTTATATAATTAAAATACAAACAATATTTCATTTGCCAACATTTACAATTTTCATTGTACGAGTATATTGTATAAGTTTTATATGAAATACAGGATTTTTGTTAAATACAATTTTTTTAAAATATTCACTAAGATTGAATATACCTACTAGTTGTACATCAATATTCCGATATGCGTAGGATTTAGTTGTTAAAATAATTAATAATACATACCTAATGATTTTTCATTTTTTTAAGGTTTAAAACTAATTAGGGTAGCACTAATAGAATTTTAAAAAAATGATAACATTTTAATTATTTAGCCTTTTAGCACAAAATTAATTTTAATAATAAATCTCAAAATACTTCTCATGCAAATCCTTACGAAGAATTTGGAAATTCTCGTAGTTTTTTAAATGATTATTTCCATCACTTTCAGCTCTTTTATCGTTCATTTCTAAGGCTGAGGTTTGAAATGCAATAGAAATATAAATCAAATTAGAATATTATGGAAGATAGTTGCTGTAATATAGCATTTCTAAGTCAATTGGAACCTTTTCCAAATCAGTTGTAACCTTTTCCAAATCAATTGTTACCTTTTCCATTTCAAATGTAACTTTTTCCATTTCAATTGAAACTTTTTTGATTTCAATTGTAACCCTTTCTAAATCAATTATCATCTTTTCCAATTCAATTGTAACCTTTTCCATTTCAATTGAAACTTTTTCCATTTCAATTGTAACCCAACCGGACATGAATTAGTTCAATATTATTTATTTTATTATTGAAAAATAATAATTTTAATTACAAAAATGACTTTGGAAATAATTTCGGCATATTCTACCGACATTTTTTCGTTTACTAGATAATTGATATCAACTGCTAATAGTTTCAAGTAGTTTAAGTTTTTGAAATAAAGTTGTTGTTTATTAATTTTTAAATATTTATTATTTTTTATTTATTTGGTAGGGAGGGAGGGGTGGATTTCATCGATTTGGTGATCGTTCATTAGGTTTTCGAAGTTGCTAATGTCAAATTTACTACCGAAATTTTGTTCGGTTAGAGCATTTCTACTTAATTATTAGTTTTAAAAATTCTTCGGTATAGGTATCGTTTACTAGGTTTTCAAGGACCCTATTTTCGAACTTATTATTGGATTTCCGATAGCGTATGCGCATTTCAGTTTTCCGTTGCTATTGAATTTTTCTAAGATAAAGGGATCGTTTATTTGGTTTTCGAGGGTTCTGATTCCATTTTTTAAATTGGATTTTCGCTCGCGTAATGCACATTTTGCATTTCTGTTACTCTTGGATTTTTATATGATATAGGGATCGTTCATTAGGTTTTCAAGGATTCTGATTCCATTTCTTGAATTGGATTTTGGATCGCGCATGTGCATTTCACTTTTCCGTTACTGTTGAAATTTTCTATGACATCTGAATCGTTTATTAGGTTTTCGAAGGTTCTGATTCCGTTTTTGAATTGAATTTAGTATCGAGCATGCGATCATTTGACATTAGCAACTTCGAAAACCTAATGAACGAACACCAAATCGATGAAATTCATCGCCCCTCCTCCCACTCCCTCCCTACTCACAACAATTTTATTTAAAAAAATTACTTGAAATTAGCACTTGATATCAATTATCTAGTAAGCGATAAAAATGTCGAAAGAATATGCCGAAATTATTTCAAAAATCATTATTGTAATTAAAATAATTATTTTTCAATAATAAAATAAATAATATTGAATTAATTCATGTCCGTTTGGCTTGCAATTGAAATGAAAAATGTTACAATTGAAATGGAAAAGGTTGAAATTGATTTGGAAAAGGTTACAATTGACGTGGAAGCGCTATAGTATAAAAAGATAATCAGCGCAAATCTGCTCTAAGGACTGTTAACAAATTATTATTCCCGGTACTCCAATTTTCTCACTAAATTATGCAAAATCATTAATGAAAACCGTTCAAAACATTTTTTTCAAAAAAATTTTTTCTAGCAGTTTCTCTTTTTCTCTTGTATAACAAATTTCAAGTTAAACAAGACATTGGATCATCAAAAAACTATCTCTGTTGATGTTAATTGTACCACAGCCTATGGAAAATAGAATTAGTTAATGTCCCAGTTACCAAATTAATTTATTTATTAAAATCGAAAGATAAAGTTCATTAAATTGGCTTCCAATACTCGTCTTTTAAAAGGTCAATGTAATTTTTTGAAGTACATAACTGTATAACTTAACTGTTTCGTCACATTTATTAAGTACGTTAAATACATTCTTAATTTATTTATTATTAAAATAACCACTCGATTAAATAATTTAAAATGTGGCTTCTAATTAATGAATTATCACAACAAATAGTTTACTTCGCTTTTGTGATACATAACTTTGCCGGATAAAATTTTTTTTTAATGATAAATAATGATAATACCATTGGAGTGTGGAGGCATAGCTTGATCTCAAACTTTAGGTAATCTATGCAAAATTTCCGATGATGAAATTAAATTAGATAGATTAAATTTTGAAAAAAAATTGGGAGCTAAAACAATGAACTCGATAAGATGAGTTTTGGTCAGGTTTCTTCAAAAATAAACCACTCTCACCATTGCTCACCAGCCGTGCATCCCCTCCACTCGGTACTCCAGGTAAACAGACAAGCTCCCCTACTGATTTTGCGGCAAACCACATGACCTCGAATCAACTTAATTTTACTTTTTAGGGTATGCAAACGATCAAAAATTGAATTTTTTTTGTTTTATGCTTTGTAAATAGATGATTTGCCATGGCTGTATAAGTCGCTATTTTTTTAAAAAAGTTAGTTTGCGAAATTAAAATTAAAAATCCAATCAATAAAATTTTGTCATCAAATAAAGTTATTGGCTATTCTATTATAGTGATATTATTGAATCAGCAAAAAAGATTTAGTTTTATTCTGCCGTTTTCAAATAAACAGACTAATAATTTTGTTGCGATCTATCGAAAAAAAATCTTACTAAAGTTGGTGAGGATTAACCTTAACGAGCCCTCTGGCTCGTGCCTGGCCAGCGCACCTTTTGTAGTGCCACGATATCTAAATTGTATCCCTTCACCTCGTTTGCCACTGATTTTAGCCCACCTGCTGTTTTCAAACTTCCTACATTCCATGTCCCTATACCTAAATTTCTAATTTTTAACTTGCACCATGAATCCCCTAAAGTTGTCACCACCCGGAAACCCGACCGGAGGACTAATATATGTCCGGATAGTGAGCGTTTTACCTCAGAGAGATCCATGACTATTTAAATAGTCAAATAGTCCTGTATGATAATTAAATAAAAATTAAAATCCCGTTTCAAGGATGAAAAAAGAACCTTAAGAGACATGAGTGCGTTCCTAGATGAAGTAAAGTGAAAATATGGTTGTCAAAAAAACAACATTGCCTCGGGAGATGCTGATGAGCTAACATCAACATTTTATAAATAAACATGAAAATTATTCAAATGATGAAAATAAATGAAAGGAATTAAGATACATCTGTAGAGGCTATTTAACATCAATAAACAGAATAACTCCAATTTCCATTTATATTATTCAGTTTTACAAACATTATGTTAATTTTACTTACCAAAACCATTACAGATTCCTCAAGATATACCTTCTTGTATTGATGAAGGCGCTACCCAAAAAGATTTTTTTCTTTTTTAATAACTAGGATATTACCTAAAATTGTGTTTTATCTCATGATAAATTTTATTTAAAGTCGAGTGACATACCTGTGTGTAACTAAAAGTTGACGAGACTATCAATGATATCCATTAAAAGCTGCCTAGTCAATAGATTACTTTAAATTAATATATCCATGTCTTATGGACATTATTTATGTTATTACTACCACCAGGCGCATGTATCTTGATGTAAATCAATTTCTATTATAATTAATTACAACTACTACTATTTACTTACTGTTTCCAAATGTTCTATAACACCTCAAAACTTAAAAATAAATAATTGATTTACAAGTTTCAATAGGGCTCATAGGAAATTCATTAGAACTTGGGAAAAATTTTTTGCACACTTTTATTCTAATAATTTTAAAATGATCACGATGTACAAAGGTAGTAGATTTAACATTTTATTTTTTGTTATGATTTTTATTTTGTTTTTTATTAAAAGAGGATTTTTCTTCTATTTTATAGTGCAGAACTAGGTTCTCTTCTACTTCTTCGTCTTCTCCGACCCTCCCACAGAAAGAATGCCTCATGGAAATCATCTGAGCTGAGATTCCTCTCTTGAACATGAAGTATAGAACTTAGTTCTGATTCTTCCGACTTTCCAGGACTTGCACCTTCTTTCCGAAAAAAAAGCTTTATATACATATATACATATATAAATTTAAAATTATCTTATTAAAGAGTAATACCATAAATTTAAATTCATATTTTAGTGAGGATATATGGGACACCAAAGATCACTACAACGAGCTTGCTAGGTCCAGACTGCCTGACCTTGTTTAAAGGGCACAAGGATGGTAATGCCTTCATGAAAATTAGCATGACAGGGAGATCCGAATTAACGTTTGCAGAACGTGAGATTGGCTTATATCAAGCAGGCTTTATGGGGGGAAAGTCTACTATAGACCAAATTTTCTCGATCAGGATCTTGCTGGAAAGAGCGAGAGAGTATAAGATACAAACACACCACCTCTTCATCGACTTTCAAGCAGCATATGATACCATCTATAGATATGAACTCTATAAGAACCTCATTGAATTGAGCATCCCTTCCAAAATAGTAAGATAACCCCGGATGGCAATGAAGGAAGTGAATTGCCAAGTTCGGATACAGGGAGATATGTCCGATACACTCCAGACTCATAGAGGACTGCGGCAAGAGGATTGCCTTGCTGGCCGTTGTTTAATTTGGCTCTGGAAGGTGCCATCAGAAGGTCAAAGATCCAGGTGGGAGGCACTATTTTCAATAGAGGAGAACAAATCTAGGGGTTCGCTGATGATCTGGACATCGTCGGGAGGAGCCTTGCTGCAGTGGAGGAAGCATTTCTTAACCTCCAGAGAGAAGAGACTATAGTCGGGCTGGCCATTAATGAGAATAAGACAAAGTACATGAAGACGAGCCCTCAAGGTAGACGGAAGCACCCATCGGAGATCAAAATAGGGAATAGTATTCTTGAGTGGGTCGACGATTTTGTGTACCTCGGAACCCAAGTGAACTCCGACAATGACATAAAGCCAGAAATCCAAAAGAGAATTTCATCCGCCAATAGAAGCTACTTTGGATTGCTTAGATACTTCCGCAGCCGAATCATCACAAGGACCATTAAACTCCGCCTATACAAGACCCTAATTAAGCCAATACTTGTATATGGCTCTGAAAGCTGGACAATTCCAAAGGCTCAGGAACAAGCACTCCTCTGTTTTGAAAGGCGCATTCTGAGGAAGATCTTCGGAGCAGTACGGGTCAACAATGAATGGAGGCAGCGCACTAATGCAGAGCTAAAAGAACTTTATGGTGACGCTGACATAGTTAAATTCATTAGAATCGGGCGGCTGAGATGGGCTGGACATATTGTCAGGATGAGGCCTGATGAAATACCCAGAAAACTTTCTAGAAGAAGGTCTCCAAGTAAAGTTGGCAGACCCAAACTACGGTGGGCTGGCAGTGTGGCAGCCGACGCGCGGAACCTCTTAAACCTCCATAACTGGAGCAGCAACAGAGAACAGAGAAGACTGGCGGACAATATTGCAGGCGGCCCTGACTCTTCGTGATTTGTAGCGCCATCGAGGAAGGAAGGAGGTCCATTATATAAATTTCCTCGTGCGCTATCTTATTGCTTCTTCAATGGTTTTCACACAAAGCACATCCGAAAAAGCTAGGTTTGTTTGTTTGGTCTTTAAGGCGTAAAACCCATATGTTGTTTTTTCTTTACCTCAGGAGCCAAAAATCTCCGGGGAAAAAACAACACCTAAATTTTGTTCAACTTGTTATTTGCCTTTAGGAAATTCATTACTAATTTTATTTTAGATTCGTCATTCGAGTGATTGAAATATCGGGTGTAAGTCATGATCTAGTTATACCCAAAATATAAAAAGGGCTCTCCTGAATAATATGGCTGCCTTTGAGTGTTATTATACTGTTGGGATTTTGATGGTGGGTATTTGCTGATATGGTATGAATGAATCAAATTGGTATACCCAATACTCAGCTTAGTTATAGCCAGTAAACTAAATAAAATGGTGGGCTCTCGTTCAACATGGATTACCAGTTGTTCCTTTTCGAGGAGAAAACTTGTTTTTTAAAGCATTAAAATGGCAGCCCCTCGGTCTGGGAGGGTAAGCTCCTGTTTGACTGCGAGCTTGTTACCAAAGATTCCCATGTGGCTTGGTACCCAAATAAAGTATATCGACTTTCCTAAATTTTCAAGCATATGAAGGTAAGTATGGATTTTTTGGATAATCAGATGTTTCGGGTGAATATTACTGAAGCCCTTGAATGAACTTCCATCCTTTATTAGTGCGATTGTTGTTGGTGTTATTGACATAGAGAAGTGGAGGACTGGGATTATTGCATGTGGTTCAGCTCCATATATGCTCCATAGTTTATGGAGTTTTATTTTACTGGCTGAATTATGATTACAAAAGAAGACGCTGGAAATTCATAACATTTAGGTCTGTCAGTAGAGATCAAAAAAGTTTCTGGTATACTCAGGAGGGGACTCGAGAACTCGGGTTTACATTCAGAAGCTGAAGTATTGCTTTTGGTTAATCGAAATAAATGTAGCATAGTTTTTAGCTGTTTGTGTATCCATGGCGGGTTGCAAATTTCTGGTTTATACAAAGTCATTCCTTTAAGGAACGCAGTAGCAGAACGAATTCTCTCTAACAAAGTGAGGGTTGAATTCAGTTGTTGTTTTTTTCGAAAATTTTGGAAAACTTTGGTTTTAAAATGTATCAATGTGTAGAGTGTTTGGATTGAGGAACGAGTATGGAGATACAATTTGCTGCCAGTTTTTCCCTTCTTAATTAAAGCGGGGGTATTCCTGCTTCAGAACATGAGCTAAGTATGGGACTGGTCCAAACCGCAACGGTCGCGATCCGAATCCAGGTTTGATGGACAGCATCAAGCTTTTTAAGGATTCGGTAACGGGTAGAACCGTAAATGAAATATCCATAGTCCAATTTGGAGCATACCAAAGACCGGTAGAGTTTTAGTAGCGTGAGCCTGCCTGAGCTCCCGGAAGTACCGCAAAAGGCGTAGTATATTTAATTTTTTTTTGTAGCAGTTAATTTAAATATAGAAAAGTGTGGTTCCCAAGTTAGTTATTGGTCAAATATCATCCTCAAGAATATTTAGATGCTTGTAAGTTATATGGGATCGAGGAATCCCCTAATAATAGTTCGGAGTAGTAGGAGTATTTCTCGTTCTGCTGAAATGGAGACATTTAGTTTATTTTTAATTCTATTGTTTTTCGGAGAAGAATCGGTAAATAATGGAAAGGTACAAGCTGTTGATTCTATTGATAGCTTCTTGTAATTTGAGTTCTATGTTGGTAATGTTATCAGATCGACAAATAATGGCTAGGTCATCCGCGAACAATTGCGGCTAGACACCTCAAGACAAGTTGAGTCCCTAGTTGTTTATTGCTAGACAGAATAGAGTTGGACTAAGAACACAACCCTGTGGCACTTCAAAACTTCAACCTTCAGCAAAAGGTCCGCTATACCTCAATTGTTCTTTGCAATCGTAAATCGTTGTATTACTCACTTATCTTAAAATAAATAGCTCTCAACAGAATAGTTTTTTATTCCACTAACCACGTTCACACATTCACAGACGCTTCCGAATTCCCTCAACCAAACTGCAACAGGAATAATAGAGACCAAGCATTCTCAGTCTGGGTAGCGGCAAAATTTAATATTCAAATAGTAACGTATTACTATGTATATTTTAATATGAAAGTAATGTACAAATCCCAACATAGTTATTTTCACAACTTCAATCTCTTCGTGTAAATAATCAAAAGCAGTCCGATGAAAAAGAATGCCCCAAAGAAAGGATTTATAAAATAATGACAGTAGTGATAGGAGTTGATGTTACAAAGAAAGGGAAAAAATATTATTTTGTGCAGCCTACAGTGATTCTTGAACAGCGGTTTTCTTTTTTTGTTGAACCCTTGTGTTGTAGTGAAACTAGAAAGGCAAATCATTGGTTCTACAATGTTAAGTACTAAGTACTTATATTAAGTACTATCCAATATTCTCTTTCTGAAGCTCTTCCTATTCACTGTGCTGAGCGAGAAACTGGCAAAGTTCATTCTGGATTTAGAAGGGGAAAATCGAATGTTAAGCCTCGTTGGGAAAGGCTCCGAAAGGTTATGTCCAATTTTAACTTGGCAGGTATTCCCTTCATATATTTCTTTTATTATTTCAATCAGATCGGTATTAATGCCTGCATTTTGTAGGGCTTGCCATAACAATCTTCGAGAAACACTATCACACGCTTTCACGCTTTCTCCAGGTCTATAAATATTAATTAAATATTCCGGGAAACGACTTGATGCTTCTCTAGTAGTTGCCTTAAGGTAAATATATGGTCGACGCGTGATCTTCGTATTGGGTCACCACCTAGTAGTCTTGTTAAAAGTGTTGCCACTGTTTTTCCTCAATATTTTAGCAGCTCGAAATTAATTCCACCTGGGTCTGGTGCTTTATTATGTTTCCCTAGCTTCAGTTCTTTTTCGACCTGTTCCTTATCTACTTTCATTTTGGTCCCTTCATATAAACAACTATTAGCTTCCATGAATGGCTCTCTGTCTTCATTCATCAAATCGTTCAAGTTATTTTTCCATTCAGGCAAGTTGATGAGATTGAAATGTGACTTACGTGTTACTTAAGTCCTCATACTTTTTAGTGCAGCCCATGCATTTGCTGATCTTGTATATCCTAATCGACTATTTATATTTGCACAAAGTTTGTTCCATTCTTCATTTCGAGCTTGCCTTATTTCTTTAAACACTGATTTTGTTTAAAGTAGCCAATGTGTTACTATCATTCTTATTTAAGCAGAGATATGCTTCTTTCTTCTTTTTTATCAGTTCTAGAAGGCTATTGGTGATCCATTTGCTGCTTTTCCTACATCTGTAGGTTGGTGGTTTTGGGTCCTAATACTTCTGAACCAACTTTCCTTACTGTACCTTTTAAGTATTCGTACACCTTCGCCGCATTCCCCTCAAATGTTTCATCTCAGCTTTAGTCTAATCTTCTTTGGTACATTCCTTTTATAATTTCATCCTGCAATAGCTGAATTTTCACCGGTTCAACCTTCATCTTTTCTTCTGATTTTCTAATATTTGTTGCATTTATCTCATTTCAAGGAAAACCTATTTTGGCTTTTAGGAAGTAGTGATCTGTGCCACATTTAAGTCCTCTGTAAGCTCTTGTGCCATGTACCATCATCGAGGTACTTTGCTTTGTCATTACATAATCTATGATTGAGTAAAGATTCCTTTTTGGTTGGTGCCATGTATATCTATGAATATTGGGATGTTGGAAGAATGTATTATTTATTAAACATCTAGTCCTAATTAGAAACCTAGTGCATGTAGAGGAGGTTATTCTTAGATTAATCATTTGTAGTATAGGTCTATTAACCTTTTTATTTTATTATAAATTAAAAATAGCAAATATTTCATTTCTAAGGAATATTACAAAATAAAATACAAAATGTGTGATGTTATACCCGGAGCTGGCTCTGGTGTTCTTGATATAGAAACCCCTGATATGTAGATAGGAGGCCTTACATCCTCAGACTCAGAACTAAGAGAAAAACTGCTTTTATCTCGGGTCAGCTCCGAATCAGGAATGTCAAGAGCTGGAGACTTACCGACTGATGATAATCTTGGTCGGTTTTCCATTATACCTGATACCTGAAAGAAAAAAAATTGTAAATAATTTTATGAGAAATAATTTTAAAACCTTGACCAAAATGCTATCTAGATCTGAAATATTTTTTATTCAGGTGACTTAAATCCTCCTCTAAAGGTTACGCAAATATCTGTACAGATTACAATAGTCCTGCTACATCGAATTACTTTTATTTTTTTATTATACTTTAAGATTCTGTCCAGATTATTCTAGATGACTTCCTTGAAAGCATCCTAATAAAGTTTGTGTAGTGAATATTCTATGTATTTTATTATATATCTTGCATCTTTAATTTATATTGATTACGTCAATGAGGCAAATGCCCCACCTTCAGGTCATTTCATTGCATCTATATATCAAAAAAAGAAATATTATATAATTTAACAATTATTATATTCTTAAATAAAAATAAAATATATACTTAATTATACGTATTACCATGATATATGTCATTTGTACATTAAAATTAACACAACATTCTTCACAAAGTCTAAATTGTATTCAGGGTCACATCATTATTCATTGTCAGACTCTAATGGATTATCTAATGTATTCGTCTTTGTGGGCATCTTATAACCTTCACTATAAACATATCTATAAACATTATTATTGCTGGATCTATTCATTAGTTTAATACTTAAAATATTATAGTTTTGCAGCATGTTGAGTTTTGTTATTTATGACAACCAATGTTTATGTCTATTATATTAGCATTATAATTCCAGTTTATTTATTATGTCTATATAATGGTTGCTTACATTTTTCGAGTCCGTTTTAAAACTAACCGTTTTTATTGTAATGAGTAGACTATTTTATATATTATCTAATTAAAGGAATTAAACCATCGTATCAGTTTATTTTTTTTATTTTCTTTATCATTAACAGAAGCTTTCGGCACTTTGCGCCATATTCATCTAAAAATTAACATACATCGAGTAGAAAAAAACAAGATACAATTGAATTAGATAGATAAACTTGTCAAAAGGAAATCTGAGCATATTACCTTGTACTTATTGATTCATTTTTTTAATCTCTTCTAAAATATTTTTGTTTTTATTATTTATTTATTGAACATAATACAAGCTGCCACACTCAAGGGTAATGAGTATTAGGGCTGAAGTACCCATTCACACTGTGTGTACAAACTATATACACAATAAAATAAATATAAAGAAAAATAAATTGATAAAATAAAGGACACTGGAGATAAATAAATGTACAATGTTAACAAAAGAAGAAAGAATTAGATAAAATAAAATAAATACAAATTCTAGATTACATTCATACATATATACATATTTACATTCTGCCCGGGGAACTCCGAGCCATGCCCTACCTCCACTTGTGGATGACAAGGCAAGACTCAAAGAGGTCCCAGCGCTTCTCTCTGAGCCGCATCACTGGATTAAACCCAGTGGAGACTGAGTGAGAGCACTAGGGCCACAGTCGCTCAGGATTGTGTGGAGGATCTGGCCATTGACAGGACTCCAATAGTATATTTACAGAAGGTCCCGTGGCCAATGCCGCTTCAACCAAGGAGGATTATAGGGATGGCTTGTGCTGAATAGGGATTGTGCTAAGGGATTAGGATGGGAGGTAAGGTCCTGGTGAAAGTTTAAAAATTTGATGGAATAAGTTCTATAACAAAAGGTCAGGATATGAGGTCTTGTTTGAAACATAATAAGGAGCATTGACTATTGTTCGAAGGACTTTGGACAGTTGGGTACGTTTGATGTTCGATGATTTTGCTGTCCCCCACAGTTCAAGTCCGTAGGTCCAAATAGGTTTCAGTATGGTCTTGTAGATTAATAGTTTGTTGTCTATTGAAAGATGTGATGTTCTGTTCAATAGTCTATATAACTGGTCATATCTTCGGTTGAGTTCTTGTCTCTTAAGCCTGGTATGTGGGATCCATGTCAGTCTAAAATATTTTTATAAAACCATTATTTTCCTATTCGTCGGCGAAAAGATTATCTAAAAAGATTATAGTTTTGCAGTATGGTGAGTTTTGTTATTTATGACAACCAATGTTTATTATGTTAGCATTACATTTCCAGTTTATTAATCATGTCTATATAATCGTAGCTTACATTTATTACATGAGTCCGTTTTAAAATCAACTGTTTTTTTTTAGGTTTTTAGTAATGTAAATAGCTTCTTTAATTCTTCTATTTTTAGCGTTTTTAACAATATTTATTATCTTTGAGTTATTGACTTCGAATTGGTAAGATGTAAGATATATAATAAAATACATGGAAGATTCACTTCACAAATCTAATAAGAATACTCCTAATTCTAAGAGAAAAACTATTGAAATATAAGCTGTAGAGCATCAAATTCAACGTCCGTTGAGCATAAAATATTTTAAATTCGTTCAAGTATACTTCTCTAAATTGGCAATCTCTCCATCACCGGAAATAGGCATTTTAGCCCGTTAGCACCTATAATTCCTAAAGTATGCATTCTATTGAAAAAGTTAAGTTATGTTAAATTACAGAACATTAATTTTTGCATTTAATGAACCATAACTTTATCGATAGAATGCACCCTTAGGAAAATTTCGATTTTTTTTTTCGGCCACCGTTTTAAAATCTTCCTCTCCGAATGCCGGCAGACACATTTTTTTAGCATCTGGGGTGTCTGTAGTTTTATGTGTCCTTGAAATAAATGATATCTAATGCGAAAGCACTGACATATCCAACTTTTTCGAACGCACTGAAAGGAAGAAGTAAAAAATTGGATTTTTTTAAAGAGGAGCAATACGTACAACATAACTGAAAATTAACCCTAGATTGGCACCTGCTCACTCATTAATGACACTGTGGGGTGTTACACACCCCACCTATTAAATTTATGTTTAAAAAATAAATTATGCATTATACACATAAATATATTAATATTTACCATTTTTGAGTATGGCTCAATAAGATGGATGAAAGATTATCTTTAAAATAATATTTTTTTTTTAACAGTAAACTTAAATGTGAAAAAAGTATTATCATTTGGAGAATTGAAAAACTATCTTCATTTTAATGCTACGAAATGAATAATATTAATAGAAATTGTGTAAAATGAAATAAATAATAAATAATAAAATAAATAAATAAAATAAAATGGTATATTTATAGAAAAAAAAATTTTAATTTGAAAATAATATACAATGCAAAGGTATACTTGGTCACAATCAATATATTTTATCAACCGATGGTCAATGTACACAGCTCGGTGGCAGCTTATATATCTTATTTTTTATTTCCAATCCTTTGTTCTGTCACTCAGTGAACATCTCATTTGCTTGCCCGAATGTGGGTGAGACTTTACAGAAGGTTCAGGCAAAAAAAAATTCGCAACTCGCAATTCGCAACAACTTATTTTATTGTATTCCTAAGAGGTCTATTGATCGGTTCCTTCGCTGAGCGCTCAAATAATTGGGGTGTCACTAAGGCAAACCCCGGGTCATACAATAAGTTTTTTCGTAGAAGGGGTTTGCCATTCCGTACAATACACCTGTATTGACACCAGCCTGATCCACAATGTCAAAGAAGAAGCGTAAAGGCCATCTACTTATTTTTTCTGGTTGCTGTGTAAGACATTCTTGGTTTGTCTTAGTTCCTGCTAAAGACTCAAAATTTCCTCCGGAGATTTACACTTTTTTTGAGAATCCATTTGTCTAAAAAAAACAAAAACAGAACTAAGCAATGGATAACACATTAAGTAGATAGACATTTATAACTTAAATAAAAGAAAGAGTCACTCCTCAAAAAGTACCAAATAATATATTGAATTTGTAATTATATATATATATATATATATATATATATATATATATATATATATATTAAAGAAATTACAACAATAAAGCTAACTTAGCTTAAAAAAGTGAATTTCATATTCCAGACACAAACTACGCGATGGGGTGTCCCACTTTAGATGTTCACTGCAGAATAGTCGGAAAATAAATAACTATTCTATGCCTCCAATTAGACTAGTGAATTCCTCCCTGTGATTTACATGGAGGTAAGGAGCGTCTGTAATGTAGCATCTAGTCTAAGTCTTAGAAGTAGAGTGACTATCTATAGATCTTATGAGCCTTTATAGGGCTAGAACTAGAGGGGATGGATTCGTAGGATAGGAGAGAGGGGATAGTCTTTGTTTGAATATCTAGGTAGAAGCTCTTCCTTAAGGTTTGATAAAAAAGTCATAAAGTCATATGATTGATATGAGACGAACATAAATAGATGAGGACCACAAAGAATGCAGGATGCAGATGGGGTGACTGATTCTGAAAAGAAGGGTCAGCTAGTGCAACGGGCATGGTCTGCTCTTGGACAATGATAAATCCGTACCAAGTGTTTTCCCACGGGAAGACACGGGTTGGTGGTCTGGCATGTAGGCACATTAAATAACTCTTGACCAGTAGGTCTGAGATCTATGGAGGATGCACTAATTAGGGCGTCATTATGAGAATATAACTATATTGTTATAAAAATTATAAATAATAATAATTGCCTTTTAACTCCTCCTTTCTTACAGGTACAAAGTCCCGTGCAGCACCCTTTTAGGTATCCTGATTTTTTCCCCGTTGAATCTCATTAAACCTTGCCTGGACCATACCATCAAATTTAGGGGGATAGTTAGGCACTGAGGGTAGGATAGGCTCCATAGGAATGTGGTTTACAATTTTTTTGTTTACAATTTTTTGTGACTAATTTACAATGTTTATTTACGTTATATGAACACAAAATAATTACACAGTTATGAATGCTACTACATACAATCAAATTTTATCTGTATTTACATCATAATTTTCTAGTTGCTCTATATTTAAAGGAGTTAGTTTTATATTATATAAAGATTGAAGGGTCACATTCACAGTAATTGTCATTGCTGGAATATGCTCGGAGAGGAAAGGTGAATTTGCAATATAATTGTTTACAATGGATATGTTTATATCATATAATTTGTAAACTTTTTCCCTTCTAAGTTTGTCAAAGAGGTAGTTTATAGGTGAAACATTTGAGCTAAATTATTTTTTTTAACTTCTACTTGTGCTATATTATGTGTTAAATATTGTCCAGTTTCCTTTATATATAGGAATATAGGTTCAACACTTGTCTTTAACAATTTACAATTAGTTAACTTAACGTTAAAGATTAATTCTAATATACATTGATCCTTAACCTTTTCTAGTTTGGTACAATTGTATTCTTGGTCATAGTTTATAAAATTACTAGGGTTACATACATCAGTGCCATTCTTAATAATTGTAGTTTTGTCAATATGTAAGACATAAGTGTTATTATTTACAATATACAGGTATGGCATATTCAAATAAGACATAAGTCCTATTGTATTTAGAGGAAGTTGTATAAAATAATAAATAATTACGATAATAATAAAAATAATAACAATAAAAAAATCAGAAATAAGCATGTGCTTTTACCTATTAGCCAGTTTAATTCAGTGTCCCGAGTAAAAATTTGTTTTTGAATATCATAAATCTTTTTAAATTCTTTTGGTTTAATAATACTAGGGTATAGTAATTCCTTAGTGCAATATTCGATCGAGTTCTTTCCGTTAAGTAAGATCAAAATCGCTAGCAAATCATGATGATTCAGTTTTTGTAGCGAAATATCAATGATGTGATTTTTGTTTTTGATTTGTTTTATATCATAATTTAAAATAATAATATCTTTGTTTAATTCTGACTTTAGTTGGTTATTCAAACTTAGCCTGGCTTGTTCGTTGTGTTCAATATGGTACATATTTTGTTCAAAATTTTGCAGGATTGAGTCATATTTTTTTTTATCATTAGCGTCCATATTTTCCGTTATCCAGCTAATGACTGAGCCCAAACCATTGATAAGGCAACGTTTGGTACATTTTTGTTTGATCAAATGATTGATCTTATTTAGCGAGTTTTCATAACGGTAGGTAAGGACAGAATGTAATACTTTATTTTCCGGCTGCGTTTTAAGGTTTTTAATATGTATATCTAGATTCTTAATTTCGTTAAATAATAATGTTAAGTTCTTATAATCCAAAAATTAGTAATATTTATCAACTATATTTGTTTTATTTATAATCATGGCCTGCGGTCTAGTCGTTAATATTTGAATTTTCAAATTCATGGCCGTCGTCAGTAGCAACAATACTATAAAAATCTGGCGGCCTTCTATAGTCATCTGGAACAATAAAAATGTATCACTTATGTTGGTGTTCCAGAATATTTTCTTCAATATTTTCATGCATAATTTATCCAGCTCAAGATGGAGTTTTTCTTCTTTCGTTAATTCTGTATTGTTATATTTGTTTGGTCGTTTTATGTTTTTCGGGTGTATCTTTTTGCTGGTCCCCTTTTTATCTATGAACCTTTTATTTTTAATTCTACCTATTTCATACTTTTTATTCATATTCGTCTTCGTACCCGATGTTCTTTTTATAACAACACTACCTGATGAGGCAACATTAATGTCATCTCTGTTTGCATTTGCTTTGCATATATACTTCTTTTTATTTGATTGAAATTTCCAGTTTTTGTGATATTCGTTTACAAGATACTCCTGAATTACCGGATGTTCGTTAAAGATATCTATTGATAATCCAAACGTCATTTCGTTTGGTGACATTTTCAAACACACCTCCTATTGCGTGATTGTTTGCATCTGTTGTTAAATAAAAATCTTCATTAAAATTAGGTGTTTGGAGGATAGGATTGCTGCATATTAATTGTTTGAGTGTTTCAAAAGCTTCTCTATAGCTATCTGGATTTATCGCTGTATCCTTTCTTAAAGCTTTCCGTAGTGGTGATGCTAATCCTTGCATAATTAGGTATCATTTTCCTATAAAATCCTGTCAAATCTAAGAAGCTTTTGATTTCTTTCAAGGTCCTAGCGAGTTTCGAATTTAAGACAGCTGCTACCTTGGCAGGATTACGTTCCATTCCATTTGCAGTTATTACATGCCTAAGAAAGAGTAGTTCTCTTTTACAAAATGCAGTCTTGTCTAATTGTATTTTTAGGTTGTGTTTTTCTAGTTTTTGTAAAACAATCTCCAGATGTTTCAATTGATCAGAAATTTCTACAGAAAATACTATAATACAGTGTTTCTCAACCTTTTAGTATTTGCTACCCAATTATCAATCATCGCGGCCCCCCATGCAATAATTTTAACTGAAATCGTGCTGTGATCGTAATATTAGTTTCTGTTTAATTTTATTTACATAATCACGTAACACATATACGAGTATAAATCATAATTTTCAAATATATCATATATCAATTCAATATTAAAAATATAAATGCATAAGCGTGTCTCGAACATACTAGAATGTCTGTATGGTGGGTATAAATGTTGCATCTCGTTCCCGCCAGTCTCAGTCGAGTTGATCTTTCTATCTCTACCGTGAATGTGTATATTGTAATTTGCAAGTCATCTGCATTTAACGATTTTATACAATATTATAGCTGTAGAATTATACAGTGTACGTATACAGAATCATGGATAAATTTTCATGTGGGCGTAAGCGAGCTTTAAATGATATTGAAGCATCAAAAAGAGCACATACAACAGTGGTTCTGAAGATAAAATCAAGAAAATATTTTGATGAATAATTAAATTTGGGGTTTATCAGCACTGAAGTAAATGGATGAGGAAGGCATTAGTGAGTCATTTGCTCAAAACTTTTGGCAGCAGATAGCATGGAACCTAATAAGCTTAAACGACATTTAGAAACGCTTCATAGTGAGTGCATAATAATTGTTGACCAGCTTTGATCCGTGGTAGCGGGACCGCTCAACTACGTATTCAAGTCGACGAACTACGTTTTGATGCACTGCGACGCGCAGTGGGCAATGGCGGCAAAAATCCTAAAAATAGAAGTGCTATTTTTACTAATAAAATTATAAAATCAAGAATGTTTTCTACACTTTGTAAAGACATGATAGTAGCACATTCAGCCTTAATATTTTATTGCGAGGCAAGATGGTTATCACGTCGGACATTTTTGCAACCTGTTTATGAACTAAGAGATGAAAAGGACACTTTTTTAGAAGAGGAAAACCAACCGGAAGCCAAGATGTTTCGAGATGGTTTATTTCTGATTAAACTGAACTACTTGGTCGACATATTTAAGAAATTAAATACCTCGAATCTTCAACTCCAAGGAACAAATGCACATTTGTTCGATACGAGTGATAAAGTTAATGCTTTTTTTTTTAGAAAAATTGGATTGTGGAGCAGAAATGTAAAGCGAAAAAACCTAGAAATGTTTGTAAATGTGGATGAATGTGTTAAAACTTACAAGACTGAAGAACAACATGTGGAAGTTGTTTTTATACCCATTGGAAATCATTTAACCATGCTGGTAAAGAATTTGAAAAAGTATTTACTTGCTGTCTTCAACTAACCAAAATTGATTAATCTACAACAACTTCACAAACTGTTAAAACTAAAAATATATAAAAAATAAATACATGAATTCCAATCTTAATACAACATTCATAAGATATTATTTTACAAATTAAGTCGTTGAGGTTTTCTAATAATGCGGCCAGATCCGGTTGTAGTCAAATCAGGATCTATTTCTACATCACAATTATAATTATTAAAGTTGTTTAAATTATCTCTAGGTTCACATACAAGTTCATCATAGTTGATATCACTATTATATTTATTATGTTTTCCAGTACAATTAATATTTAAGTCACACTTATATTTTTTTATGAAAACTGAATTTCTCCTATATGATTTTCCTCTTATCCTCACAACGTATGATCTAAAATTTAGTTTTTTCACAATCACTGCTATTGACCATAATTTACTAAACTTGTCCTGAACCAGTACTTGCTCACCCACCACAAATTCATCAGGTTTTTTACTATGTTGGTTGTAGTAAGCTTTCTGATTATCCTTGTCACGAACTTCAGGATCGTTAATTACTACCGGCATGAAATTATGATCATTTAATGGTCTAAATCCTAGGTTCTTAGGATCTAAGAATCCTACTTTGGAGGAGTTGAGAAGGAGAGTAACTAAGTCCTGCAACAGGAGAATTCCGGTAATTAAGTAAATACAATTCTAAATCATCTTTCTCATAACTACACTTTTTTAACATTGATTTCACCACACCAACTGCTTTTTCAGCGAGGCCATTACTTTTGGGATAATACTTTTGAAATTCCAATTATCTGAAAAGGTTTTAAATTCAAGAGAGCCAAAAGGATTGTTATCATCAATGACAAGCATTGGAATTCCAAATGAGGATAAAATAGACATGAGGCACTGAATTATTGTTTTGGACGATTTATCTTTTAGCTGTTTCAATTCAATCCACCGAGAATAATAATCTATCGCGACCAAATAATAGTTACCACCGAATTCAAGAATATCCATTCCAACCTTATTGAAAGGGATTGATGGGATTTCATGAGGAAGCAGTGATTCTTTGGATTTGGATCTTTGGAATTTCTGGCACACATTACATGTGTTTACAACATTAGTTACATCTGACATGACCCCAGGCCAATAGAAAAATTTCTTAACCGTGTCTTTGATTATAGGAAGTCCTAAGTGTGTTTCATGAAACAGTTTCAGGATGCGTTTTCTGTAAGAAGGGGGAACAATTAGTCTATTTTCAAAATAAATCAATCCATTTTCAAATGTTATATCATTTCTTATTTTATAATAATGATTGAGGTCTCCACATTCACGTAATAAATTGGGCCACCCTTCCATATAAAATTTTAAAACTTTAAACTGCATCTGACTTAGTTTCCGTTTTCAAAATTTTCATCTGCCACTCGGAGCAATCTAACTGGACTCTTACTGTGTGAATAACATCCTTCATTGACTCATCATCCCTAACAGCTGTCACTGAATCAATTACCATTGATTTTCCAGGCAAATATTTTAGGTCAAATTTATAGGGTCTGATACGTTTAAGCCTATTGTTTTTTATTTTGTCTAAATCTTTCTGAATAATTGAAGTTAAAGGGGAATGGTCAGTGAATACTATCACATTAGTGTGTCCATAAACATAATTATGGAATTTGGAGAAAGCAAATGTAACTGCTAATATTTCTTTCTCAATTTGAGCATATGTTTGTTCACATGGGGTCAATGCTCTACTGGCATACATAATTGGCTTTCCTTCTTGTATTAACGAGCACCCTAAAGCATGGCTACTTGAATCAGCTTGAATTTCTACCTTTTTAGTTGGGTCAAAAGAAGCAAGCAAGGTAATCTTTGAAATTATTGTTTTTAATTTGTTGAAAGAATCATTGTGTTGATCAGACCAAAGCCAAACCGTCCCTTTTTTTAATAATGATGTGAAAGGTGCACACAGCTCAGAAAGATTAGGAATGAAATTCCTCAAGAAATTAATCATTCCTAAAATTCTTTGAAGCTCCTTCACAATCCTTGGCGGGCTTAAATTCAGGATGGAATCAATTCTGTCTTGATCCACCCTATACCCATCTTTAGTAAATAAAAATCCGAGATATTTCACCTCGTTTACAAAATATTGCATTTTCTCAGCATTAAACTTGATGTTGTAGTTTCTTGCTACCGATATCACTTCATCAACTGTGGTTTTAAGTTCCTCTGCTGAATTGGCAAAACACAGAATGTCATCAAAATAGACAACAACATTTTTTATCTGACCAAAACATTTAAATGTTAATTTCTGAAAATACTCAGGCAAAACTGAAAGTCCAAAAGGGGCTCGCAAATATTTATATACTCCAAATGGGGTGCTGAAACAGCAGAGCTTACTGGATTCGTAGTCCAGACGGAGTTGGTGAAAACCATGTTTCAAATCAAATAAGCAAAAATGACTCTCTGTGGCAAGCTTTAAACTAATTTCCTCCATAGTAGGAATTTCATAGTAATCTCTAATCAAAAACTTGTTTAAATGTTGGGGATCTATACACAAACGCAAAGAAGAGTCAGGCTTCTCAACTATTATTAGGCTATTGATCCACTCACAGGGCTCATTCACTTGCTCAATTATATTTTTTTCTACTAAATCATTTAAACAACTTTTCAATTTTTCCTTGATTTTAAATAGAACCCTACGAGCTGGATGTGCCCTGGGAGTGGCATCTTTACAAATTTTTAACCTACAAATATCTGGAAAACAGCCAAGACCGTTAAAGACGTTCTGATTTTTCTTGATGAACTCGGTTGAATTTGGAATATTCAGAGCCTCCACTCTCTGTAGAAGTCCCAGATCGACACATGATTTAAGACCCAAAAGTGGTCTTCTTTCTTCGCCCACTACCATGAATTGCGCATTTATGAGTTTAAATCTGCTCTCCAAAGGAAGGTAAATGGTTCCAAGTGGTCGAATTATGGACCATCCAAAACACTCCAGTGAGACATCAGTTTTATTTATTTTGAATGTCTTATCAATACTGTTCAGCAGTCCTATAGGAACAACGTTTACCTGAGAACCTGTGTCCAATTTAAACGTGATAACTTTATCTTTAATCCTCAATTCGGATAGCCACTCATTGTCAGTACTGTTCCCATTCGAATCACAGGAATAAAGTTGTAGGGAGTCTAGTTTAAAAATTTCATTGTCTTTAAGTTTAACTTCAATTAACTCTGTTTGTTTGAGATTTTTCGTGTTGCACTTTCTTGCAAAATTATTGAATTTTTGGCAATTAGAACATTGTTTACCAAATGCTGGGCATCACCCCCAAGCATGAATATAACCACAACGATTACAGCAACGGTCCGATGACTTGAGTTGTGTTGAAGAACTTTTGGTTATAGGTTTGCCCAATGGTTGTGACGACCTCAAAAGTCTCAGCCGTATCGGTCCCCGGACGCGCAGTTATCAGTTTCATGTTGGCCTCCGCTAATTCGACTGATTTAGAAAAATCTATAGTTTTTTCTAAAGAACAATCCTCTCTCAATAATCTTTCCTGGGTGTTTTTCTCGAAGATCCCGAGAACTATTTGTGATCTCAACAACTTATTTTCTTGATCGCCAAACTTACAGGGAGCTATCAATGTTTTTAAATAAGTAAAAAACCGCTCAAATGGCTCATTGTAACCCTGCTTCCGATTGAAAAACTTAAAAATAGTCACAGTTTCATTTTTTCTTGGCGTGCAATGTTTTTCTAGAACATCCAATATTCCTAATATTGTCTCATCGCTTGAATTGAGAGTTGTAATCGTTTCATACAATTCTAAGCCTTCAAACCCCAATAAATTTTTCAGTCTAGCTACCTGGACTTCTCTTGGTTTCTTCCCTGTTTCTGTAGCCACGAAGTACACCTCGACCTCTCGGCGGAACTTACGATAATTTTCGGCGAGATGGTCACCGTAAACATTCAGTGTTAAAGGCTTATTAAATTCCATGATTGAATTTACATCTGCGCCATGTTTGTAATCAAAATAAGCCAATAATAAATGTTTTTTATTTTTACAATAATTAACACACAACACATATGATTTAATTCTAATTAATACACTGAGGGAAGGTTCAGGTTAGGCTATATCTCAGTGTAGCCAATCCTAACAACGGCAAGTGACGAAATAAAAAAATAATTTAGTAATAAATCACTCTGAATTTTGGGCAGGTATGGATGATGAGTTTTCTGCACAAAAAAATAAAACATTTCGTATACTGTTCCAATTTTCAACAACCTAACTTTACAAAATTAGATTTGCTGGCATGGCTGCTTTAAAGATAAAATTTAGATCTCAGTTAAATATAGAACAAGAGTTTAGAGTGGCAATTTCTAATATTAAAACTTTATTTGAAAAACTTTGCTCTTCAAGACAGTCACTAATACGGGAGTCACTAATAAGTATTAATCTTGTTTTTAATTTAATTTTGATAAGTTAATTGTTATATTATGACCAAAATATTCATTTACCTTTTATTTAACTAGTTTCATGGGCGCCAGGCTATTTTGAACTAGCCGGGTGTGACTATTCCACCTTAAGAGATAAATTGTTTCTTTAAATAAAAGGTGTACATACCCTGTCATACACTACACTACAGGCTACAAGCTTAGCTCAGGTGAGAAGGGCTGGGTCATGCAAACATATCAACTACTATTAGGTTTCCACTCTACTTATATTTTATACAAAATATCTACAAACCAACTAAAACAACTATGTACACCAAAAAAAGAGATATTTACAATAAAGCTATACTACATTTATACACAAAAACAAGCAAAAATCAAACATAAATATATCTTTATAGCTATAGATTAACATTGCATGCGGTAGAGAGAGATACAAAGATACAAGGAGGCTATCTTAGGCTCTCCAACCTTCTCCCTCCTCTGGCTTTTCCAGCCAAGCTGCCAACCTTGGTTACAGTATACATTGTGCAATACCTATTTATAAATGTATTATATCAGTGTAAAGTGTATTTTATTTTTTATTATGCCAGAATGTTTTCTGTAAAATAAATATTTTTTTTATTATTTGCCAATATATATGTTCTCATTTTTTCTTGATATTCTCGGGCCCTCTTTAGTTTTATCACACCCCCCAGGTTGAGAACCACTGCTATAATATAATCCATGTATATTAGGACTTTTGGAGTATCAGCAAATAAATTGTGATTGTATTAGAGTAAATTCTAGTTCGGACATTGGCGTACGCAGGGGAAGGGGATCAGGAGCATATTTTGAAAAAAATTGATTTTCTTACCCACCAACACAAGTTTTGTATTTTTAATAATAATTTTTGATTCAATTTTCATTCTTATCCTAAAAGCTTTGGCGATTATAGACACTTAAGCGCTTACTTGTCTTCTTTTTATGCCCTCTTCTCCCCCCCCCAAAAAAAAAAAAATTCTGCGTAAGCGCCTGAGTTTGGAATCTGTGTTTCAACCCTAGTTTTTTAAATTTCCATTCTGGTCAGTCAGAGTTTCCCTCAACCAGAGCCGCAATATCGCTTAATTTTTCCCTCCCCCCAAAATATATACAAAATCATAAGTAATAAACATCATATTACATTAATGTTATATATTTGTGGATTAAATGAATATATTAAATTTTAATTGATAAATTGTGTTATCTAGTTATGACGGCCACCAATTTGTTTATATAATGTTATTACTAGGGACCGTAAATTTGTTCAATGTTTACAGAAATGTAGCTGGTGCATTAGATAATCGGAACGGCATGTGCAAAAATTCAAAATGTCCTTGTTCAGTGGTAAAAGCAGTTTTCGCAACCGAATATTTATTCATCTTGATTTCATGGAAACCAGATCATAAATCCATTGCTGAGAAAATTGTAGCTCTACCTAGTTTTCCTAGTAGGTCCTCTATGCTCGGAAAGTGATATTTATCCGGCATAGTGTTTTGATCCCGTTTTCTGTAATCAATAATCAGTCTTACATTTCTTTCTCCAGAAGCGTCTATCTTCTTTGGAACAATCTACATAGGTGAGTTATATGGTATATTGCTAGGTCGAATAATTTTATTCTGCAACAATTATGTAATTTCCTCTTTTATGTTATCTTTAAATTAGTGTGTATAAAGGTAGTTCTTTGAATAGATTGGTTCATCTGTATTCGTTCTGTTTATAATTGTTCTTCTTCTTCTTTTCCTTCCTCCTTATGCCTCTCAGCGTGGAGGTGTACCTAGCCATCGCAACCAGGTCTCTCGGTCT
This sequence comes from Rhaphigaster nebulosa, assembly GCA_948150685.1. NCBI lineage: Eukaryota > Metazoa > Arthropoda > Insecta > Hemiptera > Pentatomidae > Rhaphigaster > Rhaphigaster nebulosa. The sequence continues at coordinate 10,576,504 of OX411307.1, forward strand.
CTCGCGAGCGCCTTCATCTCTCCTATCGACTTCCCTCGCGATCGTTCTAGCCTGGATATGTGGTCTTCGTAAGACAGTCGAGGTCTACCTGTTGGTCGGGCTTCATTGAAGCTTCTGGGTTCTCTATATTCTCCCATTCTGGAGACATGACCATACCACTTAAGCTGTCTTTTCTCGAATATTTGTCCCAGTGGCTCGACGTCTAACTCTTCTCTAATTCTGTCATTTCTTATGCAGTCTCGTCTTGTTTTTCCTGCCACTCTTTGGAGATACCTCATTTCAGCAGTGGTTATTCTATTTTTATGTCTGTCTAACCCAGCTTTCACTGCCGTAGAGCAAAGTTGGAAGGTACGCTGCTTTATATATCCTTAATTTAATGTACCTTCTAACTTCCCTCTTACCCACGATGGAGTTGCATATTTGGAAGTAAATATTGCTACCTTTCCTAATCCTGTTGCTGACCTCATCATCGACTTTCCCATTCCTGCCTAATATAACACCCAAGTATATGTAGTCATCAGTTTGCTCAAGTGACTGGCCATTACATATTATATTGATTGCCTGAGGCTCCCTTCCCAAATGTATAACTTTACTTTTATTTGTATTAATGGAAAGGCCTTTTCTTCCTAATTCCTCTTGCCATTCAAGCACAGCTTGCTGTAGTTTCTGCTATGAGTCAGCCGCTAGGACTATGTCATCCGCGTACAATAGAGCTTGAACTTGAACATGCCTTAGATGCCATAATCCCACAATGCTTCTGGCCGTTCTCCTTTTGCAGATTTTATCTATTTCGTCCATGAAATTTACGAGCAGCAATGGACTTATGCAATATCCCTGCTTCACCCCTTGTTCCATGGCAAAAGGTCTCGATCCCACCCCATTTATTCTAACAATACCTTTAGGATTTTGATATACTGATTTAACAGCATATATCAGAGGTTTCTGGGAATATTCTTAGCGTCTAGCGCTCTCCATAGTTCATACCTTGGGACCAAGTCAAATGCAGCTTTTATGTCTAGAAACGCCGTAAACATATTTCCGTTTCTATCCCAGGTTTTCTTTATTATGCATCTGAGAGAAAATATGTGGTTCTGAGTCTGTCTACGTGGCTTAAATGCAGCCTGTTCGTCCTCAAGCATCGGTTCTATATATGGCCTTCGTTCTAGTATGGACGTGTAGAGCTTGTATACTACAGAGGATAGACATATAAGCCCGTAATTCTTACATTCGCTCGCATTTTCTTTCTTGTGGATGGGTACTATTATATTATACTCCCACTCCTCTGGTATTCTTTTCTCTTCCCACAGTTTCTGAAACAAAGACTGCAAAACGTTTGTGAGCTATAGGCCACCATACTTAACTAGGTCTTGGGATATACCATCTCTTCCTGCTGCTTTACCAGTCTTAATTCTCTCAAGGGAAAGTTCAACTTCCTCCTCCCATATCATTTCATCAGAAACGGTGTCTTCAGCAAGGATCTGTTCTGAGGGAGATACTTGGCTACTAAATTGCTCCTGGTAGTGGCGTCTCCATCTTTCCAATATTTCAGTTTGTTCTTAGAGTACATTACAGTTATAATTGTTATAAATGTTAAATCCACGATTTTGGTAGCGCTGGTTAAAAAATTGTTATTTATATTCATGTTTTTATCGTATAATTTCTTTTTAACAAAATACTAACGATCGATTAGTAGAGGAGATAAGGGAGGTTATGGTTGAATATTATTGTTCTGATAATGTTTTCTTGAATAATGTTGTAAAGTTATTAATTAAATGTTATATTTCATTAAAGAATTGGTGTCTGTTACTAACCAAACAACCTACATTACACTGGCTCCCATCATTAATCTGACTCACAGTTTCACACATGATTATGCCTATTGATACTGGACAGTTGAGTGGCGTGATTTCAGCTTCTGTCCCTGCAGCTCTTGCTCAACAGGTAAAACTTCAACATAAGACATAGGCATCGTCTGGCACTTCTCACCTTCCGTTTTATGATGAAAATGAATCTTTTGTAAGTTATTTACGTCTAAATAACTATTTAGATATGAGCGGTATTTACGCTGAAACTGAGAAGAGAGCGGTTCAATTTTTTATTAACTCTCAAATTGTAAAGTTATATCAAACTTTAACTTCTCTCATGACTTCCGACTTGCACAAACTAAGAAGTTTAAAGAGATCACCACGCTTCTCAAAAACCATTTTTACCCTGTTCCCAGTGTGAACGCCGAGCAGCACAAATTTTTGAGCAGGACGCTAAATGAAGGGAAAACCATCTCACAGTATGTCGCTGAGTTGAAGCACCTTTCCTTTAATTGCAATTTCGCATGCTCATCTTCCAAGAAATCCATTTTGAACGATCACTTGCGTTCACAATTCGGGAGGGGATTAGTGTCTAACTCCATCAGACAGTGCCTTCTTCTTTTATAGCGCTACAGGGCATCTTGCAGCATTGACCACCATTCTTTCCTGTTCTGCGCTGCCACTTTCCGATTCCGGATCCAAAGCAATTCCGGATTCTTTCCAATTCGGGCATCACAATTCGCCAATTCTCATTACATTTAAATCATAATTAAATATATATGCACACCTATCTACTAAAAACATACAATAACTAATAAACAATAGACATAATAATAATAAACAAAAAACTATAAACAGTAAATATAAACTATAAACATAAAATTAAGATATAATATGTAACTATAGTACTTACATAAATGCGGAAGATTGATAGTTAAGGAGTTGGAGAAATAATTGATGCTTGAAGGAGGTTAAGGATGATGATTTGCGAATGGAGTTGGGTAAGGTATGCCAAATTAAGTCGCTAGAAAGGTAAAGGATCTTTTGAAAGAGGGAGTTCTATGAAAGGGTATATACAAGTTTGTAGATTGAGATCTGGTGTTTAAAGAGTGTACAGAGGAACACGGGGTTAACAGATCAAGAATATAAGGAGGCTTTTTGGTTTTGAAGGTACGGAAAAGATAGATACCGAGGAAGTATTGCCGTCGGAAAGTAAATTGAAGCCACTTTAACTCGGCATACCAACTGGAGACATGGCAGCGCCTGGGGATTCCGAAGATGAATCTAATGAAGCAATTCGTTAGTCTCATCTCAAGGCCGCCAGACAGTCCGCCATACAAAAGGCAGCCATAGTCAAAGTGGGGGAAAATGAGGGAGGGTACAAGGAGCTGACGGGTTTTAGAAGGTATAGAATCTCGAAATCTTAAGAACTGTTTAAGGATAGCAATGGACTTTCGGGTGGTTTGGGAAGTGTGATTGTTCCAGGATAGGTGTTGATAAAAAATTACTCATAGGTTTCTGACAGTGGTTTGGAAGTGGATAGGTAGAGTAAGGGATAATAAGGAAGGGCATTGAGAAGATGTTTGGATCCGATGAGGATGGCCTGGGTTTTTTAAACATTCAACCTCAAATTATTGCGTACTGCCCATGCGTTGATACAATATATATCTTCTTGTACATTTCGGATAGCCTCAAGCATCTCGGTAGGATGGAAGGATTGTTAAATTTGGAAGTCATCAGCATATAAATGATATTGTGAATGATGAATGAAATCAGAGAGATCGTTAATATAGACAGACAAAAGAATTGGTGAGAGTGAAGACTCCTGAGGAACACCACGTTATAGCAGGAGGCGGGAGGAAGGAAGTTTATTGGGGATGTTAACTGCTTGGGAGCGAAGAGACAGAAAGGATAGGAACCACTTTAAGATACTATTTGATAAGGAAAGATTTTGGAGTTTGGAAAGAAGGGTGTTATGATTAACAGAGTCGAAGGCTTTTGAAAAGTCGAAGAGAACAAGATAGTAATTTTCTGTTGTTCTATGGAGGATTGGAGATCTTGGATGATTTTCAACAAGGCAGATTGCGTGGAATACTGGGATCGGAAGCCAGACTGGAGAGCTGAGGAGAGCTTTTTGCTCAAGGAAGTTATTAAGTTGGTAGTGGACTATTCTTTCAAGTGGTTTTGATAAGTTAGAGAGAATGGAGATAGATCTAAAGTCGGAAACTGTGGAGGGAACCGGAACTTTATTCAACGGACGGACCATGGCTTTTTTCCAAGTTGGGAAAATGGAATTTTGGAGGGAAAAATTATAGATGTGTAAAAGGTAGGGTATAATGGCAGGGAGACATAGTTTGATGATTTTCACAGGAATGTGATCAGGGCCAAAGTCATTCGTTCTAGACTTGAGAATTGAGGAGAGTAACTCTTCAGGGGAAATATTAGTAAAGTAGAAATTTTCAGGATCAAAGGATGTTTTTGGAGTGCAGCGTGGAGGAGAGTGCGATATAGGAAGAGAATCAGCAAAATAGGAATTAAGTTCGTCAGGAGCAACCGGGTAATAAGTGCAGGATTTGGAGTTTACTACGGATAGGTTTTTAAGGATTTTCCATCTGGACTTAGAGTCGTTGGCTTGTGATAAGGTGATGTGGAAATATTGTGCCTTGTCACGGAGTAAGGATGATTGGGTGAGGTTTCGTAGGGACTTAAAAGAGGAGTAGTCATCGGTAGCATGTGTTCGTCGAAAGCGTCTCCTGGCAGCATCTCTTCTCCTCATCAACTCTCTAATTTCTGTATTAATCCAAGGAGCCGCAGGACGTCTGAAGATGGAGATGTTTAGGGGTGGGTGGTAGTTTAGGAAAATAGAGAGTTCCGAGGAAAGGCATTCCACCATTTCATCAATGGAGGAAGAGGAATAGATAGTTCCTAGAGATTGGGAAAGTGAATCAAGGAAAGGTTTTAGTTTTTCAGAGGTTGATGAATCGAGGTCCCGCCAGGAAATTTGTTTGGGAATGAGCTTAGGAGTCGGTATATTATAGGAGATCTTGATAAGATCATGAGAAGAAAGGAAGGGTACTGGATTCTGTGAGGAAGATAATAAGTTTTGGGAGGAATCTATTATAAAAAAAAAGGTCCAACCATGTACTAGTAAACTGAGTGTGGTGGGTGGGTTGAAATGGTACTATGAAATGATACTATATTTTTTTTAGTGAAAGAAGTTCTATAACCTATAACCTATTCTAGTAACGAACATTGGATATGTAGGGCTAGATACAGATATGAAGCATTCAGAACGAATTTAAAGTATAAAATTCCTATGTCAAGGTAACATAAAAGGTAAATATCTACCTTTCAAAAAAGTCATAAGCTCAAAGAAATAAAATCCATCATCAATAGTGTAGCTTACAGCTTCCTCTACTAGAATAAACAGCGAAAAAGAGATTTTTTCCTTATCACGCGGTAAAAAAAATATTATCTTCAATAGCATACATAATAAAAAATTCCAATCATTTTTTTTTTTAAATATTGACAAATGAAGAACTCGCAAAAATGATATTGATTCTAATAGCAGATATGTAAGAGAACATAAACAAAAAATTGAGGAAGATACATCACTTATTATTTGTCTAAATGTAATTAAATTAAATGTAATTTTTCTAATATGTGTTTAAAACCTCAATAATATCATTTAACAACTTAGGGATGCAGAAAAAATATCGATATTTCGATATATTTATAATCGAAAATATAAAAAAGGTATAAAAATAAAGAAAATATAAAAATATATTTATATTTTTGTCCGATTTTCTTTTGACAAATCTTAATATCGATATTAAAATTTGAGTATCGAAAATCCATATTTAAAATCAAAAATAAAAAATTCTACAATGACGGTGGGTTCGACAAACAAAGAACCATAAAAACTTGTGGTGTGGTGTGTTCATGTTCTAGGGTTGGGATGTCGAAAGCAAAATATCGATATTGATATTTATATCGACATCGGTTAACTGTATCGATATCTTGATAATATCGGTAGAGAAATATCAATATTATAAAAAACAATATCTTATTTTCGTTTCCTTCTAAAATAAAAATGGTTTTATTTTAAATTGTTTTTTTAAACAAGCGACAAAAAGTTGAAATATTCATTATATCAGCACAGAAATATTGATGTTATAAAAAAATATCTTAATTATATCCGCACAGAAATATCGATATATGTGTGTCCCTTTAAAATATTAAAAATACCGAGGCCCGATATATCAAAATATCGATATTTTTTTCAATATTTATCAAAAAATATCGATAGGATATATATCGATATTTTTTCATATATGGCTATTCAATCTAGGTCTCATAAACCTATGCTATCAATGCAGCCTTCCGAAAAAGCTTAGGACTAACGGTTTCTTCTGTACTCGATGGTGGTAACGAACCGTGAAGGCGAGAATTGGTAGCGAAAACACTGTAAAAGTCACTGGTGGCATTTGAACTGGAAAAGTGCGTAGAGGGTGTTGAACGTTGCACTGCCTTCCTTCCAATACCAAATCGAGAAGGGGGAGCGCCCCTGGAGGGGTCAATAGTAGAACTTGCACCATTCAGACGCAAAGAGACACGTCGATTACTAGTCCACAGCACGCAATTCGGACGCAGAGAGACACATCAATTACTAGTCCACAGCACGCCATTCGGACTCAGAGAGACATGCCGATTACTAGTCCACAGCACGCCATTCAAACAGTAAAGAATAATGATAATAAAATGTAACATGTTTTAGAAAAACGAAAAGAAAAATATGTATAAATAACGTAAGAAGTCACCTAAAATTAGTTCAGGTTCAGCTGCAACCTGAACAGATAGTCTTGATCTTATTCGTCCAATAGTGATACAATGGTTATTGCCAATATTGGTTGGTTCCCCTGAATACTTCGACATCTTGAAGTCTTCAGATATGTCTTGAGCTCATTAAAATTTGGCGGTTGGTTGACCCGTCATTTGAGCGCCAAATGATAAAATTAGTTTTCATGAGCAGAAACAGTGTGCTTCTATGACTAAATCCTTGCATGCAGCAAACTTAATGAGCCTCTGACCATTGTAAGTTTTAAAACTATGAATATTATGAGATTAAACAGTTTCCTGACTTCCTAGATGTTCAGATCATCTATAGTAAAAAAAAAAATTGGAATTCATGTTTAAAAGTGATATGAAAGTTGAAGCAACAAGCATTTAAAGCATATTTGATCCCATACCTGGTTTAGTATGAAACGACTCATAACCGCGCAGTTTTCGATGAATGGAAACATAGATCAGTAATAAGCTATGCTTAAAAAAATAAATAAATAATAAGTTCAAATAATAAAAACTCTCGGAATAGCCTATGAGGGGCCACATATTTATGTTTGCGAGAGTATATTGGTCGTCTCAAATATATTTTGTTTTACTTGTAATTGTAATTTACGTAATATTCTGGTATGGGTAATAAATATGCTGTAGGTTTATTATTTTTATAAGGCAAAATATTTCATATAATATTAACCTCTAAATCTGGGTTGTTGCTATCTGAAGCACTGTCCAAAGAACTTTGTGTTTTTTCACCAGCCAACAACCTTTTTACAGCTTCTTCAGGACGTTCATCATGTGACGAATGGTCGGAATCAAGATGGTACCTAGCAATAAATTAGTATTATATTATTATTTTAGGTGAATTATAAGGTGAGTTAATATCTACATTAATATTATAAATTAAATGAAGTATCTTATTGTTAGTAGTCTACGAACTCTATGAAGACATGCAACCATTTTTCATTTTTCCGAGTAATTTATGAAATGCACTGACCTAAAAAATTACTGTGATGATGTGACCGGCTGTGATGACCGAGTACATTGGGGCGAAGACCCCAGAGTGCCCGGTTCGGAACGATGTGGATTCGATTCCCATATGGGTTATTATTATTATGAGGGATGAGAAGCCCTTTCTCACCAGGACCCATATGGACCATTTGTGAGATTAACCCAAATCGGGTAATCAATATTTATTTCGTGGCACGCAGTTTTGTAAAACCCAAATCTAACTGACCAATATTCAAAAAATGGAAGTTTGATTATTCAAAAGAAAATACCTATAAACGACAGATAGTGAGTTAACCTATACAGAGGAAGATACCATTCAAACAAGACCTCTGTCTCCCTATTTTTAGAAGATCAAAGATTTTAGGGAATATGCAGAATAACTTAAGCGTTATTGAAACATGTTGCACAACTGTTCAACAACTAAATTGTATCCCCATCGATTTCCGAACCAATTCTTTGAATAATTTTTTTTCTTCACAAAACTTCATTTACCGCCACCTATCTGGAGATGCTTAAAGCCGCCAGGGAAAAGAAAATGGGCTTTGTAGAAGAACGTGAGGTGGTTTTTAAATTTCATTCTGAACAAATATTGCGATTTATAGATCTCTAACAAACAAAATAAGATGTCCAAGATTTGCCTTTTTTTTTTTAAATCTCTAAGGAGACCTTGAAGATCCAACCATTACAGTTTACCGCACTTCACAATTCACGTGACACGTGCCACTTCTCAGTGACAAAGGTGAATTCTTTAGCAGTGAGGATAAGGACTGCGACGATGATATTGGTTTAGCTGATATGAAACTTTGAATTTTTAGACCATTCTCCTTGTTAAAAAAATAAGGTGACTTCGATTTAATTTAAAAAAATTAAAAAAATATTTTTTCATTAATTTAATATCTTTAATTAATTTTTCATTATTTAATAACTTTAATTAATTTTTCATTAATTAATAGCTTTATATATTTTTAATATTTTTTTCAGCCTGATTTTAACATTAATAACAGCAGGACATTCAAATTATGTATCATGGCAAGTTATTATTACTGCTAACAAGCCAACGACCACCGAAGCATTGAACTTCGAAATTAGACGCTTCACTCATGAAATACCGCCACAAGTAGAATGTTATTGAAAATTATGCGAAAAAAGTACGCATGTGCCTGCAAAGCCGTGACGGCCATTTACAGGATATTCTGTTTCAAACATAATTCCCAAATGTATACATTATAAATCGATAAATATTTCAATACTTTGCTACAGAAAACCATGTCTTATTGAACCATAAAATCTTGCGCTCTTATTGAAAGACCCCTTACTATAATATACACAGAAAAACAAATGTTTTGGTAGAAAAACCACGTCGATATCATTTTCCAAACCCGAGATAAAAAATTTAACAGTTTCAGTGTATTTTATTTTTCTCGGCTCCTTTGGTCTACTGAAACGAATGCCGGGACACATGTCCAATATTTTAGGATGTTGAATCACACAAAAAATTTGGTTGGAGTTGGTGACTCATTGAATGCGCACCCTCCCCTTGATAGTCCTCAATATGTTCTTTACATAATATTTATTATGTTTTTTAATCACACTATTTAAACGATATAAATCTCAACACATTAATATCCACACAGGCCAAAGAAATAAAAAACAAACCTCTGATGATTAAAATGTATATATGTGATCTGTTTTTAATCGTGGGTAGAAATCAATATAATAAAATTTTAGAGTCTTTCAATAGCTATAACAAAATAAAATTCATAGTACAAAAATCTGTTAATGATTAACTTAGATTTCTGTATAATATACATAACATATATTTTATAAATATCTATATAATAACATATTACTTACAAAATAAATAAAACAATATAACTAATAACAAATTACTAACAAAATAGACAAAAAGAATGTTTTCAGTAATAGATTGTTACATTTTTTCTCCAATCACCCCAAATTTCAGATAAACAATACTGCAAAAAACTTTGTTTACAGAAGCATTATACAAACAGATAAACAATTTATTAAAACTGCAAAAATAGGAGTGTATGGTTTATTAAAAGAAGATTTCTATCCTATAAAACAAAAGATAAGACACAAAATAAGTAAATGGCAAATAAAATAAGAAAATCATTAAACCATTTAAAACAAACAAAAATAAGACTCTATTTTTTAAAGATAACATTGCTACAGAAAATACTATTGATCTGGATGTAGTAAACAAAATATCATAAATAATTCTAAGATGTTTTACAAAATGGCATAAGTTCCTGGTTTGACTGATTATATTAAAAACATTTTTAATGGCTATGATCACCCTAATATAAAATTGGAATAATAATAAATTTGAAAATTATATGAGTAATATAAAAGGCAATATAGATTATATGGTCGGACAACACATTACATATAACAATGACTGAAAATTCTAAAAAAATATTTACATAGGTGAAACAACTAAAAAATTAATAATAATAATAAATTTGGAAATTATATGAGTAATATGAAAGACAGTATAGATTATATGGTCAGGCAACACATTACTTATAAGAATGACTAAAAATTGTAAACAAATATTTACATAGGTGAAAAAACTAAAAAATTAAAAACAAGAATTAGACAGTACATATCCAATTGCAAAAATGATAAAAATATAAATGCAATAGCACTTATAACAGCACCAGGATATTAAATTACAATTTTAATAAATCTACAATATTAGATAGTGCTCATACATCAAGAACTTGAAAATTATTAGAAGCTACATACATTACTAAAAACAACAAGACAACAATTAACCATAAAACAGATACCAAAAACCTGAGAATCCATTATGAAGGTATCATAAATAAAATAAAAACAGTTTGAACATAATTATAACATTAAAAACATCATATAATTTGAAAATTGGTTGAAACGGGGAACAAAAATTAAATATATTTATAATAGTAATTAAAGTAATATGTTAAGATTAAGAGTGATTAAGTAAATGTAAAAAAGATATCGAGGAAAAATTCCAAATAGGATATTTCTTAAAAGAATGAGACCGGACAAGTTGGGCTAGCAAAGGCAAGGTGTCTCATCGAATAATGGTGCAATAATTAGCGCTTCTAAGTCAATGAATCAAAGTGTCAGTCCATTTTAACTCAAAACTGCTTTCCTTCCACATAAGATTAGAGCTTAACTCTTCGTCGGTCGCACTACTTAGAATGACATGGGCGGTCAAATCGAATAGTATTTTTCTATTTTAGGAATTTTTTACTTCCTTGTACCCAGTAAAGGAAGTATTGAAATCGCGATAATTTTCGGTTTTCAGATTTCAACGGAAATATCCATTTTGACCATCCCTGAATCCATTTTGACAAGTTTCGTCGTGTACGTCCGTATCTCGCATAACTCAAAAACGGTTAGCCTTAGAAAGTTAAAATTTCGTATTTAGGATTATTGTAAAATCTAGTTGTGTACCTCCCTTTTTGGTCACTGTATGATTCCCGTCGCCAACTACTGCCTCTCACCGTCGCCTACCACTGCCTCTCACCGCCGCCTACCACTGCCTCTCACCGCCTCCTACCACTGCCTCTCACCGCCACCTACCACTGCCTCTCACCGGCGCCTACCACTGCCTCTCACCGGCGCCTACCACTGCCTCTCACCGCCGCCTACCACTTCCTCTCACCGCCGCCTACCACTGCCTCTCACCGCCGCCTACCACTACCTCTCACCGCAGCCTACCACTACCTCTCACCGCCAACTACCGCTCCCTCCGACCGCCGTCTATTGGGCCAATTGATTTATTTCTAAATGTGATCGAAAGATGGCGGTTTATCAACCTGCTTCCTCCTACCACTGCCTACCACTCCGTCTTACCGCTACCTACCGCCGCTTATCGCTCCTTCCCACCGCCGCTTATCGCTCCTTCCCACCGCCGCCTACCGCGCCCTACCACCCTCGTCTACCACTGCTGGGAAATGAGTGTACTTCGAATACTTATGGAATAAAAAATGAAATAATAGAAAAAAAAGCAATGTTAGATTTAAATATCAGCATTAAATTGGAGAATGTTGGAGACAGAGATATATTGTTTTACGGTCGAGGCCTATAATGATTGGAGAAGGATGAATGAGGAGGTAAAGCATGCATCATATACCCACAGAAGATCTGGAAGCTACGGTATGACCGGAAATCTGTACCCTAAACTTCATGACTGTCAACACTATTATACATAAAACATTTTGAACTAAAAACTCTTCAACTTCGTTATCGATAACCTCAATGAGTAGGCATGTATAATTAGTTATTATTTCAATTTAGTAAAATGACAGTTATTGAAATCATATTAACTGAGAAAATTCAGATGAATTTACCTGGGTTCCTGAGGTCTCGCCAAATCTCCAGTGGAACGAGATCGACGTGGCCGGCAAATATCGTTGTCAGCAGGACAGTACACCCCGCTAGTGTGCACTTCTCCTATTTCAAATCTACCCTCTTCCCCTGGCCTATAACAAATTATGGTCAATTATACGCTGATTAATATCTAGTATTTTAAGGAAATAAAAATACATCGCAAATCAAATAAACGATAAATATTTACATTGTAATGACACGCATCCCTAGGGGTGTCCTATATCCTTGTGCTTTATGTGATTTTTTATAGTTTTCGAGTTATGACTATAGACGTGAATTATTGAGATACATGCTTGATTTTTTTTTCTGATTTAGATGAATAGTATACCATGCAGACAAAACAAATTCGGGTACCTCTAGGGGTGCTGTACCTCTGGACTTCTGCTTTACACTACTTTTTGGGACACTCTATGTATCGCTATTAAAAAATTAATCAAAACAATAACTCATTGTTTTTAATTATCTGTATTAGTGTCTAATATTTGTTTTTCTCTAAAGAAGGATATAAGATAAGATATTAAATGACAGTTATAATTCCTGTTTATGATATATATTCTATATGTGACTACTAATTAATCATAACTGTACTGTTTATCAATTCTTTAAAGCCCCTTGTGTTGTTAAACTTGCAAGGAGAGTGCACGATGTCTTCGTCGCCGATTTTGATCAAATTTTTTTGAGTGATTATACATTGAAAAAAAGTTTACCCATACCCTTCCGTTTTGTCCAATGGGCTTAGGAGCTGAGAAAAAAAAATAAAACATGTTGAAAATGCTTTATTTTGAAATGATTGTTTGAAAAATGATATCGACATGGTTTTTACAGTTATACATTTATTTTTAGATTATATCAAAGAAAAATATAAACATTATCAACAAAAATAGTTTTTTATATTGATAAAATAGATTCAATAGGTCAAATAACTTAAAGAAATGTGTTGAAATTAATAAGTAAATTTGCCTTATAGATTTGTTCACCCCAAAAATGATGGCAGGTTTGGATTTCGCTCATCAAAAACCATTAATTTTTTTTTTACAAGGTGGAAATCTCAATGAACTTTATTTACTTCAACATACTTCTTTATTTCAACTAATCAATATCTTTAAAAATCATTCAATTTCCTTCTAGATAGCTGATAATTGTAAATTAATATTGCACACAAATGGGCCCAATTTTGCAAATAAATTATTGAAATTACTAAACGAATTAATGAATTTAAAAGGTTCCATCCGCTACTTTTTTTTTTTTTTTAGGGGAGGGTGTTTAAATCGAAAAAATCTTCGTTTTGGTAAAATCTAGACAAGTGAAGCATGTATTTTTTTTTTGTATTTTTTACGCTTAATCTAAACAAAATAAAGTTATATCATACCATCCTGAAAATAGTTTATACTCATTATTATAGACGAAAATAATCATATTTTTATCATAATTGTAATGTTTTACCACCGAGAGGTATTCGAAAGATAATTTCCAGTGGTCATTTACATTTTCCAAAAGCAACCAACATCTACTTGCAGTTAATGTCCGAGCTCTCTATTAAAATGGAGCCATTGTAGTATGAACCATTTTTGAAAAAATTCTTGTTAAAGGCGTACAAATAAATTTTGTTCAGGTATATGAACTGATATGGTCATAGAGCAGGCTGAGAATCGTGACTTCAAAGCGGAGGAAGGAATTGTAATGAGACGCTTCATGAAGGATATTTTGAATACTTACCTTGTAACTAAACCAGCAATTTCGAAAATAATAGAGGCCTTTGAAAGAGTTTTCTAGCACCAATATTTTTTTCCTCTGAACAGCATGCAGACCTACGAGAGTGTCGTGTTAAGAGAGATAATGATGACGCCTGGAAATATGCCGCCAAAAACTTGCTGGAATGGATGCCATCGAACGTCTACCGCACACACCCTATAGCCCTCATCTTGAGTCTTCAGACTTTTATCTTTTTCGAGCAATTGCTCACTTTTTTAAGAGGAAAACATTTCAAACATAGGAGGAGGGAAAAATTGGAGTAGAAGACTTTCTCCTGTCGAAACCCAAAGAATGGTACCGGCAGGGAACACTTCGCTTCTCGGTATTTGATCAAATACCTCGCTTGCTACAAGGTGAGCTCATGTGGAACTTCTCCACACGCTCTCTTATCTTTACCCAATTGGTGTAAGTGACGATTCACACTTGACTGTGACAAAGCAAGTTCGGAGGATAGCTGATTACTTTTTATGGGATCATCTTCAATGCCGTATCGTAGAGTCTCACTGTCCACAACGGCTATTGCCCGCTAACATTGGAAGCAGCCCATGAAAACATTCCGAAGCTGGTATTATTATTCAATATCACAATGCAGCTACAAAAAGAGCTATGTGAAGGCCTCAAACGCCTTAAATATCGAACATGAAGAAGAAGTACCAATTCTCATCGGCTCTCAAGAGTCAATTTCTGGAGGTGAATCAGAAGAAGAGGATTAATAAACCAAACTGTTTTTTTTTTCTTCTGTAATTTCTTTTGCATCATACATTTGAGTACCTTACTTCATTTACTTATTCTTTATTACTTAAACTGTATAATATTATTTTTCTTATTCACTGCTGTTTACTTATTTTATTACATGCTGCTACTATCATCTAATAAATTTAAGTTGTTCGTTAACTTTGTTTAATCATTTTTGGTTTCTTTCAGTGGTAAAATATTTCAATTAATAAAAAAAAATTGTATTTTCTTCTAGCATAATGACTATAGATTTTTTTAGGGTCATTATATCGTTATTATTCTGTTGTTTCTAATAAAAAAACAAACAATCTTTTCAAACAATGTGCGTCACTTTCCTAGAGGTGACCTGACTTGATTTGAAATTTGATTTTTTAGCGTTTTATTTCAATACCCACATTTCCTCCCTTCCCTCCTCAAAAAACACTTTTCCACTATAGAACGTTTAATGGACTCTTTTGATTCTTCATTCTTATGACAAATAAAATTTATTTACAAAATTTCATCAATAAACCATTTTTTTTTCTATGTAATATTCACCTGTACTACACTCATATGTGCCCCTTTCCTCTCTTAAAAAACACCCTTCCCCGTAGACATTTTTTTGGAATCTATTGATTTTTCGTTCTTATGACAAATGAAATGTTTTTACAAAGTTTCGTCAATGGACCAAATTTTTTTGTATGCACTATTTAACCGCTACTATGAATATTTTTGTTACCTGGCTAAAAGCTTTGGTATAGCAAGATGAGTGTGTTGTTGCCAAAGATCAATCCCAGCGAGACTTCTTAAGAAGCTGTCTACAGTAAAATCTCTTTGGTTTTTCCTTGACTTTCCTGCTGTCAGGGACAATTGAATTGCAAACGCAAGCTCTGCATCCCCTGAACATTAAAAATCATGGAATGGTACAAATAAGAAGTATATTAGTAGTATAGAATGGAGATATTGTATAATATACATTATTACCTAATCAACTAATTCACTTTAAACATGGCGGCACTAATGTCCATTAACTAAATTTTATAAAGATATGAAAAATATTTTGCTGTGTTATCTTAAAATAACCTGTTCAGAGTCGTGTGGATTCAATACCCATCTGCGTCAGTTAAACAAATATTTTTTTTTTTTTATGTCTAGTTTCATGACACACATAAAATATACATAATAATTATTACTTGAACCATGTTGTACTAGTACACAGCGAAATTGTCTGACAAACTTGGCTGGAATATGATAGGTAAAGGAGTCCGTAAAGTGAATTATGGAGGTCGACTGCCTCATCGGTGGATGAGGAGACGCGCACAATTTCGACTATGAAGCGAATGAATAATCTCACAACCGTAAAGACTTTAAGATTAACTGTTATTATAAAAGAAAATAATACATTGGCATTTGAATATATTTCTAACAAACTAAGTTGCAATACCTTATGCAAGTTACATCATGTGTAGACAGACAGATATGAAATGTTCTTCTGTAAAATTAAGGGTGAAGGTTGGAGACGGGATGAAGAATCTCGGAGTAGGAGAGAGGAAATCGGGTGAATTGCCTTTGTCTGAACCTTTGGAAAAGTCCCTTCACCCAGGTTTTTTAAAAGGGAACATAAAGTTATATGATCGATATATGTCAAAGGGGCTTATAGCAGTATCCTGTTGAAACTTGACGGAGCATGGCAAGTTGGTTTCGGAAGAACGAGTACTAAAACGACAATGTGACCGATTGGCTTGGCAGGCTAGGACAGTCCTGTACAGTAGTTCCCCATGATATGCATGAGGACAAAAACTCTTAACTTAATTTCTATAGCAAAAAGGAACCTTTTAACCTTCTTGTGACCTGTACCCTCAAAAGGGACAGTTAAGGTGGCACAATAGGAGTATAGCAATATTCAAAATAAAAATTATCAACAATGATAACTGCCTGATACTTAGGTTTAACGCATGATTCCAGATGAGAGACTAATTTCAATAGCTGAATATACTTCGGGATTCCTAAGCCCGCTTCCTATTTCATAAAGATTTGTACATTTACCCGAGGTTAAAGGAGGCGATAGAGTAAAAGACATCTATGAATATTTCAGATGGTATTTGCAGAAGGGGCTCTCGGTGACTGTATCGGTGCCTCAACTTAATGGTTCTCAACAATGCCCTTATCATTGATGTACAGATTGTATAAGTTATAACATGAGCCCAGATTCTCGTGCAATTGCACTTTTTTATGCTGGCTTGAAATCCATTAAGAACAATTTATTTACACGACTTAAGGCATCCTGATTAACATATATAAATTTTATTTGGCATGAAATTGCACGTTTTTAACTTTTTTGTGTGTATTGCAAGTTTTATGTTTTATTGCATAAAATTGCATATTTAGCCGTAATTAAAAAATGTATCTGTAAGTTTACAGCAGAATTACAAAGTAAAGTTTCGTGAAGTAATATTATTAGCCCGCGTTATAACTGTTGAGTCAAAGCCTGTCCCAGCATAGATCGCCAGTCTTCATTTGCTACTGCGGTCCAATTTCTGATACCAAGGAGAGCCTTACATCGGCTACCATACCGGCCTCCCAGCGTAGCCTTGGGCGTCTAACTCATCTTGTGCGATATCAAAGCTCAGACAGTATTTTATATGGGATTTCATTAGGTTCCAGTCTCTCTATATGACCCGCCCATCGAAGCTTTGATTACTTGATTAGGGTGCATACATCTAGGTCTCCATATATGGCACTCAATTCTGTATTATTCCTCCTTCTCCAAACGCCTAATTCATGAACTCCACCATATATTCTTCTCAGCACCCTCCCCTCGATCCTGAGAAGGACTTGATCCTGGGCTCTAGTCACTCTCTAACATTCCGAGCTATAGGTAAGGACCGGTCGAATAAGCATTTTATAAATGCTTGTTCTTGTGAACCTGAGGAGGACTTGATCCTGGGCTCTAATCACTCTCTAACATTCCGAGCTATAGGTAAGGACCGGTGAAATAAACATTTTATAACTACTTGTAAACTGATTTTGGAGTGCAAAACATGTTCTGTTAGCTAGAAGTATTCGCCTCTGTATTTCTTCCTCCATATTATTTGGATTGTTAACTTGGGTTCCCAGCCAGATGAAGGATTTAACTCTTTCAAATCTATATTTTCTCATCGTGACATGTACCTCTTCCTCTTCACGCTTAGGTTAAATGCATACGTACTTTGTCTTTTCCGTATTTATCCTGAGACCCAATCTTGGCGCTGATTGTTCCAGTGCCTGGAACGCTATTCTTGTATGAAATAATATTTGGCTGTTTAGAACACACTAAATAAGATCTAATTCTGTGGGAAATTCTCAAAAGGTCTTCAAGTAAAGGTCTTCTTTCTCTTCAAATTCGTAGAAAGCTAGTTAATCCTCACCATTCCTTTTATGGTCCATAGTGCTACACTCAGTCAAACAAGGGGAGCACCAAATTTTGTTCGCTTTTATATGAGTTATAGGATAGGGTCCCATCATTAATTAGATAAAGTGGGAAGATGCAATTCGCTTTCAATTTCGATAAATATCGATTTGAAATTTTACATGAAATTTCAAGAAGAAGTTTCTGCTTCTATTTCAACACTAGTGGTGTAGCCGCATTTTAAAGCGTTCACTTATCAAGCTCAAGCTCCTGAGTTCAAACCTCCCAGTCCCGAATGTAATTTTTTTTTTATTCTTTTAGTTTTTTGGTTTTTTATTCTTTTAATAATTTTGGATTCATTATTTTTTTAAATTAAATTTAATTTAATATGGATAAAAATTTCGCCGAAACTCCCCCTTATTTGGTCCCAAGCCCGGTTGAGAAAGGAGGAGGGAGATCCCTGTGCAGCCTGAATGGGTGAATCCAAGCACCGTCTCAGGTCAGTAGTGACATTTCTCCCTCTACCTCATGAAGCAAGAGAGAGTTGGCCTGGAAATTTTAACAAGATAGCCCCTTCACTAGACTTTGGGTACGGCAGGCCCATACCCTGTCTACCTGAGATACCCATAAATGATAAGAACAAAAAGAAATAGAGCCGATAGGATTTTATGGTGCAGGACCCGGCCCGGAAAGAGAAGAGGTACATCACACTTCATTAGAGGAAAGGAGGTGGAGCTGACCGAGGAATTGAAGAAAACCCAAATATACATAGCGGGCCTAACAGAAACAAAAAAGAAAGGTAAGGAAGAGAAGCGCATTGGTGACTATGTGCCACTGTTGATAATTAATCACCTGGAACATGCAAAAGGCGGAGAATGATGCATATTACCTAAAGATCTCTGCACAAATATACAAGACTGAAGCGCCATTAACGATAGGATTATGTCAGTGGAATTGAAATTAGAACATAAGACCGTAACACTGTTCATTGTGTATGGCCCCAATGATACTGCAAGTGTAAGAGAAAAATAAATTTTCTTCAATTACCTATAGAGGGAATTACATGACAGTGGAGGAACTCCCATTATTTTGGGTGATCTTAATAGTAGAGTGAGTAAGGAAACCGATGGATGGCATGGGGTGATAGGAGGACATGGAGAAAACTTCAGGAATGACAATGGGGAAAGGATTCTGAATTTCTGCTTGGCAAATAGATTGGTAGTCGCGAACAGCTTTTTCCCTCACAAGGAAGTACACCAAAGTACGAGAGCAGAACCTTCAAGGAACGAAAAGTCGATCATAGATTACTTCCTGAGCCCTTCTTATTCTTTATCTTCCTGTTTGTGCCTTTCAGCATCGAAGTACCGCATCAACCCAGGATCTCCATTCGTCTCTGTCTCTCGCCAGAATCCTCAGATCCTGTATATTTCCTCTTATTTGTCCCTTGTAAATACAATTTGTAAATACAAACTTGTAAATATAATTGCAGTAGGTCTGCCTTGGTCTCCCTCTAGGTCTAGTGCCCGCAGGATTCCATTATCTTTCTTGGATCTCCGTCTTGACTCATTCTGTGAGCATGCCCGAACCATTTGAGCTGACGCTTCTCCAGAGTTTTCATGGAGGCAATGTGTAACTCCTCTCTAATGGCCTCGCTCCGGATCTTACCTCTTCTTGTCTTGGAAGCTACGCGCCGGAGAAATTTCATTTCGGCAGCCGTTAAATGGCTCCAGTCTTTATCCAGGTGTACCTAACTCTCAGCCCCATACAAGAGAACTGGCAAATACACACTTTTGAATATTCGGAGTTTCATGTCCTTTCCTACTTCTCTTTTTCCTACAATAGTGTTGGAGATCTAGTAGTATACATTGCTTGCTTTTCTAATCCTGTTCGAAATCTCTTGTTCTACTTTCCCATTTCTGCTAACTATTGTCCCCAGGTATGTGAATTCCTCAACGATTCCCAATTCTTATCAGTTGCATACAATATGTACATCTTCAGGATTTCTTCCAATTTGCAAGATTTTACTTTTATTAATATTTATAATCATGCCTTTCCTGGCACGATCTGCTTCCCATTCGGTTATGGTCCGTTGCAGATTTTCAAAAGTCGAAGGCCGCTTTGAGGTGAAGGAAAGCAAGGTATAAATTCTTATTTCGCTTTCATGCTTTTTCTATGATCATACGTAAGGCAAAAATGTGATCTTGCGTTTGCCGTCCTGGGCGAAATGCTGCTTGCTCCTCCTGGAGATCCTCCTCTACAAATGTCCTCAGATTTTTTTCAAGAATGGATGTATAGAATTTATATACTACCGGTGACAGACATATTGGTCTATAATTATCACAATCGCTAGCAGAATCCTTCTAATGTATTGGTACTATAATGTTGACTTCCCAATCTTTCGGTATCCGCTTTTCAGAAAGTATTTTTTGGAAAAGGGCCTGTAGGATCTTTGTAAGCTAATTTCCTGCAAGCTTTATAAACTATGGAGCAATATTATCTCTTCCAGAAGCCTTCCCCATCTTCATCTTTTCAATGGCTGCTTCAACTTCCTCTTCCCATATTACGTCTGCGTTTCCATCTTCTTCTTGACCTTGTTCGTTTGTACAATCATTCTGCATTTGAGAAATCTCATTGGTATCAGTGTTTGAATAGTGTCGTGTCCACCTTTCCAGAATGCCTTTCTCCTTAGTTATTATATCCCCCTCTTCATTTTTCACATTACGAATGGGTTTGCATTTTCCCTCGGATGGCCTAGACCAGGTTGACTAAAACAACCTGCGGCTCTTTTAGATACCATCATGCGGATGTCAACTCTTTTAGAAAATTTTGTGACTCTCTGAATATTAAATATTTCTGTATAAAACCATCCCAAATTTTATATACGATTTTTTTAAGACATTTTATAACTCTACACATAATATTTATCGTGCCACAGAATAAGATAAAATAGGCACTTCTATAGTTTTCCATTTTTTTTTTCAATATGGATTTGGCTCCTTGTCACCAAATGGTTGCCGACCCCTGGCCTAGACCATTCTCCAGATTTTTTTAATATTCTCCCTGTAGTCTTCATCTAGTTCCTTAACGAAACTTTCCCATGTGGTGTTTTTGGACTCTCTGACTATTCTTTTGGAGATATTTCTTTTTAAGACATAGGCATTCCAGTTTTCCGTGTTCCTATTGGTTCTATACTCTTTCCATGCTTCTTTCTTCTCTGCTATTGCTTGCTTTACTGTCTCGTCCCACCATTTTGTTCTCTTCCTTGCCGTATTTAATCCTATTGTCTTAACTGAGCATATCTCTAAAGCAGTCTTGATAATTTTTTTCTTAATATTTGCCCATAATTCATCTATATCTTCGTCCAAGTCTATGTCTTGTATTTGCCGATCCAATTTCTCAGCATATAGTTCTCTCTTCTCAGAATCCTGTAGGGTAGCTACATCTTTCTTTTCATAGACTTTTGGCTTTATTTTTATGGGTTTCATGATGTGTGTGTCTTCGACAAGAAGGTGGTCGGTGCTTAATTCCGCTCCCCTTATTACGTTAACATCCGTAATGCACCTTCTCCTGTTCTGGTTATATATAAAATACTCGTAATCTATCACACTGTTGACATTTCTTTATTCTGCTGAGAATGTTATCTTGTGAATTCTTTTGTGAATTCACAAGATAACATTCTATCTACACAGAATTCTATTAGCCTTTGTCCGTTTCTGTTTTTAGATTCTACTCCTCCATACTTCCCCGTTGTACTCTTCCCCTGTCCTGGCTATTGTTTATTGTTCTTTCCAGGTCAGCATAGAATTGCTCTTTATCCACGATGTCTGAATCTTCAGTGGGAGCATAGACTTGGATGGGTGTTACTTTACCGACTGACAAATGTAGATCCACAGAGATTATTCTTGGGGAGACGAGAGTCCAGTCTTCCACCTTATTGAAAATATTTTCTTTCATGACGACTCCCACTCCTTCCTTAGCCCTTTCCCCTTTTGGCACTACTGAGTATATGAGGGTATAGTTCTTGTCTAGTATTATTTCTCCACTGCCTTTCTTTCTTTTCTCACTGATACCAAGGACATCTACATGATATTTCTCCATTTCCTCAACCATGTCAACTTCCTTCTCTGTAAGAGCTATGATATTCCAAATGGCTAAGCGTAGTTCCATCGCGCCGAGTCGTAACCGTTAATTCCGTCCAAATCCGAGGATTGCAGTAATAGTGCTTTGAATCTGATATTATCTCCTTACGGGTGATTGGCCCAGTAATCAGAATCCCGTTAAACCGGGGATCACGGTTCTAGCAGTGAGGCGCCATAACCCTATCCTGAAAGGATTGCTCCTCTCAGGACCCCCTTTCTCTCTTCTATTCACCGACCCAGCCCTCCGCAAGGGTTGGTTGCCACCACCTTAGACTGGGTTGCTCGGCTCAGCAGGGTCCGCCACGAGCAGGAGAGAGTGGGGTTGGAGAGGAGAGGCTGAGTAGCCACTTGTGACTAGGCAAGTCGCGTCACTCCCTCTTGAGCCTTCTTCCTGACCCCAAAAGAGGAAATAAAGAGAACAAGAGACCTCAGAGTCAAGAGAGGATATGAGCAGACCATAGCCTAATTATAATGGATAAGATTCTGGAGGACTCACCCATGAAGAAAGAAAGACCATGTCGTATAAGAGCTACAAAAATATATAGCAATAAACTTAAAGCAGAAGAGGTTGCAGAGGCATATAAGGCAGCAATAGAAGTAAAGGTCACAAGCAACAAATACCCATGGGATGTCGATGGGATTGAGGAAAGCTGGAAAGCAATAAAGCAGCAGATAAAGCATTGTTGGAAGCAGCAGAGGAGACATGTGGTAATACTGCTGCAGACCAAAGACTAAAAAGAACAGCCTGGTGGAATGAAGAAGTGAAAAGAAAAGTACAACGAAAGAAGGAACTATGGAAACATTGCGGAAAAAAAAGGAACCGCCCATAAAGCACATTAAATACGAGGAAGGCAATATTCTTACTAGTGGAAAGAGTATAATGAACAGATTGGCAGAATACTTTGAAAAACTGCTGAATGACAATACTAGAGGGATATCAACGACAGCAAAGCATACATAGCAATGAATACCAAGACAAAGATGAGGAATACTTTATAGGGGAAGATGAAATAATAGATGCAATGGATAACCTGAAAATGGGCCAGGCAGCTGGTAAAGACGGTATCACCCTCGAAATGCTGAAGAAAATGGGAACAAATAGTCAAGAAATATTTCAACACCTACTAAACTTAGTGCAGAGAAGAAAAAAAGTTCCCAAGGACTGGGAGATAGCAGTCATATGCGATGCAGAGAGGAGGACTCACTAAGCTCCTACTATCTTCACCATTTATAACCGCATTTATTATTATATTTTCAGATGCCCATACCCAACATTCTTTTTCCTGAGGATTGATGAAAATTTGCCCATCAGCAATCTACTCTAGTCGTTCTCAGTGTTTTTTAATTCGTTCCCAACTTTTTCAACAATGATTTCAGGATCAAATTTTTTGTCTCGAGTCGTAATATTGAACGAGGCAAACATGCTGAATGTGGCTGGAGGAACGCTAAATGTCTCGATGGGAAAATATAGATTTCAAGCAGTCCAATCCTTCATCTACCTAGGAACAGTAATATGGAGGAAGAAATACAGAGGCCAATACTTCTAGCAAACCGAACATGTTTTGCTCTCCAACAGCAGTTTACAAGTAGTGCATTATGTAAGGATGCAAAAACAAGTACATATTTATAAAATGTACGCATTAGATATTTTAAAATAACATTGTCCCCAATGAATGAATGATACGGGACATAAATATTATATGAAAGGCCATATAATAGCAATATCAGAGAAACTCTTTGAAGAACTTCCGAGTTCAATGTCTAAAGCGGCTTACACTCATGGGAGCATCGGTTCGCCAACAACGGTTCGGCGAACCAAATTCTCATGTATCAAGAGCTGACAAAAGTTTTTCTTTTGTCTGTATAGCGTGTAGAGAGCCACGAACCGAACTTCAGTTCGCCAAACCGTTGTTTGCGAACTGATTTTCCCATGTGTATAGGCCTCTTAAGAGTCTAACAGGCTACGCTAACAATACCTATCTAAATATAGAATAACAATCTGCCCACCAATAGGGAATATGATATTTCACCAATACGTCTTACATAAACTAACTAAGGTCCTGAAAGAAAAAAAAGATATGTAGAATAATTGTTTAACAATATAACAATTATCAAAAAGTTTCCAGAAATAAGAATAATAATATTTAGCATGTTTTTAACATGATATTTAGCATGTTGCAACCTATTTAACATACAGAACTCTTCACTATCACCGTTTTTTGGAACAAATTATATTATGTTTTAACGGTATTTATTTATTTTTCAAATTTTTATTTATTTTAGCTATTTTTATTGATTTTAATAACTATAGCGGATTTTTATTTATTACGTTTCAACTTAGTTTGTAAGTGTTTCAAAGGGTATATGGAATATCGAGTACATATATAAATATATATATATATATATATATATATATATATATATATATATATATATATATGTGTGTGTGTGTTATGAGTATAAATAAGCCTAAGACTGTAAATAATAGTGATAGTTTAGTAGGATTAAGCTTTTGTTATTCTTAGTTGATAAGCAGATATCTCCTCTATATATACCGATGTGATACGAATAAAGAGTTAGTTGTTCTCTTGATGCGTGTGTGTTACTATGTCCTCCAAAACTTCTTTTTCAGTCCGATTATAACTGGTGCCGAAACCCGGGAGTTAGTTGCGCTAACGTTTAAGTTAATTAACGACTTTACAGTTAATCCAGTTACCCTTTATCTTCGAACCATGGTTGACGAAGATGAACGGGCGAAGTACGAGTACCGGCTGGCTCAAGCGCAAGTTGAGAAAAACAAATTAGAGTCACACATTCCGCCTTTATCCATGAGGTGATTGGACAGTTGGAACCCTTCACTGGAGTAGTCGGTGATTTGGAGCACTTACTAAAAGGGGGAGACCAAATTAAAGATTTGATATCATCCAGGAAAACGTCGGGAGCTCTACTGGCATATCCTTAGCATTATCAAGAATATTAGCAGGCATATTAGCAAGAAGCATCCTTAGTGAGTCGCATTTCGAGGCGAATTTTGAATTCAATACAAGGAGATACTACGCACTCATGGGACACCCTTAAGGGGCGGTTAAAGAAATTGTTCGGCGGAGGTATGTGGACTCCGGAGGAGGACACCTTTTATTTATTGATGGAACGGAGGATTCCCGGACAATCAGAAGGCGAATTTGCCGAGAAGCTTTTGGTTTCATATAACCGGTTAGTAGAAAAACGGTGGAAACACTGGGCCAAGCAGAGGATGCACAACGATGGAGTTCGTGAGGAGCATTCTCAAGGTACAGCTGAACCATTATGCTGACCGGGCAGGCTCACTTTCACGAGACAAGGACTTCCTGGAGTGTGCGCACGAACTCATTGATGCTGGTGAGAGAAAAGGGACGAGGTTGGCAAATCCGGAGGAAGAGTGGACAGAGATCAAATCTCCAAGAAGAAAGTTTCACCCAGACGCAGCGGAGGAGACAGAGGCTTCGAGAAACGACATAGCAGAGGCCCAGAAGACCGGCGGAAGAGGCAAGAAAGACGCTGCAACGAGTGTAATCAGCCTGGACACGTTGCAGCACAGTGTCATCTTACGAGATGTTACGAGTGTGGCAGGCAGGGACACGTTGCGAGAGAATGCCCCAGGCGCAAACAGAGAGATAGCAGGAGAGGCCCCCAACCGGAACCTATGGAGGTCAACGCCCACGAGTGGACCAGGAGGCGGACACATGGGAGGAGAGAGGAGCACTACTCCAGCGGGGAGTCTTCAGGAGAGGAGAGCGTACGTTCGGGACGCAGCACTCCGGCGCCAAGGGGACATGAGGCAAGGAGTGGGAATTCCCGGAGGGGGGTGTTCTTCCGGTTCCGTGGTAGTGCCGCGGCAACAGAGATCAGAGTGAGGGTACGATAATGGGCGGGGCAACTTCTCGAGTAATTTGATAATTAATAATAATAGAGAGCAGGGAGAACAGACGAGGTTGCCCGTGGTGAAGTTGAGGGGGGTAAACGTGAGGGTTTTGATCGATACTGGCAGCACCAATTCTATAATTAGTAAAGAAGGGGCGGAACGGCTGGGCATGTGGGGGTCACATCAGCGTTGCGAATGCGAGATAGTCACGGTTAATGGGCGATGCAAAACCCTGGGCGAGGGTTATTTTAATTGCCAAAAGTTGGTGGGAAGGGATTTAAAGGTGAAACTACATATAACGGAAGTCGTAATGCCGGGATACGAACTCATAGCGGGGTGTGATATTTTGCAGCAAGCGGGGTTAAACTTGCGGGTTGCTCAGAGAAATTGGCGGATTCCGGATTGACGGAATACCACACTACTACTACGAGGCCGCGGTATCGAGATTGGAGCGGTTAAGTATAGTCGGGAGGCTGTGCAAAGCGTTGTCCATAAGCATCGGGATCTATTCTATAGGGAGAACGGAATTTTGTCGATCACGGGAAGAACGGTGCATAAGATAGTCCTGAAATCGAATAACCCGATATACGAGTATTTGAAGAACCGTAGATACCCCCAGGCCATTGAGGAATATAATCGGGAAACAATTGAACGAGCTCTTACAACAGGGTATTATCAGGCCTAGTAATTCCCCGTTCAATAGCCCGCTGTGGGTTGTAGAGAAAAGGCAGAGTTCTTTGAGTGGCGGGGAAAAACAATATCGCGTCGTAGTTGACTATCGGAAGCTAAACGAGGCTATGGCGGACGAACGTTATCGACTTCCGCGTGTGGAAGACATCCTGGATCAATTAGCGGGAGCAACGATGTTTAGCACGCTCGACCTAAAAAGTGGGTATCATCAGGTGCGAATGGCCGAAGAAGACGTAGGGAAGACCGCGTTTTATTGGGAGCGGGGTCATTACGAGTTCATGAGGATGCCATTTGGTTTGAAGGGTGCCCCGCTCACGTTCCAGCGACTTATGGACGAGTTCCAGAGGGGGCTAGGTGAGGAGTTCGCCCAAGTTAATATGGACGATTTGATAGTCTTCAGTCGGTCGGAAGATGAACACATAAGACACTTGCACGCGGAGCGAGTTAGAGAATTTGGTCTTAAACTGTCCCAAGAAAAATCCAGATTTGGGTTAAGCGAGATCAAATTTCTAGGTCACGTTGTCTCACAATCGGGAGTACGGCCGGATGAGGAACGAGTAACGGCGATTCAGGAGGCTCCATTACTGGTTAACGTTAGGGGAGTTAGGCGCTTTCTGGAGATGGTTAACTATTATCGGCGGTTCATCCCGGACATTGCAGAATTAACGCGTCCATTGACGGAAATATTAAAGAACGGAAGGCGTTTTTCTCTTGGTCCAACCCAGATGGAGAGCATTCGAAAGTCAAAGTTAATCTCCCGATTTTAACCTCGCAGCCAGTGTTGGCGTTCCCCGACTTTCGCCTAATGTTCCGGATCACTACGGACGCGAGTGCAGTCGCGATCGGGGCAGTTCTTTCCCTGAACTTTGCAGAAGGCGAAAAACCGATCGCGTACGCTAGCCGTCAGCTGAACGCCGCGGGGGCCAGATACAGCGCGATCGAACGCGAACTTCTAGCGGTTGTTTGGGCAGTGGAACATTTTAGACCCTATGTCTACGGAAGGAAATTCGAGCTCTTCACAGATCATAAACCGCTGGTTTATCTGAACACCCTTCAAGAATCGTCAGCGCGCGTATCGCGATGGAAAGAGCGGTTGGCGGCTTACACCTTCCAGGTCGTGCACAAGAAGAGTATAGATAATGCAGTGGCGGACTGGCTATCCAGGGAGTTGGTAGTGAATGCGATTGAGGGCCTTCCACGGAGCCATTTGCGCTGCGATGTTTACGGGACTGGACGGAAAGCGGACCCGAGATACCACTAGTGCGTCAAGTGTCAGAGGAGAGCTCGATGCCGTCAGAACGACTTGGTGAATTACCAGAAGTGGACGACATCATTAACGATAAGCGGAACCAGGTCATTATCCGATCGAAGCAGGGTCAGGGGATGGAAACCCAAGCGGGTCGTTGCTGTTATGTTTTCGTGGGAAACAAAATCATCGCCGAAAAAGTACGTAGATTATGGAGTAGGCTATCAAGTAATTAGGTTTTTTCGGCAGGTTGAAACAATTACTGATCAAACGAGGCAGCGCCAGATTGTCAAGGATCACCATGAGGGTAAGGGGAACCACCGCGGAGTCGAGGAGGCGTTACGCGCACTGAAACGAATAGACTTTTGGAAGTCTATGGGGCGTACCGTACGGGAATGCATCGAAGGGTATGCGGTATGCCAGTGCGCGAGGTACGATAGGCAGCGGAATAAGTGGTCTCGCCCACGGCTTTGGAACCCCTCCGGTTAGTTCAGATCGACATCTATTCGAACGAGGGTCAATCCTGACTCACTGCTGTCGATTCGTTTAGTAAGCTCGCCATGGCTTACCCCATAGAAGAGAAAACTCCAGGAGCAGTGTGGGACGGGGTCCTACAATTGTGCGCAACATATGGGGTACCCGACGAAATCATTTCAGAAATCATGCGGCCGTGAATTCCATAATGCCTTATTAGGGACGGGAGTAAGCTGCTAGGGATTACTTGGAAACGTAATACACCTCATCACGTTACGGGTAGAGGCGCGGTTGAACGACTCCACAACACTCTAGGTGCGCACCTTCGCCTCCTTAAGTTGGGACGGAATTTAGATCCGTACGAAG
This sequence comes from Rhaphigaster nebulosa, assembly GCA_948150685.1. Classification (NCBI taxonomy): domain Eukaryota; kingdom Metazoa; phylum Arthropoda; class Insecta; order Hemiptera; family Pentatomidae; genus Rhaphigaster; species Rhaphigaster nebulosa. The sequence continues at coordinate 10,605,233 of OX411307.1, forward strand.
CAATGCAACGGGCAGTCTATAATCACACAATCCATTCCGTGACGGGGCTTTCGCCAGTAGAAATTGTGTTTGGACAGACCCGTAGGGACCGTGGGGACCTCCTCACGGTCAATAACGAGGAATTCCGTGCCCATCTATCTCGGACTCGTGAAGACCGTCAATCCTCATGGCTTAAAGTACGGGAAAAAATTCTTCGGGAGAAGTCTGTTAGAGTGGCCAAAGCCAAAGAGAAGATGGGGACTTGTCAAAACGGGTCGCTTCCCCTGGGAACGGTAGTTTATCGTCGGCTGCGAACAGCGCGGAATAAAACGGCGGCACGGTAAGAGGGACCATACAAAATTATAACGATAAGGGAACATAACGTTTACACCATCAGGGATGTACGTCAGCCTTCTAGGGTCCGTACGGTCCATTTGGAAGAATTCCGAGTTCCTCGTAAAATTTCCTACCTCGAGCCGGAGGCTGTGGCCCGGGTGTAACAGTGTAAGTGGAGTATAATTACGTGACAGGAATGTAAGAACAAATAATTGTGATTTCTTTAATTTTTAAGACCATTTCAGATGTGTATTTAGTTCTAGGATATTTTTCTGTTTTTTTTTTACATTATGTATCTTTAGCTAGTAAGTAATGTATGTAGTTAGCCTAAGTTTTCTATATTTAGTTCTAAGAAGTGTTCTAATGTTGTTTTGTTGTTTTGGGGTCCTGTGAGTGCCATTTTTTTTTTTTTTTGTTTTGTTAATTTCAGAAGTTCCTCCTGGAGAAGGAACTGGCAGGGGGGAGTTATGAGTGTAAATAAGCCTAAGATTGTAAATAATAGTGATAGTTTAGTAGGATTAATCTTTTGGATTAAGCTTAGTTGCCAGAGTGCCTCCATGTCTTTAGTTATAAAAGTTATATTATAATTTTTCTGTAAAGATTTCAAATCCTTAAATTCTAAGATATTGGAATGAATAACATTTATTTTGCAAAATTCTAAAGAGTTCTCAATATCATTGATTTTATTATTAATGAGCACAATGTGAAAAATATGATTATATCATATATGAAAAATAATAATTATATTGTTGATTTAACTCAAGTTGAGTGACCAAAGGGTTTGATAAAAATTGTCTTACTTTAAGATTGTTAATCTGGATAATGTGTTAGTCATGATTGATGTGTTCTATCCATTTTTTATTTACTATAATTTGATTCTTAATATTAGAATATAATTTGAATGAATTTTGTGCTAAAGTATGATTAGCTTTATCATAATATTTATTATCTTTTGCATCTGGAATTCCCGTTAACCATGAAATTGCACTGCCTAAAATATTTATTAGTCATATTTTTGGTCTGTAATGGTTATTAATAAAAATGTGATCTAATTTATTTCTAATGTAATTATGATATTTAAAAAGTGATTTAGCATAATTATGTTGTTTGTAGAGTAGGTATTACTTATTAGAGATAAAATGTTTGTAAATTGTATGTCTATTGTTTCTATAACAATATGTACAAAGGTGTAATAGGTATTAAATATATATGAGTTAGATAATTTAACTGGAGATAGTTTAACTGGTTAAGGCCAAGACCATGAGTAAGGTCAGTTATCTGCGCTGTGTCAGTTCGATTTGTCAGCAGGAGGATTAAAGTGAAAACAAGAGGTTCATGTAGCATCTGAAACAGAAGGGAGGTCTATATTTACGTATCTTCTTGGTCGCTTAATAAGATTATAATGTAATTTAAATGATTTTTATTTATCGTTGCTAATTTTGCTTTGTTTAAATAATTTCCTTTTTTATATTATGGTTTCGCTTTTCCGTATTGTATATTTTTGACATAAATTTCGCCATCATGTATTTTTATATTTTCTGGAATTTTATTAATTCTCTTAGTCCTCTCTTCTTTTTCTTTCTCTATTATCTCACGAATGGCTGTATTAATTAATTGTTTTTCGTCATGGTGTTCCTTGACTTTCTGTTCTAATATCAATTCTTGTGTTTATTTTTTTGTTTGAATATCAAACGTAATTTCATTAGGAGTTAGTTTTAGGTTATTTATTATGTTATTAGTCTAAGTCGTAGCAGTTTATAAATTGAATGTTCTTTTTCAGTTTTAATGATGTTAATAACTTATATTAGAGTAGAATGAGCTTTGTTAATTAGTCCGTTTGAATCTGAATGATTAGGAGTAGTAAAGTGTATATCTATATTCTTGTATTTGAGAAAGTTTGCAATTAGTCCATTTTTTAATTCTGCTCCGTTATCAAATTGAATTATATTGGGACAAGGGAAAGTACTGAAGTATATTTCTAAAAAATTCATAATTTCATTTGCAGAAGTTGTTATGATAATATTACCATATGATTTTCTTGAAAAACAATCTAACATTGTAAAAATAAATTTTCCATCATAATGAAGTACGTCTGCTTGTAATTTTTCAAAGGGTTTGAGTGGTGTAGGTGTTATTTCATAAATTTCTTTGATTGGGTTTCTGTCATATTTAACTGATTTACATGAAGAGCAATTATTAATTATCTTTATAATTGATTCTATCATACGGGGCCAATAATATTTTTTATTTAATGCTTGGCAAGTTTCATATATTCCGCGGTGCATAGTCTTTCCAATATGTTTTTTTAGTATTATTTCTTCTTGTTCTTCTGTATTTTGTAGGTCATCTTTTGGAATAGTAGCGTTTAATTTTTATAGTTGGTTAATAATTTCCGAAAAGTGATAAAAGATTTGTTCATCTATATTGTTTTCAATTTCTGGTGAGCATAATACACCGTAAGTACTGTTAGGTTGTAAATATCCTATGCAATTTTCTTCAATATCTTCTGAAAAGGGATAACGAGTGTACCCAGCAAATCTAGTTTTGTTAAATATTTTTTCTATTGTTTTTTTAATTTTTGAGTTTCCCCGCAAAATTATAATTTGAAAATTTTCAACATTTATATATTTATTTTATTGTCTACAATAGAAATTTGGTCGTTTGAGGATTCTTGTGAATATTGAGTCTGTAAACTTTGCAAGGCATCCTCTGGAATATAAACGGATTGGGCTAAATCATTAACAGCCTCGTCAATATTTTTTGGATTAGATTCAGCAAAACTTCGCAAAGTACGTCACTGGGACATGGGTCGATATCTATTGAAGGTAAGTTAGTTTCTGTAACTGGATTTCTAGAAAGTGCGTCTGATACATAATTAATTTTTCCTTCTAAGTATTTTACTTATTTCCGTATAAACGTATATTTCCGTTGAACATTCGGATTTAAAACTTTCGTAATGCTTTCAGTTACTATATATTTCATATATAGTTAAGTGAAAGAAAAAAATAAAATCCGCTATAATTAAAAAAAAAACTCAATCAATGAAAACAGGTAAAATCGATTATAAAAATATCTGACTGAAATCAATAAAACCTCTACAATCAATAGAAATACCCAAAAAATACTAAAAACCGCTAAAATATAATAAAAACAGCTAAAATCACTTGTGAAAAACATCTAGAATCGATAAAATACAAAACAGTTACTGAAAAAACTGCCTTAAATCTATAAAAACAACAAAAATTATTTATAAAATATATCCAGAATAAAAAAAATTAATAAAATCACTTATAAAAATATCTAAAATCAATAAGATAACACAAAAAATTACTAAAAACCGCTAAAGTATATAAAAACCTGTGAAAATCCTAGATAAAATCAATTATAAAAATATTTTTAGAGGTTGAACCCTATTACCTGGGTATATTCTACTGAAATCCTATTCAAATGAATCCACGATTCTTTGTGAGTTTTAAATATCTTATAAATACTAAAAATCAATGAATAAGAACAGAAAGTCCTTACAATGTTGTAGGGTTACATTGTATTATATTCAATATATTCTTTGAGCCTAATTACTATTCTAGATCATTAATTCACCCTGTATGATTTAAAAAAAAAAAGTGTTCTTTATAATAGAAAAATAAGTAGAGAGATGAAAGCTTTGGTTATAAAAAAATATATAAAATAAATTAGTCCTATAATTGCTCACGGAGCAAAACATGTAAAAATATAGGAAAATTTTTCAATTCAATAGGAAAAAAATCTGGACGAGTCAATACTCCTTTTTGGTGTCAAAAAATCTATGAGGCTAGTTTACCCAATAATCAAAACTTTTTTTCAATTTATTTTACCAAAAAACAGTCATTTTATGTTTTTCGTTTAATATACACTGAAAAACAAATGTTTTGGTGGAAAAGCCACGTCGATATCATTATTCAAACTCGAGATAAAAAATAAAGCTGTTTCAGTATGTTTTATTTATTTTTTCTCGGCTCCTAGGGCCTATAGCAAATAGAGTACGAGACAAAGAGGTACCCTGAGGGATACGAGAGGAGAGGGACTGAGTCTTGGAAGGATGTTGACCTGGGACGACTGCATACTGCGCCCGATCTGAGAGGAAGGATTGGAACCAGAGCATAACACTGTTGGGTAAAAGAAGATTTTGTAGTTTTTTAAGGAGGATGTTATGGTCAACTGTGTCAAAAGCTTTGGAGAGATCTAAAAGGATGATGATGATTAGGTTTTGGTGATCAATAAGCGGTTTGGAGGTCGTGGGTTATTTTCAGGAGAGTAGCAAGGTCGAAAGCCAGTTTGGAGCGGGTTAGTGAGGGAACGTTTTTCTAGGAAGTTTGAAAGTTGAATTTGTACAAGGCGTTCTAGTGGCTTTGAGAGGTTAGATAGGAGAGAAATAGGACGGAAGTCATGGTGTGAGGAAGGATTTGTAACTTTATTTAATGGTCGGACCAGGGCAGTTTTCCATGAAGAGGGGAATATGGAATTTTGTAGAGAAAAGTTATAAATATGATATAGTAGGGGTATAAGGGTTGGGAGGCAGGATTTCATTAGCTTTACTGAGATATTGCCAGGACTATAATCATTGGTGTGGAATTTTAGGATAGTGGAAAGTAATTCGTCATACGACACGTGGGAGAAAAAGAGATTTTCTGGGTTGAAGTTATGATGTTCAATATCAGCAATAGGTGAAGGGCTAGAAGCAAAGGATCAGAAATAGTCATTCAGATCGTCTGGGGTGACTGGGAAAGAACTCAGGTTTTCGGATTCTGGTACGTATAGTTTTCAAAGGATTTTCCATCTGGATTTTAATCAGGAGCATTAGAAAGGGTAGAATGGATATGGAGGGATTTGGCTCGTCGGACTGCGGATTGGGTTTCGTCGTGCAGTTGTTTGAAAGACGCAAAATCATCTGAAAAACGATGCTTCTTCTGTCTTGCTGCTTCTCTTCTTCTTATCATTTCCTTTATTTCAGGGGTTAGCCTAGGAGCAGTGGGACGGCGTAAGATTCGGGTTTTAAGGGGAGCATGAATGTCTAATACGGATTGTAGGTTTGAGGTAAGTGTGGATTCCATGGGATCTACAGATTTATATGAATATATGATGTCCCAGTGGAAAGTATCCAGGTCAGGTTAAAGGGATTCATATAAAAGGAGGTCCAAACTACGATATGAAACAACTGTTGGAGTAAAGGATCTGACGGGTAGGTCATATGAAATCTGGATAAGCTCGTGCGATGAAAGAAAAGGAACAGGATGCTGGGAAGAAGTGAGGATTTTCATGGGTGAATCGGACATGTGAAGGTCTAACCAGGTATCAGAAAATTGCGTGTGATGGGTAGGAGAATAGGAAACGAGGTAAAGATTCAGGGAAAACACTAGATCCGTAAGAAAGGATTTATCTCTGGATTCAGATAGCATATTAATATTAAAATAACCAGAGATAATGATATTGTAATAGGTAGAAACCAGTTCGACAAGGGAAGATTCGAAGGTGTTGTCGAAAGGGACACGAGGAGGTCGGTAGAAAATGGCATATAACAGAGGAGAAGAGATAGTTGAAATTTCAACAAACATGTATTCTAGGTGAGGAAAGAAAGGAGAAGGGATTGAAGTAGGATTTTGGCCTTTAGACTATCATGAACATATAGCCCGACACCACCTCCCGTGCGATCAGGTCTATCATGCCGTAGGAAAGAGTAATTAGGAAGGGATACTAGGGAGGAAGGGAAAAAAGGTTTTAGCCAGGTTTCTGCTACAGCTATTATGTGATAAAAATTATAAAGGAAATATTGTTGAAATTCATTATATCATTATAGTGGGTAATGTATATATATATATATATATATATATATATATATATATATATATATATATATATATATATATATATATATATATATACATTACCCACTATAATATATATATATATATATATATATATATATATATATATATATATATATATATATATATATATATATATGGATATTAGAATAACTAATTAAATTTCAATTGAAATATTAGAAGTGCAAGTGGGCCGTGGCCAGACGGGTTTGCTCTTTGAATTCCGATTTTTAGAACGGATTAGGGAGTTTTGTTAAAAATTACTAGTGGAATAGAAACTTCATGGAGGGTGCTAAAATATTAATAGCAGAATATTTTACATCAAAACAATTTTTTCCCACTCAAAATCCCGATTTAAAATTCATAATGAATTTTTCTGGCTTATTTTCCCTTTTTGCCCAAGTGGGCTTTTGAGCGTAAACAAAGTTCAAATAAGGATTGTAGATATTTCAATCATGTTCAGAATAATAAAAAGTAGTTTTACATCTCTATGACTAATAAAAACAAATTGACAGCATTCTAAGAAATATCCTCCCAGGCTACGTCAGGTGTCATTTTGAACATGTTCCGCGGCTCGGATTCTTGGAGACATTTTAGGAAATGTATGATTTAATGACTTCTACAACATAAATGAAATTCATTTTGCACTTAATTTGTTCAGCTTTTTAGAGTTATTAAAATAGTATAAATACGGAATTGTTGACTTCATCTAGTGAAGTCCCTACGTTCAGAATAGTGTAATATTAAATATTAATAGAGACTATTAATATCAATAGAGGTTTTGATTGCATCGAGATCGTATCATAGTTCGTGTAGGAGAATTTATCCTTATTATCATTATTATAAAAAAATTTGAAGAGGTGAAATAAAAAATAAAACAAATTATAATCACAATCCTCGCGCGGATCTCATTACCTCGTAGGGGAGCGTCCCACGGGTGGCTGATGTGGGGATGGTCGGTAGAAATTCCTTGGAAGTTCCTCCCGGCTAAGTCCGATGGACTCGCTGACCAACAATGAGAGTGCCCCTCCAGGCTTGCTGGAGGGTGTGACGTAGGTTTGAACGCCCTACTCACATATTTTTTAGTTCACAAAATACCACAAAAAGTCATGAATCTCTCTGAGGTAAAACGCTCATTATCCGGAAGTAAACTAGTCCCCCGTTCGGGTCTCCGGGTGGGGACTACTTTAGGGGATTCATGGCGCAAGTTGAAAATTAGAGATTTAGGTATAGGGACGTGGAACGTAAGAAGTTTGAATACAGCGGGTGGGTTAAAATCGGTGGCAAACGAGGTTAAGAGATACAATATAGATATCGTGGCACTGCAAGAGGTTCGGTGGCCAGGGGAGGGTTCGTTAACAGAAGGGAATTATTCTATTTGGTACGGTGGGAGCGGTAATTATTGTTTAGGTACTGGATTTCTAATCAGGAATAGATTGCTCTCCGCATTGAGGGACGTAAAATTTTTTAGTGATAGGATATCTGTGGCCATATTTCAGGGGCGGTGGTTTAAAATCGCGCTGATAAACATACTTTCTCCAACCGAAGACAGTGATGATGAAGTTAAATGCGAATTTTATGATAAACTAGAGTGGGTATATGATAAACTACCTCGAAACTGCATGAAAATAATATTAGGGGATGCAAACGCAAAGGTGGGAAGGGAAGAAGTATACTATCCGACGATCGGTAAAGAAAGTTTGCATGAGCATAGTAATGATAATGGGATCCGTCTAATAAACTTTGCTATCTCGAAAAACCTAACAATCAAAAGTACTACGTATAAACATAAGGATATTCATAAGTATACGTGGACATCGCCGGATTCACAGACACGCAATCAAATTGATCATGTTTTGATACAACAAAGATGGCAAAATAGTATAATTAACGTGAGGTCTTATCGTGGGGCAGAATGTGGGTTAGATCATAAATTAGTAATCGCGAAACTTCGACAAAAACTTAATACAAAAAAAAGAAAAGAAAACCGTATTTGTTCCGAAAATTTTGATCTAAATAAATTGAAAAACCCTTCAATTAGAAATCAATTCACGGTAAAAATCAAGAATAGGTTTGAAGCCTTGGAATCTTTAAATGAGGATCGCGAAGATGTAGACAAGCTATGGATCGGAATTAGGGATAATATTAAAGAGGTAAGTAATTTGTGTCTTGGAAAAAGGGACAATAAAAAGAACAAACCGTGGTTCGATAATGATTGTCTAAACTTGTGTGAAAAAAGAAGAGCCGCTAAATTAAAAGCATTGAATAATCCAAGCGATATCAATGTTGCTAACTTCCGAGCCTTGATGAATGAAACGTCCAAATTCCTCAAAAATAAAAAACGAGAATACCTTAAAAACAAAATAATAGAGATAAAAACTAATAGAATTGAAAACAACGTAAGAGACATGTACAAGGGTAGGAACAGATCGCGTAAACAGTTTGAACCCGCAATGAATGGAATTAGAGATGAAAATAACAATATTAGTTCATCAGCTTTTTGTGGATTTCAAAAAGGCTTATGATTCCATTGATCGCCAGAGACTGTATAACATTTTGATTGAGCAGGGAATACCGAAGAAGTTAGTAAATCTAGTAGGGATGCGCATGACCGAAACATTCAATAAAGTTAGAATCGGTAGTTATTTTTCGGAGAAATTTGAAGTTCGCTCGGGGTTAAAACAAGGCGATTCACTTTCACCTGCCCTATTTAATTTAGCACTAGAGTATGTCATTAGAAAGGTAATGCGTACCGAAAGGGGTTTAGATCTGGGTGATAAAATATCCGTGCTCGGGTTTGCGGATGATTTGGTATTATTAAGTGAGGACGCGGAAACTATAAAACTGAATACAACAACGTTGATGACAGCTGGGAAAGAGGTTGGCCTCAAAATAAATACGGATAAGACGAAATATATGGTTAGCAATAGAAACAGAGGCGATTTTGAGGATATAGATATAGGAGAAAATAGGTTTGAACACGTTGAGAAATTTAAGTATTTGGGGTCTGTGATTACTAGAAAAAACGAAATTCAAGAGGAAATAAAGGCGCGGTTAAAGGCGGGAAATGCTTCTTATTTTTCGGTATCAACATTACTTGGGTCGCGCATTTTGTCCAGAAACTTAAAACTTAGAATATACAAAACTATTATCTTGCCTACAGTTCTGTACGGGTGTGGACGAACAACACCTTAAAGTCTTCGAGAATAAGGTATTACGTAAAATATTTGGACCGAAAAAGGATGAGTCAACTGGAAAATTTAGGAGATTACACAACGCGGAATTGCGGAGCATGCACCCTGTTAATATAATCGAAGTGATATCATCGCGACGGTTGAAATGGGCTTGCAAAGTTGTTGGGCTCAGTAACGAACGAATTCCTAAAAAGTTAATAAACGCTGAGCCGACTGATAAACGTCCGAGAGGTAGACCGAAACGTAGGTGGGAGGATTGTATTAAGAGTGATCTAATGAATTTGGGTTTGGACGGTAGTCGGTGGACCGAGATTTGTAGACAGCGATTAGTGGTATCGGCATCGAACCTCCGGGTTCGCTAAGCCTTTTATTATTATTATTATAATCACAATAGACGAAAAGAAAATATTAGAAGTAAATAAAATAAAAAATCTTCAATAATATAGAGTTAGCAACATATAAGATAAAAAACTTACCATTCAAAATGCTTGAATCCTGGCTAGGCCTTTGCATCATTGTTCTGAACTCAAAAGATAATAAGATAAAACATTTTAGATTAAAATAATGTTATTGGTTGCTCAAAAAGAAAAAAATATAATAAGCTTACTTGGATTATTTCACCACTATACTTACTGCCACTGGAGTATGGCAGGTTGTATTATTTCTCAATAAAAACTTTATCTCAAAAGAAAAAAAGCAATATATGTAAATATATATATATATATATATATATATATATATATATATATATATATATATATATATATATAAATATATATTTCATTTTCTCTCTCTTTCTTTTCATTTTTCTTGTTGTTTTTTTGTTCATATTAATTATATTTTTCGAAAAAATAAGTTATTTTAGTAGCTTATTTATTTTACTGAAAATATTTTAAACATTAACTGATCTGTATTTTGTAGTCTTATGGCCAGATATTATTTCTGTTTTATTTGTTCAATCATGTTATTCTTAAGGGTCCTAGTCTCAGAATAAAGTTCTTTTATCTATATATATATATATATATTTATGTATATGGTGAGCTTACAGAGATTCTTCTCGGAGCCTCTTCTTTACTTGGTCCTCGATCATCTGAAGTCTAGACATTTCAAGAGCGATCACGAGCTCCATATTGTCATCTCCGGTGACATTTTGGTAACCTAAAAATATTTGTATTGAAAGTAAAAAGATGTGATGCAATGATTTAATTCCTAAGTAGTTTAATTAAAAAAACATACTCGTAGATTTGTCTAATTTAGAAAATCCTGGTTTCCCATTTCGAACTCCTTCAATGCAACACTCAATTTCCGGGCACTGAAAATATGAAACAGAACATTATTAAAATATAAAAGGAAGAGCAATTATGACTTTCCAATAGTGTTTATTGCGTGTTCGAGGATGTCCCCTAAAAAAACTTTTATTTTATTCATGGATAATGAATAATCCATTTATTCGTTATTATATTGTTCAGTGAATAAATTTATTCATAAGTTTTCAATCAGTAATCGAATACAAATAATTATTCCAATGAAAAAAATTATTTAAATAAACAAAAAATATTTAAATAAGGAAAAAATATTCGAATAGAAAATAATAATTAACTTATCAAAAAAACTCTCTAATAAAAAATAATAGTTTAAATATTTACGCAAATGACGGTGACACCTAGGCTTTTTCCCTTATTTTCTCTTCAAATTATTTTAGAGTACTGATACGCAAGATAGAATGTTTCTTGATGGCAACTAATCCATTCAATCCAAATGAACACTCCTTCAAAAATAAGCAAATAACAATTTTATCCAATTAACAAAATCAAATTGGGCGAACAGAAGCAGATGGAGGAAGCTCAAATCTGTTTTAATTTTATTAGTAATCTTGTTTTAATAAAAAAAAAATTATACTAAAAAAAATAGATTTTAGACCTGAGGTTGGCTGCGTTCGGAAGATATCTTCTAACATATCTACAAATATATTTTATTGATTGTTTTTATTGGAACTCATTCGGGATATTATTATTAGCCTAAAAAACGATACAAATATTTTTATTTCTCGTAGTATATTGTGTGGTGTAGCTGTAATTGCTTATGAAGAAAAATTTCACCAAGAAAAAAAATGAGAAGCAATAATAATAAAAATAACAATAATAAGAATGTTTACAATTTTTTCGTTGAAAATATATTCCATATATAGATTTGAAAAGATCATTACAAGTGTAAAAATTCTGATTAAATCGGTAAAATATTTTAGGGAACTAAAATATACTATATTTATCAATAGTAAAAACAGAATAATATTTCCAATGCATTTAAAAAAATGTTTTTCTAACATCTAACCATTGAGCTCGTGCAAATTTCTTTAATTTGAAAAAATAAAAATTTCTTGACAAGACGGGGACATTCTGACTTGTAGAATAGATAAGTTGCATGGGATGTCGAAAGGAAATCCAAAGGAGTTGGATACGCTTGCGATAAGACATGCGATTTGAATTCTGGAAATTTCACAGAGGAAAAACATTGTGTGCTTTTATTTTTTTAATCCTTATTATTTTCTATTCGAATAACTTTTTCTTATTCAAATAATTTTTTTTGAAAATATACTTAATAAATATGTAAGATATTTAAACTGATTTTATTATTCTAAAATGAATAATTAAATTACAAGCAAGCAACTCATAATATTTAACAATGAAAATTATAAAAATAATTAAAGCACTTTTTACAACTCCATATAACCTCCTTAGTTCTTTAACATATGATAATATGGTAACGAAACAAAACTATAAACACAAATAGGTAAGTTACATATCACTCTCTGTGGTCACCCATAGGGACAACTTGTTGATGTGAAATAAATTTGACACCTACTTCTTTTTACCATAATCAACTATATAAATTGACAACGAGGTACTCTTCAAGATCATGAATGGATCTACTCTTACTTTATCCAACTTTCTTCTGTTCAGGTTAATTCGATTCTTAACCTTAACGATTTTAAGGAGTTTAGATCCTTAAAATTCTCCTTCTAATCATCTATTATTTTACTTAATTCTATTAAGATACTTGGATTACCTCTTCATTTTCAAAATATTCTAGAACAGGTTGGCTTGCTATTAAATCCCCTATAACATTTTTTCCTTCCTTGTGAATAATCTTGAAGTTAGATTTTGACAGACAATATATTAGGTTGCCTAATAATTCATAATTCTAGTAAAATCCCGACCAATCAAATAGTATAGTCAATTATTTATGGAATTCTTAATGGCTTGAAATCCAGATGGATAATGTCCGTTTTTTCAGATAATTTTCTTGAAAAATAGGCTACTGGATGTAATCTTCCATCATTTTTTGGCTACTTTAAAGCCGCTCCTGTACCTATAAAACTAATATCTGCTTCAATAAATACGTCTTTATCAACATTATAAATTTCCAAAATTGGTAAGGATCTTTAATTAGATTGGAACTCTTCTCACAATTAAACTCGACGTTTTTTCTTAATAACCTATGCTATAGTTCAAACTTCTCTTCGCTGTTCTCAATATAGTTCAAATAAAAACTAATTGAACCCAGTACTCTACGAACACCAGATTTATCTGTTGGTCTTTTAAGATTCTTAATCGCAAATAAATCCTCTTGTGCCGGTGATATTTTGTTATCTTGAATAAAATGCCCGAGATACTTTACAGCATTAGCTGAAAACCTACTCTTATCTAATTTCAGCTTGAAACCTTCATTCTTGGTTATTTGCAAAAGTCTATTAACCATCTGTTTGACTTATATGGTCTTCCCAAGTCGTAGAAAAAAATAATATGTCGTCTATATAATTAACGCAAAACTCATCCAAATTATTTCTTCATACGTTCGATAGTATCCTTTGAAAAATCACTAGAACATTCTTAAGGCCAAAGGGGAGAATCTCAAACATGAATTTTCCTAATTTTGTGATAAATAATGTCTTCTCTCAATCTTGTTCTCGTAATGGAATGCACCAGAACGTTGAATTTATATCGATCACAGAAAAATATTCATAATTTGATACTTTAACTACATCAAAAATAGTCGGAAATGGATAGCATTCGGGTATCATTAATTTATTTAGGTTTTTAAAATCAAAGCATAGCATAGTTCTTCGGCCAGCTTCTATTTTATAAGCCAGAGTGACTAGCTGGCAAATGTTGAATCCGATTCTTCAATTATTATTATAGCATTTCCAAGTCAATTGTAACCTTTTCGAAATCAATTGTCACCTTTTCCATTTCAATTGTAACTTTTTCCATTTCAAATGTTACCTTTTCCATTTCAATTGTAACCCAATCGGACATGAATTAATCCAATATTATTTATTTTATTATTGAAAAATTATTATTTTAATTACATTAATGACTTTTGAAATAATTTCGGAATATTCTTTCGGCATTTCTTTCGTTTATTAGATAATTGATATTAAGTGCTAATTTCAAGTAGGTAGTTTAAATTTTTGAAATAAAATTGTTTATTCAGTTTTAAATACTTATTATTTGTTATTTATTTAGTGGGGGGAGGGTGGATATCATCGATTTGCTGATCGTTCATTAGGTTTTCGAAATGGTTCATGTCAAATTTATCATCGAAATTTTGCAAGGCCAAGAGCATTTCTACTTAATTGTTAGTTTTCAAAATTCTTCGGTATAGGTATCGTTTTCAAGGGCGCTATTTCCGAATTGACTATCGGAATTCCCATAGCACATGCGCTTTTCGATTTTTCATTGTTATTGAAGCTTTCTATGATAAAGGGATCGTTAATTAGGTTTTCGAGAGTTCTGATTCAATTTTTTTAATCGCATACGCGCATTTCGTTTTTCCGTTACATTTCAAGTTTTCTATGATATAAAGATCGTTTATTAGGTTTTCAAAGGTTCTGATTCCGTTTTTTGAATTGAATTTTTTTATCGAGCATGCGTATTTCGAATTATTATTGCAGTTGGCATTTCTTTGGTACTGGTATCGTTTATGAAGTTGTCAATCATATTTTCAAATTAACAATAGGATTTTTGATCTTGCGTGCGCACGCACATTGACTGTTCTTAATGAACTTTTCTTCGTTTAGGTTGTCGAGGGTTCTGATTCGATTTTTTTCTATTGGACTTTTGATTGCGCCAGTGCTTTTCGATTTACTGATACTGTTTAAGTTTTCTTTGTTATACAAATTGTTAATTAGGTTTTCGCGGTTTTTAATTCCTTTTATCAAATATTATTTTTTATCGAGCATGTTCATTTCAAATTACAATTGTATTTGATATTTCTTTGAGTATACCGTCCTATAAAACCTCATAAACAATAATTTCACCGAAAAAAAGGTGAGTGGTAATGGTTATCCGAAATGAGCCTGTTCGATAAAATACCTTAAATTACATTAAATATTTTCTTACAATTCTAATTATTTTTCCACTAATGCCTATTGAAAATAACTTTTGCCACAGAAGATTCTGATTTATAGAGTCGAATGCCTTTCTAAAGTCCACGAACACAGCGTAAACGTAACTTCCCTTTGCCTGCTGATTAATATTTATTAATGACATGAGTGTGAATATTTGTTCCACACATCCTCTACCTTCTCTGAACCCTGCTTGTTCCTCAGGGATTAAATTATCATGTTCTGCCCAATGCTGGATTCTGTTCGCTAAGATAAGGGTAAAAAGTTTGGTGATGTTGTTTATCAGGGAGATTCCCCTATAATTACCTGGATCCTTTTTATCTCCTTTCTTATAGATCTGCTTTAGCTCTGATCTAGACCATGCGAGTGGAAGGTTTTCCGAATACATGACATTGTTATAAAGATTTAACAAATAGTGTTCCCACTGTGGTATCATGTTTTTAAATACTTCATATGTCACTTTATCAGGTCCAGGGGATTTGTTTCGTTTGCTGCGGTGAATACAGTACTGAAGTTCCTCAGTTGAATATGGTCGGTCTAGAAATGGATGTGTAACGGAAAAGAATAGAGAGTCAATTGAAGTTTTCTCTACATATAATGAGCTATAATATTGTGTCCAAGTGTCAATATCTATTTCGTTTGTGACAAATGTATCTGGTCTCAGATTTGACAGTTTTCCAAAATTCGGAGCTATTTTTAACGCCTTTTAGTTTATTTATGATTGTGATTCTGTATTCTTCTTTCTTTTGTTTTATTAATTTCCTGTAATAATTTCTAGTGGAAAGATATTCTTCCACAATACGCTGAGCAAAATTTCGTTTTAGCAATTCTCGGTATTTCTTCCTTACTTGTGTTTTCAGGTGTTTGCACTCCAAATCATACCATTTAGTTTTGTATCTTTTGTGCTGAAACCCATACACCATTAAACCTGCATCAACTAAGGATTCAGTCATTGCAGCTGTGAAATTTGCATACAAATGGTTAATATTATCTGAATTAAAATATATTCGTTGCGATAAGATTAGGTTATTTTGAAAGATATTGATCCTATCTGGTTCCCACTTTGTGTACTTTGCTACTTTCTGAGGTTGGTTTTGGCTGCTGTCTTTGATTTTTAATGTATTGTGATCTATATTATTTAGGAGAATAGTGCAGGCCAGATGATCGGTTAGTTCTGAAAATGCGGATACCTTCATGTCTTGGACTATATATATATATATATATATATATATATATATATATATATATATATATATATATATATATATATATGATCGGTTAGTTCTGAAAATGCGGATACCTTCATGTCTTGGACTATATATATATATATATATATATATATATATATATATATATATATATATATATATATATATATATATATATATATATATAAGTTAAGGTCTGTAGGTATACAGTGTAAGACTTAATACCATCCCTAAATGTAAATAGAACAGAGAGTGTATAAATAGAGGATTATTGAGACAAATAAAGCAGTCTATTTCCAGATCTCGTGAGTGCTGTTTCTTGCCCCTTTTTCCTTTCTTTGTTTTTTTTATCAGTTTTCAGTCGCGGGAGTTTAACTGGTGCCGAAACCCGGGACCGCGGATACCGGAGTAACGAAGAACTGAGGACCCGTTTTTTTTCTTTTACTTTCGCTGTGGCAATGCCAGAAGGAGTTGTGCGACCGGCAACGCTAAACATATCTTCGGAAATCCCACCATTGCCACAAGGAACCATGGCGGAAGCTCATGCAAATACGCTAGCTTGGATGAAGGTACGAGCGGCGACGACGCAGGATATGAGACGGGCTATCTCGGACTTGGAAAGATTCACTGGGGAAATTGGTGAGTTAAACCACTTTCTTAAGGCTGGAGACCGGTTGAGAGCAGAGATAGAGACGAAGGCAGCCGAAAACATGATAATTCCAAGAGACGCGGAGTCCTTGAAAGCAGCACTAATATGCAGAATCAAGAGAAGTGTCCTAAATTTGATCCAGGCGGATGAGGAAACTCCATGGGACGTAGTTAAGGACCGTCTGAAAAAGGCGTTCGGAGGCGGCAGATGGACCCCGGAGGAAGATATTTTCTACATGTTTCGGGAAACAAAAAAAGCTCATCAGTCGAACGGGCAATTCGCTGGAACACTGTTAGCCCACTACAACAAAATCACGGAGAAGATGAGGGAGACTTTGAACGCAGCGGAAGTGGAGGGCAGAATGGCGTTCCTGTCAACAATTCTCAAGGTGCAGTTGGCAAAGGAGATCGGGAGGAAGGAGGGCCTATCGAGAGATCGCACTTTTGTAGAAAGTGCCCAGGAGATAATAGACGCAAGTGCAAGAGAAGAAGAAGTCAGGAACGTAGAGGAGGACGCAGGATGGAACAAGGTAATGCACAGAAGACCCAGACCAGTACCGCCCATGTGGAGGAAAGGAAAACCGGAATACGTCGGAAAAGAACGAACAGTCGGAGAAGGGAGACAAGGGAAGATGAGAAATAGCGGAAGGCGAGAAGACCGGCGATGTCACGGATGCGGAAAGGTAGGTCACTTGGTGGCACAATGCTCGCGCACCAAGTGCTTCGAATGCGGGACAGAGGGGCACATTGCGAGACAATGCCCCTACATGAGTCGAAGGAGAGAAGAGCTCCGACCGCCAGAACCTATGGAGGTCAATGCTCAGAAAATGTGGAGAAGAGAAAGACCGCAATGGGAGTCAACAGAATCATCGGAAACATCCGATACAGAAGAAGAGGCGCAAGAACCAGAGAACAGAGGAGGCGAGGGAAGCGGTAGTGTACAAAGGAACCGAGGACGACGGGCAGCTGTGGAGAGAAGAGAAAGACAGGAGATCTGAGGAGAGGGGTTCCGGAGAGGCAACCGCATAATAGTGAATAAAATAACAGTGTGGAAAGTGAGTGTAGCGGGCTGCCTATAATTAAAATCGCGAGTGGAAGATATTTAGTGGACACCGGGAGTTCTAACACCATATTGTGTAGGAGTACGCTTGAGAGGTTGTACAATGGAGAGAGGATGCCCCGGATAAAGGTATGTGCTTGTAGATTAATCACCCTGGGTGGGCCCTGTAGGGTAGAGGGAGAAACGGTAATAGACCTAGACGGATGGGGAAAAAGGGGGGTTAAGTTAAAGATCCATATCATGGAGAAAATGTCCAGGGAATACGGGGGGATTATTGGGTGTGACCTACTGGGGAAGATAGGAGCTAGAATTAGGAATAGTGGAGGACATTGGGACATTCGCATAGGGGGAAGAAAATACCGATGTCTAAGGTTCCTGAAGGACGGGGGGGGGGGGGGCACGAGTAGGCGCAATCAGTCAAGTGGGGGATTGGAGGTACGCAATAATGAAGGAGTATACCGACATCTTCTTCAAAGAGGGCGAAATATTGGGGGCGACGGGGAAAACCGTTCACGAGATCCCGCTGAAGCAAGATAGGGTAAGTTATATAAAGGAGCGGCGATACCCGCAGGCGCTGCGCCAGCATATCCGGCAAGAATTAGAGACCTTGAAGAGGCAAGGGATTATTGTGGATAGCACATCGCCGTATAACAGTCCCCTCTGGGCCGTGAAGAAAAAGAGCGTGACAGGCGAAGAAAAGTATAGGGTCGTGGTGGATTACAGGAAGTTAAATGAGAATACGGTAGATGAGAGATACCCCATACCCAGATTTGAGGACATCCTAGATAGACTCAGCGGGGCGACCATATTCAGTACATTGGATTTGAAGGCTGGGTACCACCAAATACGAATGCACCCCGACGACCAACTTAAGACGGCCTTTACCTTCGAGAGAGGCCACTACGAGTTTACAAGGATGCCGTTCGGCCTAAAAAACGCGCCAATCACATTTCAGCGCCTTATGGACGAATTTTTGCGGGGGATAGACGAGTCTATATGTCAGGTCTATATGGACGACTTGATAGTATTTAGCAAGAATAAAGACCAGCACGTGGATCATTTGCGCAGCGTGTTCAATCAGATTCGAAAATTCGGGTTGAAACTGTCCGCCGAAAAATCGCAGTTGGGTCAGGAACAGATCAACTTTTTAGGGCACGTCATATCGCAGGAGGGAGTGAAACCGGACAGCGCGAAAGTGGAGGCAATACGGAAAATGGTAGTCCCGAGAGATGTACAAGGGATCCGGAGACTATTAGGAACGCTAAATTATTATAGACGTTTCGTTCCGGAAATGGCGGAATACCTCGTACCCATCAATAACCTACTTAAGAAGGGTCAAAAAGTGGTGATAACGCCTGACATGGAGGACAACATTCGGAGGTGCCTGACACGACTGCAGGAGGAACCCGTACTAGCGTTTCCCGATTTTGATAAAAGATTTATTATTACTACGGACGCAAGTGAATACGCATTGGGGGTGGAATTGGCGCAGGAAGGGGGAAAAGGAGAACGACCGGTGGCGTATGCCAGTAGGCGCCTCACGGATGCAGAAACGAGGTATAGCGCGTTGGAGAGAGAACTGCTTGGTATTGTGTGGGCTGTAGACCATTTTAGAGCATACGTGTTCGGCAGGAGATTCACAGTACGCACGGACCATAGACCCCTGCAGTGGGTGGGGAAATTAAAGGAATCTTCCGCGAGAGTCACGAGGTGGAAAGAACTTCTCAGCCAGTATAATATGGAGGTGGAGTACAAGCCGGGAAAAGAGAACGTTGTGGCAGACTGGCTGTCCAGAGCAATTACGA
This sequence comes from Rhaphigaster nebulosa, assembly GCA_948150685.1. NCBI lineage: Eukaryota > Metazoa > Arthropoda > Insecta > Hemiptera > Pentatomidae > Rhaphigaster > Rhaphigaster nebulosa. The sequence goes on from OX411307.1 coordinate 10,624,731, forward strand.
TCAATGCAGTTGAGGAGGACAGAGGGGAGTCTTCCAGGGATGTACGACGATTCCTGCGGGAGTGGACGCCAGACCGAGAAGGAGAACAGGACGAAACGGAGGTGGTCGAGTCGGAACAATCGACAACAGCGGAGAGCTCAACAGAAGAGAGATCTACGGACATGGAAGAGATAGAGGAAATAATCAATGATAAGAGACGGCAGATCATCTGGAAGACGAGAACTGCGGGTCTGATCAAAATAGAATATGGGGTATGCGACGGACGAAAAATCGCCACCATTTGGTCCCAACCAGGGGCGAGGCCCGATCAGATTATTCGGGTGCTTAAGGACGCGTCGAGACCTGGAAAAACCTATTATTTATATGTAGGTAATGAAACCATTTGGGAAAAGATAAAGAGGCTATGGCGGACCGAACAGATCGGAGTCGACAGAACGTTCGTACGGTGCAATCTGATGGTGGAAACTATCCGAGACCAGAACCAGCAAAAGGAAGTGACGCTCGCGTACCATCAGGGGAAAACCAATCATCGAGGCGAGCTGGAAACTCTTCAAGCACTAAAACGCAGATATTTCTGGGGGGGGGGGATGAAGAAAACCATCAAAGAAGTGATAGGGAGGTGCGAGATATGCCAAACTACCAAGTATGACCGACACCCGCCGAAAGTACAGCAGGAAGAAACTCCCACGGCAGAAACACCGTTAAGTGAGCTACAAATAGATACATTCACCTGGAGAGGACATAAGTGGGTGACTATGATCGACCTATTTAGCAAAGTGGCTATGGCATATCCAGTGCACGAACGGTCATCAGAGGCGGCGATAGGAGCCCTGCGGGTGTGGTTTCAGTTTTATGGGGTACCGGATCGGATCTCGTCGGACTGCGGCAGAGAATTCGATAGTGCAAACATGAGGAATGAAATGAAGGCGCTGGATGTGCAATGGCATTTCAACACCCCAGGTCACCCAAAGAGTAGAGGAGGCATTGAGCGGCTCCACAGCACGCTGGGCGAACATTTACGCGTGTACCACGCAGACAAAGGGTTGACACCAGAGGCGGCGATGCCGAAAGCAGTGGCGGCATATAACCACTCAATCCACACCGTCACGGGATTCGCCCCATTCGAGATTCTCTTCGGGCTCCGGGGACGTCGTAGGGACAGTACGGGCACGGCGATGGACGACGAAACGGCGAAAAGGTTGGAGAACAATCGCATAACGCTGGGAAAATTGTGGGGGAAAGTACGCGGTCGTCTGGAGAGGGAGAAAAGTAGGAGAGTAGCGCGGGAGAATAGGAAGGTCAAAGACGTAGGGCGTGGCATCAAGATAGGGACTATTGTATACAGGAAGATAGGTTCCAACAGGAGTAAAGAGTTGCTACGGTACGAGGGCCCATTTAGGGTGATTGTAATTAGAGAGCACAACATTGTGACAATCCAAAGCGTGAGAGAACCCGGGAAGCGTAGAACCGTGCATATCGAACAATTAAAGTTACCAGCAGGTTCGCCAGAAGAACCTTGAGAAGGCCAGAGCATCCTCTTTACCATACATAATTGTGCGAGAGCTATTCTTTCGGTTAAATGTTTTTTTTACAGTGATACCGAAACATGTGTCGGTATCATTCAAAACAAGGAATTTCGTTATATTTTGTCAGTCATGATTGTCGTAAGTTAAGTTATTTATTTCAAGTGTCAGTATTATGTTCATATTAAAAGTTGTATATATTAGATTATTATGTAGTAGGTATCTTAGTATTCTATTGTATGTAATGGTATTTTATTTTTTTTCTGTTGTTTTTATGTTTATGTTAGTTTACGGCGGATGGCCGTAAACTGGTAGGGGGGAGTTAAGGTCTGTAGGTATACAGTGTAAGACTTAATACCATCCCTAAATGTAAATAGAACAGAGAGTGTATAAATAGAGGATTATTGAGACAAATAAAGCAGTCTATTTCCAGATCTCGTGAGTGCTGTTTCTTGCCCCTTTTTCCTTTCTTTGTTTTTTTTATCAGTTTTCAGTCGCGGGAGTTTAACTTATATATATATATATATATATATATATATATATATATATATATCACTAAAACTCAAAACTTCACTAAGAAAGACACCAAAAAGGAAATAAATTCCCAAAATAAAGAAATAATTTCTGGTTTCTCAGAGAAAAACGTTGAAGAAAAACAAAACACCAATGAGGGTTTGGATAGTCTTAAGAAAACTAAAGATATATACAATATAGGCACTGAAAAATATTATGAGGCACATAATTATTTGTTAATAGATGAATATTGTAGTCAAAGACATTATACGTGCGCTGTTGAAAATACAAAAGAAATCAAACCCGGCAAGCACCTAAAGCATTATCGTACCGAATAGTTGGAACGATACCAGGCGAGTGCAATAGACATAATATAACTAGTATCGTAAAAATAATAGAAATACCTCAGTATCGTTCCAACTATTCTATGAGGTTCTGTGTTTTGTCAAATTTAACGATTAATTTAACAATTTTATTTCAAACATTTAAACTGCTTGAAATTAGCATTTAATATGAGTTATATAATATGATAATATGAGCAACACAATTCCCAGGAATACAGCAAGCCCAGGCAAACGCCATCTTTCCACGCCACCCGCAGGACACCTTTCCAACTACAAGATGTGTAAAACATACAAATATCTAAAATCAAGGAATAGGCAGCCACGAGACCAGAAATATCGAAATATCGACGTAGCCATGACAACTGAAACACGACTAACCAGTAAACAAATTATCAATAAACCCCGATACAAAATTTACAAATCGACCACCAAGATGGAACTGCACATACTAACACTACTGTCCCTCTCCCATCACTTGCTTCCCAGTATTATTCCAGCAAGTACAAAATTTCCTACAAAGCACACCCATAACTATTCGAACTTCCCTCTTTACGATAACAGTTATTGTGGCATATTCTCCTCCAAAATACCTCTTTTTGAACTCCAATTCAATTCCTTCCTTAATTCCTTAGGACATCATTTCCCACATTTCCCATCCTCTCAGACAAGATGATGGCTCATGGGCAGCATCAGATAAAAACAGCTGAAGAACTAGCCAGTCACCTATCCCACAATTACATAAATAATTTCTGAAGTAAATCCCAACCAAACTGCAATAGTTGAAGAATTTTTATCTTCACCAATTTCTCTATCCTTGCCACATAAAGCCGGTACCCCATCTGAGGTCAAGTTTCAACTATAGAAGCTAACTCTTCGTAAATCCCCAGGGTATAATCTACTTACTCCTCAAATCCTTCTGCAATTTTCTCCCAATGCTATAATATTCCAAATAATATTCTCAATCGACAACAAGCTTCTAATTTATGAGACTATCCTCAGACCTATCTGGACCTACGGACTTGAATTGTAAAAGAAAAACATTCGAGCATCAAATGTATCCAATCCTGCCAAACCAACATCCTAAGAACTATAGTTAACGCTCCATATTACGTTTCCAATAAAACATTACACCATGAACTTTGGATCCCTTATGTCCCTGACCTTATGCCAACCAAATTTTTAAAATTTCGTCTGAACCTTTCCAATCATCGGAATCCTCTGCTTCAATGCTTATTTAGCTCTACTAGTCCCTTCAATCCGCCCCGAATATTGAAACTACAATGATCACTAGATCTAATATAAAATGAATTTTGATAATTGGAGTTCTGGCAATTGCCAAATTCTCCTCATGTTCAGAGTGTTTGCGGCTTTAGCGCTGTTTCTTACTCAGCCTCCAGTGGCTCAGTACCAGTGACGCGACGAGAAAGATGCGCTGGGATCTCATAGGGCTCTGTTATACCTTCTACACGTGGGTTCGAGGATCCTCAAACCGAATGTTTAAATATTGTATATAAGTATGGAAGTAATTATTATCCTTATTTTTCTATTATATTTTAGTTCCACTTACTAATATTTTACTTTTATCTAATATTCTTTATTTTTCATTTTTTTTTTGTACGAATTTATCATGGTTGTCACTACTAGCAATTGCCCAAGATTATGGTAGATTGTAATATTTGTCAATAAACATGTTATTTAAAAAAAAATTGCGTGAACGTTTTGTATTTATATGATGTTTGTTGTTGGTATAATTTGTTGTATGTTTTATTTTTTAATTTTCAGAAAAATGTCCTGATGATAGGGTCACACCACAGAACTTATGATATGAACACGCAATAAACACTATTGGAAAGTCATAAATGCTCTTTATTTTATGAACTATTGGACTTCCTACTAAATTTGAATAGAAAAAATAATTAAAACAATTAAACTACCTCATTTCTGTCACATTTTTTGGTTTTATGTGCCTTTTACGAAATGCAACGTATACATGTTCAACTACATGCAATTATGCAACTATTATCAACAAAATTATGCAACCTAGACTTTTAAAAGGATATCAAATAAATTATTAGATTAGATTAGTACATACAATTATTTAAAACGGAGGGCGTCTTGGTTCAAGGAATGTGTAAGTAGGAAAAAGTAGATTGTACTCAAACTGAACTTTTTAAACAGATAATATAAAATTCAATTTAATGATCGGATACAGAAGCATGAATGAAACACAAGAATTTAATAACTGATAAATAGAAACTAGTAAAAGCAGTTATAAAAGGTTCTACTGCCATCTTGGCTTTTACCGAGCTCTACTTGATGGTCAAATCCACTAATTCAAAGAAGCATGGAGCACTTTCCTTAACCGGATCGTATTGCAAAATTATAAAATATAATTATTAGCTCGAGTATTTATTTACATAGGTGTTTGCGTACATGTGTATATAACTTAATAAAGAGTCAAATTGAATCGACTTACAGACGATTATCAAATTACTTACAGTTTTCAATTTATAATTGCTTTTTATGTATTTATTTATTTATTATCTATCTAATCACTTGTATCTAAATGAATATATAAAGCATACATTGGTTTTTGTGTCCGGCGGTACCCATCCTTGAGATACTGCTCTGATAAATTCTTGACGCTTTCGTTTAGTCAAGGAAGTTGTCTGAACAATTGTAGATCTTGGGCTTCTGAGATATGGCCTGGCCAACATTTCAGACAGCTTTTCAGTCCCTTCTTCAAGCTCGTTCTGTAAAACAAATATTATAAATTTATTACATTTTTTTTTGTAAGGCAACTTTGTTGTATTCCGTACATTTTTATTTGTATTAACCAGATATTTTAACTAACATTACCTCAAAAAAAAAAAAAAAAAAAAAAAAAAAAAAAAAAAAAAAAAAAAAAAAAAAAAAAAAAAAAAAAAAACAAACAGAAATAACAAACGAAAATTCAAAATACTCTAATATATTTACCTGCATGAATTCGAAAATGGTTCTATTGTAGCCGTTATCTTGGAGATAATAGCCATACACATAAGAACCACATAAGATCCTTCGAGCCTTCAATAGTTCTCTGGCACCTTCTTCGATGAAACGCACTGCAGCTTTGTCTCCTAATGTAAAAAAAAAAATATTTATCTAAATACTTTGCTAAACATGATTGGATTTGGAAAATGAAAAAAAAAAATATTATTTATGAACAAATGTTATGTGATAATAAAAAATAAAAAAAAGCTCGGTTTGAATGTGCCAGGTACACATCAATATGTAAATAGGTCGACGTTGATATAAATTTTTTCTTCTTCTCGAGTGTGTGACAGCGCGGCGATCGCTTCTGCGAATTAATCGACTCCTACCAGTTGACTTTAAAATTAACTTTCATTATCAAAGAAAATGATACTTCTAACAATTTAAGCTGCAATATCTTATTTAAGTTACATCATGTGTAAACTAATATGGATAGCTTCTTTCAGATTAGATGTATCCTTATAAAGCTAAAGGTTGGAGAGGGCATGAATTTGACCAGGAGTAGGAGGGACATTTTTCCTCATTCCGCATGGTGTGTTGCCTTGCAGTAGAACCTCCGACGGTGGATCAGTGCTACTTTGTAGACAATGGATTTAATCCTCCTCTACGTTGACGAATCCAACACAACTGGTTACTAGATTGGGAGCCCGATGCACGTTGAACAAGTTCATAAAACAGGCATCTGCAAAAAATTTGAAAATTAGCTTCTACCACACTTAACACGGAAATGCATTTCTGGCGGTCCTAAAAGTCTTATTATACAGTTAATTAATTTGGTGAAGTAATGAATTACGTCACAATAACTAGCCCAACAAATATACGATTGATTTTTGTTTTAATTATTCTCTTGTGCCTCAAAGATGCCGAAAATACATTCTGGCTAATAAAAAACCCCCAACAGATTACTGCCAGAAGAGAAAACGTAATAGCTCCCCTTACGAAACCTCTAAAAGTTAGGAATTATTCGTTTTTTTTGACCCCTAATTCCTAAACGAGGCATTCAATCGAAAAAATTATATCGTAATTTAAAAACATTAAATTCTGCTTTGAATGAGCACAACATAATTATTCGGGTTAAGTGATGTGGTCCCCGGCGACCCCAACGCCCGGCCTTGTGCCGCAGTCTGCGGCAGGGTGGGGGTACAGTACACCCACATACACACATTGCACTATAAAAGCATACTACACACAACCTTACACGACAGACTAAGGTCATCAAGAGTACACACCCAAGGGCCACCTCCCCATGGAAGCCGTCCCGGATGGGGTTGCATCTCTGCAGAGAATAAGAGACAGCTCCCTGAGCAGACTAGTGTACGCAGAGAGGGTTGACAGCCCCGCTACCCGAAATTAAATTATTCAAAAACCTCACACGAAAACCTCGGATAAAAACAGACCTAAAGATAATAGACCCTAGATTCCTAAAAGGATGCTCAACTTTGGATTTTGGAATATATGTCCATTTTACAGACCTGGAGAACTCAAACTGCTCCTAGATCAAATCGACAGCTATAAAATTGATCTTGTTGTGCCATCCAGGAAATGCGATGGATAGGAAGTGGCATCCTGGAGAAGCACAAGCATTCTATATATTATAGCTGCAACGATTGGTTACACGAGTTCGGTACTGGGTTTGTAGTGAGAGGCACCTGTAGACGACTCGTAATTGGATTTAAGCCCATTAGCGCCCGAACATGTTTCATCCGCATCCGTGGGGAATTCTATAATTATATTATTTGAAGTGTTCATTCCACCACGGAGGTAGCAAACGAAGAGGAGATAGACCTGTTTTATGATCTCCTTAAAAGGACCTTTGGTATATGCCCAGGATACGATATGAAGATAATTACAGGAGACATAAACGCAAAGATTGGAAAAGAAGACATCTGTATCCCAACTATCGGGAAGTATAGACTACATGGAGATTCCATGAAGAGAGCAACGATAATGGAGCTCGGCTAGTGAATGCTGTAGTATACAGAGATCTAGATGTAGGTAGTACTCTCTTCCCGCACAAGGATATTCATAAAGGTACAGGGGTCACTCCAGATAAATCGGTGATCAATAAAATTTACCACGTATCGACAGAGAGACGACACAAATCAAATTTACTCGATACGAGGGTATTTCGAGGAGCTAATGTCGATCTGGTCATTACCTCTCAATAGCACAAGATCTCTATCTCTAGGCTGGGCATCAAGAATCGCAAGATTAAAAGATTCAACTTGCTGAAGCTCCAAGACCCAGTTGTATGGAACCAGTATACTATGAAGCTTGACAAGGCATTACAATCAACACAACATGGTCGTGGATTGGTGGAAGAGCAGTGGGAGGCCTGCTCCAAAGCCTTAGATGAGACGATCGATGTAATTCTGGGACCATTTCAGAAGGACTGTCGTTCTTGATGACGAATGCGAAGAACCCGGCGAAAAAATGTGACATGCCATGCCATGAAGCAAAGGGGCACAAGAAGTAATGTCGAGGAGTAAAGGAGGCTTCGTCGAGAGGAGAAGAAACTTCATCGCAGGAAGATGAGGCAGAAGGAGCGAGAAGAACTGCGGAAAATAAAGATCTACACGGAAGCGAATAATTAAGGGAATTATTCTGCAGGATCAATAAACTAAGAAAGCAACCAACGTACAGACCTCTTGCCTGGACAAATAAGGTAACCTTATCACTGATAAGTCGGAAGTCTTAAAGGAATGGAAGAGACACTTTGTAGAGCTCCTGGCAGACTCAGACTCGTATCCAAATGTCAACCGTGGGAAGGTTGGCAGACCGCTGCCCGATGAGGGAGAAATGGAAGCCGAGCCCGAACCACCCAGCGAGGAAGAGATTGAGGAGGCAGCGGATAAACTGAAGAACTGAAATGCTCCATGGCACGACGGATTTCCTGCGGAACTATTGCGATGTGAAGGCAGCGAACTGATGAAGGCATTGCAAGATCTTTTCCAATCAATATGGAAGGATGAAGTAATAACCTGAGCGTGGATAAAGTCGATCATCTGCCCAATTCACAAGAAGGATAATCGCCTGGCATGTACAAATTACAGAGGCATATCCTTATTAACTTCCGGATACAAAGTCCTCTCTCCATATTTAATTCACTCGCCTTCATCCCTCTGCCAATAGAGTCATTGGCGTATACAGTAGATTTCGACGGGAGAAATCAACAGTGGATCAGATCTTTAGCTTGAGGATCGTACTGGAGAGAGGATATGAATATACGCTTTTTTTTTTTTTTTTTTTTTTCAAACCCCTGGATACTTATATTTGCAGATATATACATTTAATTTGATGTTTGTCCTTTTGCTGAAGCTGGGTTTCATTTTAAGGAATTTTTGTGGTATTGGTTTTACATTGTTATTTCTTATTTAATTCTAATTATAACAAAAGTGTTGGGGCACACTTTATTTTTCTGTTTGTTTTTCTTTTATACAACTAGTTTAATCCTAATCTAATCAACTTAACTAATACCTTAAACTAAATTTAGTGTCCATTTCACATTCTGTTTCCTTCCACTACTTTCTGCCATCTAAGTGGGGGTGGTGCTGGTGTCAGTGTCCTAAATAGTGGGTTTGCTAGATATCCAAGAATTTGATATGCCTCCTCCTGATAAATTCCGGGACCGTTGGTAAATCTAGCAGGGTGTGGAGTTCATGAGCCTTTTTCCTCTTCCACGCCGTTGTCCTTACCATCTTCAGGAGCATCGAGTCTTGAAACCTCTGGAGGAGCCGCTGCGTGCCACCGGTGAGATGTGTGAACAATGGAGCCCCGTATAGCAGTGCCGGCCTGAGTATGCTCTTGTACACTTGCAATTTGAGGCGGAGTGAAAGCGCTGGCGAAGTCAGTAGGTGGTGAAGACGGTAAGATCTTCTCCTGACCGTCCTGGTCTTTTGATATAGATGGGTACTAAGCTTGAGATGCCGATCAAGCTTCATACCCAAGTATACTATGGAGTTAGAAGGCGAGATGACTGTGTCAGCCACCTGGAGAGTCCTCGGCAGTGTTGATTTCTTGCCCTGTTGGTGCGAGAACACTACACAGTCCGTTTTTGCTGGATTGACCTGTATGTTGAGGTTTTTCAGCTGTTGAACTATCTCTTTACAGGTTTCCTCGGCCTGTTTCAGTGCATGTTTGGCGCTCATACTGGTGCTGTAGATGGCTATATCATCTGCATATGCAGCGACCTTCGCTATTCTGTAGTTTTTGCCAACTACCTCAGCAGTATATATTGAAAACAGCACCGGAGAGAGGACTGCTCCTTGCGGCACTCCGCACTTCAGTGAGATGGTCCGGGATTGCTCATCACAAACTCGCACAGAGATGGTCCTGTTGCCGAGAAAGGAGACAATGACATTGTGGAGCTGTTCCGGGCACTCGAGGTCTAAGAGTTTGCGGCATAGAATACCGTGAGACACTGAGTCGAATGCCTTTGTACAGTCGATGGAGATCATAGCCGTTACCGTGTTCCGATTGAAGCTGGTGTTCACCTCAGTTTGTAGCTTCATAAGATGATGTTCCGTACTGAGGTGTGCTTGAAAACCGGTCTGTTCGTAAGGAATTATGGAGTTTTCATCACAGAATTCTCTAAGGTAATTCAGGATGATCTTTTCGTATACCTTACCGAGGTGCGGCAACAGGCTGATTGGTCTATAGTGATCTGCCTCGTTCCCTGGCTTATTCGGCTTGAGGAGTGGAAACAGGATGGCATGCTTCCATTTTTCGGGGAAGTATCTCAGCCTCAAGCACGAATTGTACAGGTTTGTGAGATGAGCAATCCCTTTTCTCGGTAGTTGTTTCAGGAGTATCGTCTGTACCCCCTCATGGCCAGGGGCCCTGTTTCCGTGGGCTCTTCTGAGGATGGCCTTCAGTTTCTTCGGAGTGACGAACATGTAATTGTTCTCCTTAGCCATCTCCGGTATTGAGAGCTGGGCCCCTGTCCGCGTATCTATATCATGCTGATAGTGCCCAACTAGTAGCTCAGCTTGCTCAGCATGATTTAGAAGGCGGTCTCCATCATGTAGGCGGACATTAGAGGTCTTCTTGGTTGCCGCTTTTGTGAATTTCCAGAATTTCCTGTAATCACCATGCGTGGCCCGTAGCCGTTCGTGCCAGGTCGCAGTCTTCCATTGGCGCATGAGATTTTTAATCTGGGTGGTCACTGCGTTCAGGGCTCTTTTGGTGTCTGGATCTCTGGTGCGGGAATGGCGGTTCTTCAGTGTCCGCCTACTTTCTATGAGCGCCATGATGTGGGGTGGGGGTTTCTGTAAGTGGGGAGGCTGTGGATAGAAGGTGGGGATGGCCGTCTGCGCAGACTCGACTAATGCTGCCGTGAAGTCCTCGATGTAGTCAGTTACTTCCTCCACGGTTCGCAGGGTCGGAACTTGCTGCAGCCTATGGCATACCTCGGCTTTGAAACGGCTCCAGTCGGCCTCCTGGTATTTAAATTTCTTCACCGTCGGCTCGGGTCTTCTTCCTTGCACTTCATAGATCACCGGGCGATGGTCCGACGAGATGAAGTCTGTGACAGTGCACTCAGTGATACGGTGTGGCTGTCTTGTTAACAGGAGATCGATTGTCGACGTAGAGCCATCTCGAAAGTGGCGGAAGGTGTGAGTGGCTGGGTGTACAACTGTAAATGCTGTTTTAGCCAGCTGCCTTCCCGCCGGGTTTGCCGTCGTGTTATGCCATAGGCTATGTCTGGCATTCAGGTCTCCTACCAACCAGTGATTGGTTTTTGTCCCGCATGTGTCGATGAGTTGCCGTAGCTCTCTCAGTGACCCCCTTGGACGCCGATATATGCCTGTGATGTAGGTAGGCTGGTTCATGAGCACCTGAACGGTGACATGACTGGTCCGTGCGTCTTTGGTGTTCATAGGGGGTGGCATCTTCTTCCACGTCGTTCCATGCCGTACCGCTATGAGCACACCTCCATGGGGATCGTGTGAGTCATCTGTAGCTACGGCATATCCTCGAAATCGGGGGGGGGGGCGCCCTTGTATTCTAGTGTCCGTGATGACGGCCACAGTGGGTTCGGTAAGCGCCAGGAGAGCCTCCACCTCTTCTAGTTTTGTGGCGAGGCCACAACAGTTGAAATTTACAATGCTGTAACCAATCATTTTTGACACTGGCATCCTTGTTTCAGGTCTGTAATGAGTGTTTTCATGAAAGTCCTCATCTCTGGAAGCATATGGGTGATGGTTTGATTTATCACTGTCAACATGAAAGTTTGTGATTGGTCCAGCTGAGGTTGTGGCGCTCCCTCCTCTGCCGGTGGTGGGGATTCCTTGTCTGTTCCAGTCGCTGATGGCGGTTGAGGCTCTGTGGGACGCAACAGAGAAGAGTACGTTGTCGCCGTACTAACAGGTCTGTTTTCTCTAATGTGATTGGTTGTGGCAGTGCTGCTGGTTTGCACTCGTCTGGATGCAGCCTGTTCTTTTCTCTTCTGTTCGGCAATCTTGATAAGTTCTTGCCGGGCTTTGCACTGTCTGTAAGACGCCACATGGTTGCCCTGACAGTTTGTGCATTTAGACTCACCCTTTCTGGGACAACTGTCGACGCTGCAACGCACACATGCCAAAGCGTACCCGCAATAATTTTTGGTATGCCCGAACTTCTGGCATCTATAACACTGCGGGGGTGCGTTATCTTTCTTCGGTATGTATTTACAGACCGAGAAGATGCACTTATTGACGTGCCTAATCGCCTGCACGTCCTCAATGGTGACCTTGACAGGTACCGTGATTACTATTGGTGACAGAGGGGTCTTTTTTCCTGTTTCATCTGTCTTCTGCAGCCTCCTCACGTCCACTGCTGCAAGAGGCTTAACAGCCTCTTTTACGTCCTCTATCGGGATGCTGACGTGTAGATTTTTTAGCACAAATCTACTCTGTGTCAGGCCTCTTCTTTGTGCATACGTGTGAAAACGTATGTCCATTAAGCGAAGTCCCCTAAGGACTTCGTTTCGGTCCTTCACATTATCAAGCAGGATGTGTACTCCAGCACGCGTTTGCCTTAACAAGTAATCTGAGATTTTTAACTTCGTTAAGAATTTTTTGGCTTCCGGAATGGTTTGTTCTGGAGCCAACATGACAGGTGGTATTTGGAGCGGCTTCTGGGAGTCCTGGGTCACAGTCTCGGTATCTGCGTTGGCGAGTACCGCATACCTATTAGAGGTCTCAATCCCGCTGGCCTGTATAGTTTTGGGTTTTCTCTTCTTCCTCTGACGCATGGCGCGTGTTTCACGTCCCAGTAGGCTCGAAGAACTAGCTGCTTCTACATCTTCTTCGTCCTCAGACCTGGGAAGGGGGGCACTCTGTGCTGTGTCCATCTCGCGCACTTTATTGTCCTATCTCGCGCACTAGTCGGACGAGAGCACCTACGGACTGACCGTAACGAGAGCACCTACGGGCGGTCCGTGTCGGGAGCACTAATGAACGGGCAGTAACCAACGCACATGCACTGTCACTCTGGGGAATCTTGCCAGTGCTACGCTGTCCTTACCCAATGGGGTGGCTGCCGAGGTTAGATCCAAGTGATATGCATGGACCTCAGCAGCTCTAGGACGCTAACTAAGCAAGAGGAGAAACGGTACAAACTGGTTCACTTCACACGAGGTGGCACTCCTAGAGGTGTTTTCACTGCGGCTGCTGACTGCTGACTGTTTGAATATAAGCTGAAGACTCACCATCTCTTTATTGACTTCTGGGCCGCATATGACAGTATTAACCGAGAGCTCTCTCGAGCAATGGAGGAACTCCAGATACCCCTGAAGCTCATACCTATGGTGAGGCTGACTCATTTTCAAGATACAGACTCAAGTTGGAAAAATCTAAGTTTTATGATCAAGGTATTCGAACACACCACTTAACTGAATCATTATATTGCGGTGCTCATTCAACGTAGAATTTAATGTTCTTTAGTTTATTACACTGTAAGATTTTCTATTGAAACATTCGTTTCGGAATTCTATGAAGAAAACCAAAAAAGTCATAATATTTCTGCTATTATGTTTTCTCTTCTGGTAGTCATTAGAAATATTTTTTCTTACAAATGTAATTATTAAGTAAGATTAGGAACTATTCCAAATAGACGTGATGAGTATGAGATAATATATTTTGATGTGGGTCCCAAGCCACCAAAAGTGGAGCACAACTCCTTTCTTTCAACTATTAACTTGAATTAAGTTTACTTTCTTCTCTTCAAAATTCTCAAGTTGTGGAGCGGCTTAGCATCGACATCAAAAAATATTAACTTATTGTACTGTTCTCGTTGATTTGGAACAGTTACTAATATTACTTAATAATTTACTTTTATTAGAAAAATTATTTCTGTCTTTTTAGTGGTTCCGTTTTTTTTTTAAATAATTTTTATTAATTTATATTTAGTGGTTCTTGCTTACCGTTCGGATATATTTTTTTTCTTTCACATTCCTCAGAGAGTAAATTTAAAATACGAAATGCATGGATAAGGCCTACTAAACACGCTACTTCTATGAGCCAGCTAAGATTAGCTTATTTATTTATTTAGTATAAAATAAAAACCGATGAATTCGACCTTTTTTTTTTTTTAGTACATACCTTTGCTTATTAATTGTCCATATCCCACAATTGGGAAAATGACTGTTTTATTTATTTGAAAAGATAAGAAACACCACCAAGATGTACCGTTTTGATAAAAATAAGAATAACAAAAATCGCTTTAGGAATAGCGAAGTTATAAGTGAACATACATTAAAAAAATAAGTTTTCATCGGATCCTCATAAAATTTCTAAGGGACCACCTTAAGGGTATATCCTTTATACCGGACCACCTTAGGGGTGTATCCTTTATTTAGGACCACCATAGGGGTGCATCCTTTATATGGAACCACCTTAGGGGTGTATCCTTTATATGGGACAACCTTAGGGGTGTATCCTTTATATGGGACCACCTTAGGGATGTATCCTTTATATGGGACCACCTTAGGGGTGTATCCTTTTGATTGAAAAAAGAATAATAGAAATCGGTTCAAGAATGGCGAAGTTATGAGTGGACATACATACATAGAACATAAAGTCAAACTAATAACCTTCTTTTTTTAAGTCGGTTAAAAATAAATCTTATGTTTGGTGGGCTAGTTATTGTGACGTAATTGATTACTTCATCAAATTAATTAGTAAGAGTTTTAGGACTGCCGGAAATGCATTTCTGTATTAAGTGTGGAAGAAACTAATTTTTAAAATTATTTGCAGATTTCTGTTTTATGAACTGGTTCAACATGCATCGCCAGGGTGCCCATCCGGTCAAGCAAATCCCGTAACTAACCTTATACCACGGACTTTTTGACTACCCTCCTCAAATACGGAGATTTATGTACCACTTATTTCTTCAAGTTGACATTGAACGCCTGTTCATCGTCCGATCAAAGCAGCTGCTTCTGCAACATTGTGTCCTCATTTACCCTCGAGTATGCGTGCAGAGTACATGTTTTAAAGTCCCTCACAGAATACAAATAACTTTTAACTCTGTTTTCAACTCATTATAACAAATTATTTATTTGTCGGTATAAAGAATTACATAGAACGTGAAAAAAACTATTAAAATTTCTTTAAAATATTGTTATCAATTTAAAATTTACATTAATGCAGTTGACAATTAGTATTCGACTATCTTTTAATTCATTTTATTTTTCAAGCTATTTTAGCTAGACATTAGCATCAGTACTACATCTAATGTTTTTTTTTTTTAGATAAAAGTTTTTATTGAAAAATAATACAAGTTACCAGAATCAAGGGCAATGGGTATTAGAGCTATAAGAATCCATTCATACCACACATAAATACAAGATAAAAGAAAAAAAAATTAAATTAAATAAAAATAATAAAGTATCATATAAAAATGAAAAAAAAAAAAAACAATCAATAAAAATATGAACATTACAAATAAAAATAAATAGATAGACAAATTAAATATTAGAAATATTAAATAGAAACATTAGAAATAGATAGAAATATTAAATATTAAAATAAGTAAACAACCAACATTAGGAAAAATTAAGTTAAGTAAATTTATAATGTAGGGAGTTATTGTTGACCGTATATTTATATTTAAAGGGAGAAGTTGGTCGAGGGGTGCGGTCAAAGAATTAGACTACTATAAGCGAACTTATATATTTTGTGCCGACGCTTCGGCCTAAGTTTTAGGCCATCTTCAGGGCTAAAAGGAAAACAAAATAACAACAATGAAAAAAGAGAAAGAGGCAGTACCAGTAACAGTAAAAATGATAAAAAACAGAAAATACAAGTAAGATAAAAAGTGTGACACTCAGAGTGTTAGTTTTATTTCAATTCAGTGAGTTGGTAACATTGTTTTAACGGTTTTCCTAATTCCCGGTAATCCATTATTAATATTCAGTTGGCGCTTGACCATACGCCTCGCTGGTATGTAATTATCACGTTTTCTTTACATTTCCTCCTCCTCATTGTTTTCTATCCTTCTTCTTTCTTCACCACATAGGATTTTTTATCTATTATTGTTTTGGGGCTTACATTACTTTATATTTTACTCCTTCATCTCATAATTATTTAATTACAACAATGTCAACATTTTTAACATCATACTCATCTTTTGCATAACTTACAACTATCTCTGTATGCTTTACACATTACCAAATCTTCATACTATTTGTCTTTTTAATTAATAGATTTCATATATTTCACTATTCCCTGTGTAAATATCGCATTATTTTTATTTTCAATTAATTTTTAATTTTTACATTGTTATTTCATTTATTTTATTTTATTTTACTTATTTGTCTCTTGTATTATGTAATTTAGTGTTATCTTTTTCTTTTTATACTTCATACTTTTTTATCTTACTTGTATTTTCTGTTTTTTATCATTTTTACTGTTACTGGTACTGCCTCTTTCTCTTTTTTCATTGTTATTATTTTGTTTTCCTTTTAGCCCTGAAGATGGCCTAAAACTTAGTCGGCACAAAATATATAAATTCGCTTATAGTAGTCTAATTCTTTGACCGCAACCCCCGACCAATTTCTCCCTTTAAGTAAATTTAAAATAAATCATCTTGAACACATTCATACCTATATACAAGATTTTCAATCTGCCCGGGAAACTCAGAACCAAACTCTGCCCCGCACATGTGAATGGCAAAGCCGGACTCCAGGGGATCCCAGCGCTTCTCAACCAGTCGCGTCACTGGTATTGAAAGCCCGAGAAGACTGAGTGCGGGCACTAGAGCCACGGACGCTCAGGATGTGAGAAGAGAAGCTGACCATTTTCAGATCTCCAATAGCATATTTACAAAAGGTCTCGAGGCCACTACCGTTT
This sequence comes from Rhaphigaster nebulosa, assembly GCA_948150685.1. Lineage (NCBI taxonomy): Eukaryota > Metazoa > Arthropoda > Insecta > Hemiptera > Pentatomidae > Rhaphigaster > Rhaphigaster nebulosa. Next base: position 10,641,474 of record OX411307.1, read on the forward strand.
CAACCTTCGAGGAGTGTTATAGAAATGGTTGGTGCTAGATAGAGATTGTGCTAAGGGATTAGGATGGCTCTGATGAAATATGGAGAATTTGTATGGAATAATGTCTAGAAAATACGTATTGAGATCATGGTGTAAGGTCTTGTTTGAAACATAATATGGGTCAATGACTATTGTACTCAGGACTTTAGACTAGAAGGATAGAATACGTTTGATATTCGAAAGTATAGCTGTCCCTCACAGTTCTAATCTGTTGCTCCAAATACGTTTCAGAATGGTCTTGTAGATTAATTGTTTGTTGTCTATTAAAAGATGAGCTGTTGTGTACAGTAGCCTGAATAACTAGCCAAATCGTTGATTAAGCTCTTATCCTTAATGTCTAATATTAGGGTTCCATGTTAGTCCTTTGTCAAGAAGGAAGCCAAAATACCGGACTGTGTCTGAGAATGGAAGTGGACTGGCGGACAGGATCTGCGTCGAAGGGTGAATGTAACATGCTCACATTTTGATTCATTGGCTATGATGCACCAATTGTTGCACCACTGTTCGATCAGGGAGAGGTTCCTATGCAGGTTCAAGGATGCCATTTCAGGGTGGAAATGGGATGATAGGATAGCGGTATCATCAGCAAATGTTGCTAGAAAGGTATCGGGATTTATAGGAATGTCAGTGGTGAATAAAATGTAGAGGACATGGCCTAAGACGCTGCTTCGTGGAACACCGTGATCGATTGGGTAATAGTTAGAAAATTCAACACCACAACGAACTCTAAACGAACGGTTAGAGAGGTAGGATCGAAGGATTTGATTTAAGGGTTGGAGTAATTGAATTTTGAGCTTGAAAAGCAAGCCATCGTGCCACACCCGGTCGGCAGCTTGTGCTACGTCCAGAAAGGCTCCAGTGCAATATTTCTTACTCCAAGTGCAAAGGATATATGGTCAACAACGCGGAGATCTTATTTAACAGTGGAATGTTCTGAGCGGAATCTAAACTGGTGTGAAGAGATTTTTTAGGATTCAAGTGTTGGGAGGATGCGTTTTAGAAGGATTTTTTCAAATTTTTTTTTAAAGGATAGGGAGCAAACATATTGACCTATAGGATGAGGTATTATTAATAGGTTTACCTGGTTTAAGGAAAAGGGTAATTGTGTATATATATATATATATATATATATATATATATATATATATATATATATATATATATACACACATACATTGAAATTGTGAATTGCGTTGTGGTCTTCCAGAATGTCAAGTAGCCGCACGGAGGTTTGGTTTATAGACGGTTTGGTTCGGGAAAAGAAATATAGGTCCTCGTGCGGCCTGTTGAGCCCGAACATCTATAATTCGTGGGTCTACACCGATTTGTCACTGCCCTAGAACTGGGAAGGACAATGCCGGAATGGCCTTAAAGGTTATGGAGCTCCCCTGCCCCTGCACCATGGTATTATATATATATATATATATATATATATATATATATAATACCATATATATATATATATATATATATATATATATATATATATATATATGTATATAAAACTTAACGAGTCCGGGTTAAATAACTTTAAAAAAAAAGAAAAGGTTTTAAATAAGTACAAAACGAGAGATGGTTGATAACTGACTTTATTCAACAAGTAATCCTACATATATAATCTGAGGGAGTTGTTTATATTACTAGTAGGATTAAGTTATATTCTAAACTAGGTCTGGCTCTTAATTCTCCCCTCCCATTTTCGGACACGTCCGGAAACTCAACATAGAACTCATTCCTGAGAGACAATACTGACACTCCCTAAGTACAAATTGAAAAATGCATAATAATACAATAAACAAAACAGACTACATTCAAGTGTCTTAACTTAATACCAAAAACAACAAAAAAAAAAAATAGCTTACTACTGGACCCTATATAGTACAGAAAAAAAAATACAAATTACAAAAATAGCCATCATACTGACATTTTAAACCCTCTTTTTACAACCACACTTACGACGAAAAGTGGTTATTTGAGACTATATTAATAAAATGGATTAACATGAATTCGAAAAAAACATTAATAAAAAAAAAAAAAAATTGCAGCCGATTAAAATCATCTTGTGATAAAAGAAAAGAAATGACAAGATCAATCATCTTGTCATAAAATAAGAAAAAAACATATGAGATAGGATTTTGCTGAAGATCCCGACCAACAACAGAAATTTGATAGTGTGAGTCATCATCACAGCAAATATGATCTAACAGTAGAGAAAAATAAACAGGTAGTAAACCTTTTAACAAAAGATATACCCGTGATAACCTTATTAAAAATACCAACCGAGAGTAGAAACAATTCGAAATAATACTATTTGCAATGTAACAATTGAAATTAAAATAATTTAATATAAACAGGACTAATTGAAGTTCTAGTATCACAATCGGTGAACTCGTTTTTAAAAATAATTTATTTGAATAACACAAAATATAATAATACATGAACATAAAATATAATGACAAAAAGACGAATGACTTGAGGAATGAAGAGGCTTTTGCTATCCCCTCCTTTATAGCTTTGAGTTTTGCTGAGGTTTTAGCTTGCATCTTCCATTTTCTTAATATTCTGTATTCAACTCCTCCCTCCTTAAGTTTGATGCTCCTACGAAAACATGTAAGGCAGGACAGGATAAATTTGTGGTGCAGGTTTAGTGACTTCTGTTGCCATTGACTGTTGATCTGATTGTTCTTGTTTTTTAATACAATATTTTTGAAATAATTTAAAATGATATAATATATAAAGTATGATAATAAAATGATTATAATAATAATACTTAATATTATATGATAGAATATATTACAATTATTTTGTAATTCATTATTAGTTGGTAATTCATACAATGCATTATAGGGTAACATTTTACCAACCAACTAATCATTATGAGGAGCCCCTTAACACTAATCCTCAATCCTCGATTCTAACCCTTAATCCTAATTTATATATTTTTTTATAGCAAGTTCGACCTGTCCAAACTTGTTCCGAACCTGCCTTATTTGTCTCAACCAATATAATTATATATACATAGACAAATCGAAACGACGCACAGTTGTTGAAAGGTAGAAAAAAACTATTTTTTAAGGTATTAGAAAATTCATTTTGTTTACTATTAATAAATAGATTAGTTACCTGAAATATTTCAATTTTTACACCAGTAACAAGCCTTTCAAATCCATTCATAGAAAATTGTTTGATTTTCAATAAAAAAAAAATTTGTCGATATTATTATTATTAAACCCACTCTTATTTTTTTTTTCTTAGTGCGATTTTCCTTTGTAATCAATAACAGCTATACCATAGAATATATTGAGTGAAAAAAACAAACAATTTTTGTTGTTTTTTTGAAGCTAAAAATAATTTCCCTAATAAGTACCAAAAAAAATCCAATAAACGTTTTTTTTTGTAGTATATATCTTATGAACGCAGCCGACCGCAGATATAAAATCTACATTTTTATTTTTTTTAAATCCAGCTGCGTCTGTGTGCAAATGGAATTACTATTGAAATTTATTTATATCTTTTTTTTTTTTTTTTTCTGTTGGCAATGTAGACCGTGGAGATCCTTGGCCGCGCGATGTGGTATTCATACCATACCGCGATTCTCAATTTAGGTACACGGGGTAGGGTCATCAACCCTACGCCCGGCCATTTTGTGAGTTGCCTCCAAGTAGGCTGACGGGCCTCACATTCCCGGGGGGAGGGATAAATTGCTTGAAGTATTTAATTTAATTTAATTAAATTCATGCCGGTACCGGGATTCGAACTCACAACCTTTGGGTTTGTGAGTAAGTGCGTTAACCCGCTCGGCCACCTCGACCCCCCCTCCCCACATATATATATATATATATATATATATATATATATATATATATATACATACATACATATATATATATTTTTTTTTCGGTAGGCTCTATATATCTTGTAGATCTTTGGCCACGCGATGTGGTGTTCTTCCAGACATTTATTGCTTGCGGGAGCACAGACAGCCTGGAGGGGGTCACCCAACCTCACGTTGTTGCGAACCATGGTTTCCATGGTGCAGTGGCAGGCTGCCCATTGCTCCATAAGCGGTCCCTTTAGGGCCAATTCGGCAGTGTCCTTCCCACCGACTCACTCGGTTTCAAGGACAGTGCCAAATCGGTATAGATCAAGGGATTATGGCTGTTCGGAGTCAGCAGGCGCACGAGGACCTATATTTCTTTCTCCGAGACAGACCGTCCATGGAATAAACGTATTGTCCAGGAAAACCACAACGCGATTCACAATTAAGCTACACGGGGTAGGGTCATCACTCCTACGCCCGGTCTGTGTGAGTAGCCTCCAGTAGGCTGACGGGCGTCACATACCCGGGGGGAGGGGTGATAAATTTCTTGAATTATTACTTTAATTAAATTAAAGTAGTGCCGGTGCCGGGATTCGAACTCACAACCTTTGGGTTTGTGAGTAAGTGCGTTAACCCGCTCGGCCACCTCGACCCCCCCTCCCCACATATATATATATATATATATATATATATATATATATATATATATATATATATATATAAATACATTTAATATGCAAATTAGTAAATCTTTGTTTTATACGGTAGTGGTACAGGTTTTTTGTTTTATAGTTAAATTTATCATTTTGGTCTTATAATTAATTGCTGAAAAAAAAAAGAAAATTCTGATTCCATTATAACAATGATCAAATAACCAAGCTACGGATAAACATAATACATGAATACGCACAACAATAATAGAAACTGAATGATCAGATTTCAGTTCCACACGACGATCCAACTACAATTCGCTAAGAATCTCAGCAATCAACTGGTTGGAAGGATGCTTGAAAGGAATATGATGACAGATTAAGTTAAATGAAAAAGGATTGCACAAAATTAGCGCCAAAACATTTAACATAGACGAAATATATAATATTATCGATATAATGGTTATAAAAACAAAAAAATCTTGTGTAAGCAAAATAAAATAACTAACTAAGAAGGTACCTCTTTGACAGGCCCTCTTTTCCCTGGCTGGGAAGGTTACCCCTTCAGGTTATTTAGAAAAAGATTCTTGCTTCTGGTATCAGAAAGTTTTCTAAAAAATAAGCATGTGAGCCGCATGTACACTACACATGGAGGTGCTGTTATAATTACGGAACGTTCTCGAAATAGTATGATTTGGTAAAATGAATTGCATAATCAATAACGAGTATACTATATTAACATTAAATACTATAATCTCACTTAAAAATAGGTAATAATGATAATTTTATAATAATAAAACTATGATCATTTAGCTTTAACCTTTGCGTTTAACCACTACACTTGTATAAAGTATAATAAATATATAATAGATATAAGTGAACAAAGTAACATAGTAATCATTAGATCATATGAAAAACACAGAACTTGCAACGAAGAATTCTCGAATCTGATTGGCTGTTGGATTAAAATTTACTCGTGTTCGGGGTCATTAATATCGACTCGTGTACTGAAAATATTTCAAAGTTATGTCTTCTAACCTCTTTGGCCAGCGTGAACGTTGGAGTTTCTGGTATTTAACCCAAAATAAAATATCAACCTTCCATCTGCCGCAAAATCACAAATCAAAAATTTTTTTTTGTGGCTCATAGATCGGGCTTGACAAGGTGTTTTTTTCCCGAAAAATGACGATTTTTAACTGTGCGACGGTAACACGCTGGCCATAATGATTACTATGTTACTTTGTTCACTTATATCTATTATATATTTATTATACTTTATACGAGTGTAGTGGTTAAACGCAAAGGTTAAAGCTAAATGATCATAGTTTTATTATTATAAAATTATCATTATTACCTATCTTTAAGTGAGATTATAGTATTTAATGTTAATATAGTATACTCGTTATTGATTATGCAATTCATTTTACCAAATCATACTATTTCGAGAACGTTCCGTAATTATAACAGCACCTCCATGTGTAGTGTACATGCGGCTCACATGCTTATTTTTTAGAAAACTTTGTGACACCAGAAGCAAGAATCTTTTTCTAAATAACCTGCAGGGGTAACCTTCCCAGCCAGGGAAAAGAGGGCCTGTCAAAGAGGTACCTTCTTAGTTAGTTATTTTATTTTGCTTACACAAGATTTTTTTGTTTTTATAACCATTATATCGACAATATTATATATTTCGTCTATGTTAAATGTTTTGGCGCTAATTTTGTTCAATCCTTTTTCATTTAACTTAATCTGTCATCATATTCCTTTCAAGCATCCTTCCACCCAGTTGATTGCTGAGATTCTTAGCGAATTGTAGTTGGATCGTCGTGTGGAACTGAAATCTGATCATTCAGTTTCTATTATTGTTGTGCGTATTCATGTATTATGTTTATCCATCGCTTGGTTATTTGATCATTGTTATAATGGAATCAGAATTTTCATGACATCTACAAAAGTAGAATCATCTGATACATCTCTAGGCCTTGTTTGGGTGGGATATTAATTTCAATTTTTTGATAACTGTTAAACTTCTAGATTTTTTTATTTCAGGACTTCAGACTTAATTTAGATAAGACTATTGCTGTAATATAATATTTCTGGGGAACGGATTGATTGTTTTTCTACATTTAACTGGTATTGTTAGCGTAACCTATTAGATATAGTTCATAATGAAGTTTTACAAAGATTGTGTGTGATATTGCATTATATGGTCTTTCATTTATTAATTATGTCCTGCATCATTCATTCTTGTGGGAAATGTTTCAAAGTCTCTACCGTGTAGATTCTGACAGATCTATTGGTGTGATATAATATTCCCTAAGAACGACCAGATTTTTTTATCCATAAGTAGTAGGTGTTGTTAGCATTGCCTGTTAGATATAGTTCATAATGAAGTTCTTCAAACGATTAGTCATTAAATATTGCCTCAGTAGACTATAATTGTACAATTTAAACATATATATCCTGTATACTTCATTATTGTAAAATTATCTCAAGTTTCTTATTTTCGGACGATAGATGTGCTTGTTATATCCAATTTTTTCTAAATTTCTATAGTTATATTACAACAAGTTTTATTTCGAACTATTTCTAGCAGTTTTTCTAATAAGATTATCACGGGGTATGTGTTTTGTTAATAGGTTTACTACTTCTTTGTTGTGTCTCGATTGTAATATCGATTATTAGTGATCAAGTCTCGGGCACTTCTTCTGTGTTACGTTCTTAGTTTTTCAGTTCACTATAATCAAGATAACAAGTGTAACAAAGTGTATCGTTTCTTCAATAAATAATGTTGATTTTTTCTGGATACTATTAGAACCTATCCTCCGGTAATGTTAGCTGACATGCAGTAGACTAGATTGTAATATTTTTTCACTTACAATCATCAATTTGTAGCACGAGTAAAAGTTGAAGCAAAAGAACCGGAAAAGAAATTAATCATGAAAGAAAATTTGTTAAAGCAAAGCTATTTACAATAAATAATTAGCGTTGCCCTAATTTTAATTGACCATTATAAATAGGAGCATTACTTTTCAATCACTTTTGCGCCATACATCTGATATTGAAAACGAACCTTTTGCCATAATAGTAACATTTTAAATCCTGATTTTACATCCACACTTACAATAAACAGCCGTTATACCATACTACATTAATGAAATGGATTTGAATCCGAAACAAATAAAACAATGCTGTAGTTGATTCAAGCATCTTGTCATAGCAGAATCATTGAAGCATTGAATATAACAACGCGTTTAGAGAGTTTACTTCAAAATTTTGCTTAGTTATTTATTATTTAATTACTTAATTAATAATTTACTAAAACTTTAGTTTTCACTATTTTTGGTTTAAATAAATCAGTTTTAATATTTAATTACTTTTCAAATTATAATAATTAACATTAGATTAAGGTTCATTAAGTAAGCAAACTGACTGGTGGTAAGCAGGATGCTACTGACACTGCCTCAACATAAACACCATCCTATGTTGAGGCAGTGTCAGTAAATTATAAAATACCACCTTTTTGGAAGCCAGATCCTGCATTATAACCAAAAATCAAACAAAATTTGAAACTCTTGTGAGAACTTTAGATTTTGATGTCCTACAGCAAGCAGCTGACATTGCTAAAAAACCAGGCCCAAACTCCTATAAAAAAGAAGACTCATCGAAGCATTTTCCGAATCAGAAAACCGTAGAATAAGGCAGCTGCAAGAGGATGATGAAAAACCTTCACAACTGTTACGCCACAAGGAAGAAATGTTAAAATCTTTATGGATGAGGTCACTATCCAATAACATGCAGGCTATCTTAACTGCATCAGAGCACACTAATTTAAATAAGCTGGCAGAGATGGCCGACAGAGTGCATGAGATACAGAGCCCCACGGAAATAAGCTCTGTCGCAATCCCAAGCACCAAAAGTAGCGGAATTGATGGCTCGACGAACCTGCCACACTTGCGACCACAGGCAGCCTCGTTCACCGGAAAGAAGCAGAAGTACATCTAGATACAGAAGCAAATCCCGAAACAGAAATCCCAGTAATACTAAATGGCTGTGCTTCTATCACCGATTCCGAGATAAAACAAGGAAATGCGTGATACCCCGCGCATGGAAAAAGCAATTGATACAACATGCTTCGCTGGAAAACTAGATGCAGTGGCGAAACCCAGCACTGCACCATCTCAACGCCGCCTTTTCATAACCGATAAGCGGTCTGAGCTGATCTTCTTGATAGATACGGGAGCAGCGGTATCTGTACTTCCACCTCCTAAAAATGCAAAACTTACGGTGAAAGATTTTAATCTTTTCGCTGCGAATGGAACTCGTATTCGGTCATTTGGGGAAAAATATCTACAACTAGACTTGGGGCTAAGGAGACGGTTCAGGTGGAATTTCATTATAGCCGATATACCTCGTCCAATAATAGGAGCTGATCTGATGTTTCAATATGGCCTACTGGTAGATTTGAAAGGTTGCCGTCTTATTGACCAAATATCAGGAATCACGTCAAGAGGACAAATTCTTAAGGTAAATACTACCTCTATATCAGCGATTCCAGGAGACAATCCCTTCGCACATATCCTTAAGGATTATGCAAACATCCTACGACCATCATCTGCTTGCGTCCCTATAAAGCATACCATATCTCACTTCATTGAGACGACGGGTTCATCAGTAGTGGCCAAAGCTCGACGGCTAGCTCCAGAACGGTATAAAGCCATAAAAGAAGAGTTCCGACGGATGATGGAAGACGGAATATGTCGCCCATCCAAAAGCCCCTGGGCTTCACCTTTGCATATAGTTCCAAAGAAGGACGGAGCACTGCGACCATGTGGAAATTGTCGTAGATTAAATGCTCAAACTCTTCCTGATCGATATTGTGTCCCAAAGATCAAAGATTTCAATATCCAGCTCCATGGTACGAATATATTTTCTAGGTTAGATCTAGTGATGGCGTACTACCAAATCCCGGTAGCCGAAGAGGATATTCCCAAAACCGCAGTAGTAACTCCATTTGGACTATTTGAGTTTCAGTGTATGTGTTTTGGCCTTAGAAATGCGGCCTAAACATTCCAGCGTTTCATGGATTCCATTTTCAGAGACTTATCATATACGTTTGTGTACCTAGATGGCATTTTCATTGCTTCCAAGAATCTAGAAGAACATGAACAACACCTGCGAGGGGTATATAAACGATTGGATGCCCACGGAATTCCTGTCAACCCTAATAAATGTGTCCTAGGTCAATCGGATATAGATTTTCTAAGATACAGAGTCACTTCACAGAGAATCAAGTCATTGGAAAGCCGGGTGGACATCGTTAATACTTATCCCAAGCCAACCACAGTTCACCAATTAAGGCGATTCTTAGGCATGCTGAATTTTTACCGTCCCTGTTTGAAGGATGCTGCAGAACTTCAAAAGGAACTCAACAAGTTAAGAACTCAACAACTCAACTCAGCTAAGAAAAATGACCGCAGGAAAATACAATGGGACCCGGTAAGTGAAGCAGCTTTCATTAAATGCAAGGATGCCCTTAAACAGACAACTGTACTAGGCCATCCTGCATGGGATGCAAAGATTTCCTTATCTTGGGATGCCTCAGACTCATGCGTTGGTGCAGTTTTACAGCAATGAGAAGAACGTAAATGGATACCTCTTGTCTTCTTTTCCAAATCTCTGTCTCCATCCCACAGGGGATACTCCACTTATGACAGAGTAATGTTAGCAATCCTTAAAGTGGTAAAATATTTCAGGTTGTTAATAGAAGGGATATATACAGACCATAAACCGCTGGTTTTAAGAAAAAGTCTTTCCCGTACTCACCCATAAGAGCCAGATGGTTAGCCTATATTAGCCAGTTCTTCACCTACATACAACATGTCGAAGGCAGTCCAAATTCCGTCGCAGATACCCTGTCTCGAATAGAAGAGATCCATCAAGCGCCTAATATTGACCAGCTGGCAAGGGACCAAGAGCAAGACCCAGAGCTTCCAGAACTGATAAAACGGTTAAACCTTCACTTCCAGCAGCTTCAACTACCAGACTCAGCTCACCCTATCTGGTGTGAAACCTCTACAGAAGTAGCTCGTCTATATTCAATACCAATTCTGTCTTCGAGAAATGATCATCTAACAAAACAACCAGTTCATTATAAGAAGACTCCGGATTTCCCGGAATTGCTAAACTTGTTAATAATTTGAAAGCGTCCTTGCTCAAAGCGTTTAGAAATGTATCGCGTTTTAGGTCCTCCGTCTTGAAAAAATGTTTATTAGCCTTAAAAAAACTTTCCTTACGAGGCTTGTACACTTGCCACTCGTTTTGAAGGGAAAATTCCCGCAACTGTCCGACGATCACTCGTTCACTCATATTTGGAATCTAATTACAATCAATGAAGAAAAAACACTAACCTTGCAACTTTTATTCCTCGATTGTCGCTAAAAAGATCCCATCCTCGTCGCCATTTTGTAATGTCTTTAAAACAAATATAAATTAAGTAAAACACGTTGCTCGAACTCAAACGTTTATTTTGCTCATAAACAATACAAACAGTTCATAACCGAAACATAATCAGAAAAATATATGTCTCTCCCGCGTTCCCTTAGGTAACCAATCGATACATTCAAATCGATATCGACTGTACCACAGTGGCGATTTAGATGATTACCAACGAGCTAGTGATTTTGGTTGATTAGACGGTTGTGATTTACCAGGTGAAGTGCTCTCTAGCACTCGCAGTTGCTGAGTAGCAAACTCGAGGAGAGGAGCTAATTTGAGAAAATCCTCAGAGAATAATTGGTTTTCAAAGCGTTGATGCTACTGCTCGTCGAAAATTTCAAGTGTCAACGTGGAGGGCATACAATGTGCCAAATAGGCAATGGGCAACGCTGTGAGCGCATAGATGACGTTTTGATGGTTGGCAAAAAACCTTTTGAAATGATCCAATGATACGGTATGCGATTTGGGGAAGCTGAGTATCTGATTTAGGCTAGCTGACACGTGGGCTAGGCGCCGGTTCTCTCGACACCGGTTTTACAAAGCCTGGTAGGGGAGAAGATCATTTTCAACAGTCAGTTCGAAGTTAGCCATTACTTCTGTAGCTTCACCTGTAATGGAGGTTCGCAAAAAATTATTTTTTTTAATACTCTGTAAAGATGAATTTTCAAGCACAAAAGCATGCTATGAATTCTGGACATTGTTCAATTTGGCTATCTTAGATAGGTAAATCAATTTCAGCTAGGGAAAGATCAGCAGAGGATGTCGACTGCATAACTGCTCTTTGTGTTGCCTTAACTAATTGTCTGTGTTTTGTTTTTATTTGTAAACTGATATTCGAAAAACATTATTTGCTTTATCATAATTATCTTGATATATTTTTCATACTCCTGTAACTTCATAATAGTAGTTATCTTCTTATATTATTGTTTCTTATTATCTTTTATTGCTGGTACTGGTACTGCTAATGTTTCTATCTTGTTTTTCTTAGCCCTAATGATGACCTAAAAGTTAGGCTGAAACGTCGGCAAACACTTAAATAAGTCTCTTATTTGTGTGTTCTTTCCTACGGTCAAGCGAGCTTCCACAATTATTTCATTATTGGCTTGTCAGACAATAAAATATTTACGTTGACTAACGCATTGATCATTGACTTTTTTTTTTGAGATTGGAAAATATTTTAATCGTGAGTTTAGTGAGTGTAGTTGTAGTGCGATGGAGATGTTTAGCTATTTAAATGGTCATTACTCTATTTCTTCAGCGTACTCAGTCTCAATAAATAATATTCCTCCTTCCAGTAGAAGTGCGAGGGCTGACTGTTCATCTCGACTTTGGCTCAACACAAACCATAAGAACTTTTGGAATAAACGGCTATAAACTGCTATCTATCACCTCCCATTATTGAGATATCAGCGGAAGAAAACGCATTAGTCAAAAGACAGGTTTTTATCAGACCTAAGCTATAACTTTGTTGGAAGATCCATCTTCTACCTAGTTCTCTAGATAACAAGTAATTATTTATTTAGAATTACATACATAAGGACAAATATATTACTACAATCAGATAATTTTATACATATTTGAATGCCAATTTGGTCCCAGGACAATGTCATTAAATTCATTAAATATATTTT